>CM037881.1:8931862-9480602 GCA_021292165.1 Shinisaurus crocodilurus
AAAGCCGTAAGTAGGCAGGGGAAGAGCCAAAAGTGGGTGGGTCACCCCCCTTTCTCTTTCTGCTGCCCCTTTTTCTCTCTCACTCTCTCTCTGTCTGCCCCTTGCGTCGCATGCAGCCAGGAAAGGGGCAAGCCACTCTTGCCAGAGATCTGAATTGATCACATACAGAGGGCTTTTGAAACTATGCTCAGGGTCACAGGTTGCCCACCCCGCTACCTTAAACCCAGCATTCTAGTGTTGGCCAGGATGTATTCCGTGTGCGTGGCTCGATACAAAATGACAGGCTGGCACACCTGCTAGCTAGACTTGGGTCAGACAGCGAAGGAACATCGCAGCCTGTGATGCACAGGTGCTGTACAGTGCGTGAACGGTGCACCGGTGTGCGCTGCCGGATGCTGTTCCCGCCAATCACGGAGAGACGAAGAATGAGAATGTGTTTGGCCACTCTTGTGCCGCCTCCCTCTCTAGGATCTGGTGGATACGCATTGCCGATACTGTGGTCAAGGCTGTGGAGTCGGAGTCGGAGTCGAGGAGTCGGAGGAAATTTTGGGTACCTCCGACTCCGACTCCTACTGAATTTAAATTGGAATTTAAAAAAAAGCAAGTTTAAATGTCCCAATTCACAAAAAGTTCTAACCATTGGAAAAACTGCTGTCATTCAGCTAAGGCTATAAAAACTTGTAAACTCCGATTGTTAGCTTAAACTTTAAACATGACTATGGGATTCTACTAGGGAAATCATGTTTTATAATAAATGCCCCTCCTGGATCCTCCCACTGCCCTATCTTCAGCAGCAGATCAGCACACAAAGAGGAGAAGGCAGCAGCTTCTGCCCAACTACCTCGCATATTAATTAATTAATTAGCATATTAATACAGAGGAGTCGGAGTCGGAAGTACAAAAAACTGAGGAGTCGGAGTCGGAACATTTATCTACCGACTCCACAGCCCTGACTGTGGTACCTTTCCACACAGAGATGCGTGGGGAAAAATCCATCCATCCAGCACGCGAAGTGCTGGATCTCAGACAGGGCAGTGCTGGGATCATCTCCGTTTGACCTCAAAGCTCACCGGGTGACCTTGAGCCGGTCACTATCTCAGTCTATCTACCTTCCAAGGTTGTTATGTGTACAGTAATACCTTGGATCGAGAGCATAATCCATTCCGGAACCGTGCTTGTAATCCAAAACACTCTTCTATCAAAGCGAGTCTCTGGCGGGCGTGAGCGGGGCCGATTTCGGCCCGCTACGCCCGCTCGAGAGGCGAGCGGTTACATCCCTGCACTACTTGTTTTGCAAGACCTTGCTCGGTTATCAAGTCAAAAAATTTTTAAAAAATTTGCTTGTCTTGCAAAACGCTCTCAGACCAAGTTACTTGCAATCCAAGGTATTACTGTACTACTACTAATTTTTTTAAAAGGTGGAGGCGACTTTGTATGGTGCTGCCCTGAGCTTCCTGGAGGATGGGCAGCATAAAAATGCAAAAGGGATGTATGTGGAATAAAAGAAAATCACATTCAGATGGCATGCGTGCACACACACACACACACACACACTCTTATGTGTGTAGGGGATAGTTACACACACACACACACACACACCCTTGCACACCCGCAATGCTTGTGCTGCTGCAATCTGGAGTCGGTACTGGTATCTAGCGGGCTCCTTGGAAGAGTGGGGAAGACAAGCTGCTGAGTCATTTCGGATCTGTCCAGTGGAGCTTTGCAGCAGTTATATAACAAAACGGCACTCTTTCCCTTCCTCCGAAAGCTGGAAATAGAACTCGGGAGTCCTGGCTCCCAGCCCGCCCGCCCGCCCCCCGCGTGTCCACTGCTCCCGGACACCCTGAGAACCCCCACCCCACCCCACATGCAATGCCCTCACCCCTCAAGACAGAACCGTGGAGCCCCGACCCGCCGGAACGGGCCAGACGGAAGGGAAGCCATTTGTCCTCCCCACAGGGGTTGCCAAGAGAAAAACATAAGGGAAGTCAGAGAGAGAAAGCAGCTGGGGGGGAGGGAGAAGAAAGGGCGTGGTCCGAGGGCAAACCACCACCCCCCAACACCCACCCACCCACCCGTCTATGGCAGGGCTAAGGGGCCTTCCGGTGACAGCCGATGAAAGCAACTGAATATTGTATAGGCAGGAGGAACGGCTGCAGGGAACGGCACACGCCGGCTCCCTCTCACGCAAACATGGCAGCCAGCACTGAATATTTCATGCACGGCGCAAAACTGAGCATCCAGGGTGCTGCGAGGCCAGGCCGTGATAGAGCTAATTGATAAGAGCCGCCCCGGCTGACTGGCTCTGTCTGAGGAGGGGCCACGCCGAGGAGGCTGAAATGGAGGCGGGGTTGTAGCGGGGCAGTGATTTTCAGCACCCTGTGGGAGACCCGCGCATGCTGCAGGGGGCCGCCCCCCCCGGCCCACAGCTACCACCAACTTAGCCACCTGTGCGCGTGCGCGCGCGCACACACACACACACACACACCGCAGGAACATCAGTAAATGCTAGGAAGTCCTGCCATAGATGTGCACCGTGAGGGCAGCAGTGGCGTGGAGCGCCCTGTGGGGCTGCGGGCGCGGTGCTCTTAAATCAGTGTTCTCCAACCTCGGGTCCCCAGATGTTTTTGGCCTACAACTCCCAGCATGCCCCAGCCAGGGGACCCAAGGTTGGAGAACACTGTTCTACAGAAACTGTAGAACTTATTTCCTTGGAAGCTTTCAAGGAGAGGCTGGATTGGGCATCCATTGGGTTTGCTTTAGTTCTAGTCCGGCCTATCCTAGGCAGGACTACACAACCCACTGGTTCCCTTCCAACTCTGGTTCCAGGATCTCGATTAATGGTCAACCCTCAGAGACGGCCACGTATTGACTGGGTTCAGACAACATAGATAACCCACACTCAAGGGTTTATACGCTGGCTGGGGCATGCTGGGAGTTGTAGGCCAAAAACATCTGGGGACCCGAGGTTGGAGAACACTGTCTTAGATGGAGCTCTCCCAAGGGCCCTCGCGAAAAGGCAGCTTCCAGGCTCACTGAGGGGGGGGGGAATTGAGCTACGGGGGGGTCAAACAGTGGTCGTGAACTCTAGAGCGGCGTCCTCCAAAATGGTGCCCCTCCAGGTGCAAGCCCCATCACAGCCCCCACCAAAGAAGAGGGCAGGGTGTTTGGAGAAGACAGGGCTGGGAAGGGGGCCTAGGATGTCCTAGGCAGAGCTTTTGCCTTCTATGTCTGTCTTCACAGCCCCCACCAAAGAAGAGGGCAGGGTGTTTGGAGAAGACAGGACTGCAAGCCCAGCCTCAATCTCACACTGGGTGTGTTTGCCAGCTGTAAAAACAAGAAGGAAAATAAAGGCCCTTGGGCACAGCGGCGCCCACATAACCCACCCAATCTTTTTGCGACTCCACAAGAATCCCCATCTTAGCTTTAGAAACGTTCTAGCCCCCCGTCACCTTCAGATCAAGGCTGTGGAGTCGGAGTCGAGGAGTCGGAGGAAATTTTGGGTACCTGGAGTCGGAGTCGGCAAACAATGCACCGACTCCGACTCCTACTGAATTTAGATTGGAATTTTAAAAAAAGCAAGTTTAAATGTCCCAATTCACAGTTATAATTAATGACTTCTGTTTTATAATAAATGCCCCTCCTGGATCCTCCCACTGCCCTATCTTCAGCAGCAGATCAGCACACAAAAAGGAGAAGGCAGCAGCTTCTGCCCAACTACCTCGCATATTAATTAATTAATTAGCATATTAATACAGAGGAGTAAGTACAAAAAACTGAGGAGTCGGAGTCGGAAGTACAAAAAACTGAGGAGTCGGAGTCGGAGTCGGCAGCCCACAGCCCTGCTTCAGATACAGGACAGATTAAAGTATCAGAGTCCTGTGGCACCTGACGGACAAATGGATTTGCCGTGGCCTCGGCTCTTGTGGACTACTAGACCCCAGCCTCACCCAAGTATTAGGCTCACTTGGATGATGTAGCACTTCATGCATCTGATAGTCTAAGCAAGCTGACGCCTCCAACCAATCTATTCGTCTTTCAAAGGTGCCACAAGACACTGTTGTTTTTGCCGCAACAGACTCACGGGGCTCGAAGCTGTCACTTAAAATTATGTGTGAAACCAAACTTTAGAAACCAGGGGAGGGCTGCGCAGGTCTTCCAGTGCTCCCAACTGTTTGGGTGTCAATCCATTGCACTGCCCTGATCCCTTCTACACGCCTCCTGTCCTGATAGCCTGGTATATACGGTATGTGCCCCGAAATACCAAATCTGGGACACAGAACCAGTGGTGCAAAATAAACAAGCATACAGAGGGTGATCTGACTGGCACTATTTGTTCCTTGCGGAGAATTCGGGTTGCCTTAGTACACAGTTTGAAATGTTCTGGAATACAGCAATACCTTGGATTGAGAGCATAATTCGTTCCGGAAACGTGCTTGTAATCCAAAACACTCTTATATCAAAGCGAGTCTCTGGCGGGCGTGGGCAGGGCCGATTTTGGACTACTTGTCTTGCAAGACGTCGCTTGTTTATCAAGTCAACATTTTTTTAAAAAAATTTGCTTGTCTTGCAAAACGCTCTCAGACCAAGTTACTTGCAATCCAAGGTATTACTGTAGAATATAAGCAGCCATGACGGTGGGTAACCTGCACTCCTCACTAATTTCAAAAGCCCTCTGCAAAAGAGATCAGCTTAGACTTCTGGCTATTAGAAATCTGTCCCTCATCCAGTAGCCCACTGGGCAGGGAGGAAGATATGGGGGCGAGGAGAGGAAGAGATAGATAGATAGATAGAGAGAGAGATGGGTGTGGCAGAAAGGGAGAGAGAAATGGGTTTGGCCACACCCACTTTGGGCTCTGGTCCAGCTGACTACTGGTTTCCATAAAGGTTCCCCACCTCTGCTATTAGCCCTGGAAGATGGCATGGTTCTTAAATAATGCCAGTCACTGGGCCACAGAACTCAGACTGGGACCCTGAAAGGGAGATTTGGAGAGGGGCGTGGCGGAAAGGAACAAGAACGGTGCATTCCACATGTCAGAAGCAACCATGATTAAGCAAACAAACGTTAGTGAGGGCATCCTATCTGCAGGAAGAGCTCCCTGTTGGCTGCATCTGCCTGAGCTCCCAAAGATGGAATGAGGTCTGGGCACACTCGAACATAGGCCCAAGCAATGAGCAAGGAACAGCAGGAAGAAGTGAACTAGAAATCACTACAGGGACATGGAGAAAAAAACATGAAAATCCGGGACAGCAAAGAAACGCCAAGAGAAGCCAAAGACACCTCTGTGCAGTCGACCAGAGTGAAAGAAAGGAGCCGGGCATATTTAGAAGATGATGAATGAATACTCTGGCAATGAATAAATATTTAGAGCTACAATTATTCACCAAGTATCTAGAACAGTGTTCTCCAGCCTTGGGTCCCCAGATGTTTTTGGCCTACAATTCCCAGCATCTGGGGACCCAAGGTTGGAGAACACTGATCTAGAAATAGGCAGGTTTAGGCCAGACACAATGGTGGAAACTTCCTAGCTCAGAATGGAGTCAGCCATATATAATAGTACTTAGCATCTAAAGCATCCTTTCCCAAGCTAGTGCCCTCCAGATGTTTTGGACTCCAACTCCCATCATCCCCAGGCAGCATGGCCAATGGTGAGGGGTTATGGGAGCTGCAGTCCAAAACATCTGGAAAGCACCAGGTTGGGGAAGCCTATTCTAAAGCATGGTTCAAAGTGCTTCATATGCAACAATCCTGTAAAGTAGGTCAGGAGCCCCATATTTCTACAGCAGTGTTCTCCAACCTTGGGTCCCCAGATGTTTTTGGCCTACAACTCCCAGCATGCCCCAGCCAGGGGACCCAAGGTTGGAGAACACTGTTCTACAGAAACTGTAGAACTTATTTCCTTGGAAGCTTTCAAGGAGAGGCTGGATTGGGCATCCATTGGGTTTGCTTTAGTTCTAGTCCGGCCTATCCTAGGCAGGACTACACAACCCACTGGTTCACTTCCAACTCTGGTTCCAGGATCTCGATTAATGGTCAACCCTCAGAGACTGCCACGTATTGACTGGGTTCAGACAACATAGATAACCCACACTCAAGGGTTTATAGATTCATAGATCATAGAGTTGGAAGGAGCCTACAAGGCTATCGAGTCCAACCCCCTGCTCAATGCAGGAAACTAGAGGAGGGGTCTCCCATCCAAGTAATAACCAGGGTTGAGTATGGGTTGAGTGTGGGTTGTCACTGAGCCGTGAGTTGTTATTGAAACGCGGGTTATCATGTCTTCTGAACCCAGCGAGATAATAACAGACCATGGTGAACAACCCACAGTTCACAACCCAAGAACAAACCATGGGTTCTCTTCATGGATTGTTCATGGTTAACGTGGGTTATCGTGTTGCCTGAACCCAGTCATTGTATTTTATTCTTTCAGTTCTTGTGATCTGCCCAGGGAACGTCTGTTATTGGGTGGATCAACCATATAATAAATAAATAAATAAATTACATGGGCAACCAACCCCTGAAAGATCAGTCAGGAGAACCCAAAAGGTCAACCGGAAACAACCTGAGAGAGACACACACAACTATGACCACAGGGCAGCAAGGAACAATTAGGCAGCATTAAGAACCAGGTGCCACAAGGAGAGATGAAAGTAACAGCCACTTGATTTTGAAGACTGGTCCCTCCCCTCAGTCCCCAAGGCAAAAATCACAGTACACAAAATTGCAGATAAGGACCCAATAATGCCTCGGGGGGGAAGAACAGGAAATGGAGGTCACTCCTTCTCTGCACAAGATGATGGGACCCTGACCATCCTTGCGTGTGGTCATTTTTGAGGGGATGTGGAAAGTCATCAAGGTCGCACAGAGCAGCCTTCCCCACCACGGTGCCTTCTGCAGATGTTTTGGGCTACAACTCCCGGAATTCCTGACCACTGGCCATGCTGGCTGGGGCTGATGGGAGTTGCAGTCCAACAACATCTGGAAGGGACCAGTTTGGGGAAGGCTGGCATAGAGCTTTAGTGGCAGGACAGCACAATCATTCCAAAGTATGTTGTTCACGTTGTTATACAGTAGTGCCAATCTTTTAAAACTCAAGGTGGTAGGCTCTATGGGAATAACTTGAAATCTGGAAAAGCAAACTCAGAACGAAAGGCTTCTCAAAACGGTTTTTTTTGGGGGGCCAGGGCTCAATCCAGGTGCAAAACTGCCTTTACAGGGAAAGCAAGAGTGGAAATTAGGGAATACTTTGAGAGACTCCCAACGGCACACAGCTGAAGTTTCAAAACAAAACACACTAGGAACAGAGCTGGCCTTAAAGTCCTGCAACTCCCAGCATGCTCCAGCAAGCCATGCTGGCTAGGGAATGCTGGGAATGGTACTGTCTTTTGCTGTCCAAACACGCTATAGGCTTAAAGACATTCAAATGGATCCTGGAGCGCACCTCCCAGACTGCATACTGCTTTGCCACAGTGCCTCGCGCATCAGTGGGCGGGGATCTGCTACAGAACAAACACAACAATGCTTCTGAAACCGAACTACCAAAGCCATCGCCTTAACCCAGCCTCCAGCAACCTGGTGCCCTCTTGATTTTTGCTGGCTGGGATGATAGGAGTTGTAGTCCAGCACACTTGGGAGGGCAACCGGGTTGGGGGGGGGAGACTGCCTTCACGTATAATCAGATCTGTCCACATTATGCACCTTATCCCAGTTCAGCATGAGAGCCACATTCTGCGGCTCGACAGGATGTGATTTATGCATATCTTGCACGCACGTGCACACGCGCACACAAATTATTTCCAGCTGGCATACTTTCTACTGAACCAAACAGTTGCTTTTGTGGACTGTGTGTGTGTGTGTGTTTTGGGCAAGCATCGTGGGGAGAAGCACAAGAAGGTGCAGGGGACTTCCCTCTATGCCAAGGCATTTAGTTAGGAGCTTGGAATAGCACGGAGGGGATTGTCACCTGTAGGCTCAGTTTTATTGGCTTTTTGTATTGTTATTTTAAACTGTGTTTTTAAATTTGGTTTTTAATTTTTTAAACTGTTTTGTATGTTTTAATGTTGTTTTTATGTATAGAGTGTTGTGAACCGCCCAGAGAGCTTCGGCTATGGGGCGGTATATAAATGAAATAAATGAATGAAATGAACATGAGTAGAGGCGACAAGGATAAGAAGCAACACTGGGCATCGTAGAAGCTTCACCCTGCCAGACCACTGCTGCCTGGGTACGTGGTTTCCATATGCTCCACCCTCCAACAGCCGAGTTTCTTGACCATGTGCAGTCTGTACCAGATTCAAGATACCGTGCAAGATTCCAGTATACAGGAGTCACACAGACATCTCGGCTTGTGTAGTCGTCCAACCACGTTTAAGACTTCAGTCAGAAGCCACCGAGCTGACACGGCCTTGCTGACTGGCTAATGATAACACTGAGAAAATATCAACTTTTTTCTGGTTCTAGCTCTTGATTGCTCTGGAAAAAAATAATAATGAGACTGCTGCAGCTTGGTGTCGTATTGTAAGGAGGTGTAAAAATAAGAACGTCCAGGACTGAAAAACGGCATGCTTTTAGGAGGCTGTTACCATGTCACACAACACAACACATCGCGCGCGCGCCCCCCATCCCAACCTGTGCATGTTAACTAATAGAACCCAGGAGTCCTGGCTCCCGGACCACTGGCCCCCTCCTTGGCTAGAAGTGTGGACGGAACCCCAAAAGCCCAATTTCCTGCCACCAGACACTGGGGCTGAGTCTGTTACGCAGAAGCATTCCTGCTCCAACCCAAGGGCACCCTTTTCCGTAATGCACACAGGCCCATGCTGGCTGCCAGTATCACACTACCCCTTTCAAGGCCTCAAGGAAAAAGCTTTGGTGAGATAACTGGCCAATATTTCTTAAATCAGTGTTCTCCAACCTTGGGTCCCCAGATGTTTTTGGCCTACAACTCCCAGCATGCCCCAGCCAGGGGACCCAAGGTTGGAGAACACTGTTCTACAGAAACTGTAGAACTTATTTCCTTGGAAGCTTTCAAGGAGAGGCTGGATTGGGCATCCATTGGGTTTGCTTTAGTTCTAGTCCTATCCTAGGCAGGACTGCACAACCCACTGGTTCCCTTCCAACTCTGGTTCCAGGAGCTCGATTAATGGTCAACCCTCAGAGACGGCCACGTATTGACTGGGTTCAGACAACATAGATAACCCACACTCAAGGGTTTATAGATTCATAGATCATAGAGTTGGAAGGAGCCTACAAGGCTATCGAGTCCAACCCCCTGCTCAATGCAGGAAACTAGAGGAGGGGTCTCCCACCCAAGTAATAACCAGGGTTGAGTATGGGTTGAGTGTTTAAGAAGACAAGGTTTCTAATGCACAGCCTGAAATGCAGTTTTTACTGTTGCTTGCAAATGGTTTGAAGAACACATAATCGTGGATTTGAACCCCAGAGAAGAAAGTAGCAGTCATCAATCAGTGTTCTCCAGCCTTGGGTCCCCAGATGTTTTTGGCCTACAACTCCCAGCATGCCCCAGCCAGCTACGCTGGCTGGGGCATGCTGGGAGTTGTAGGCCAAAAACATCTGGGGACCCAAGGTTGGAGAACACTGTCTTAAATGGAAAGGGGCGGAATGAGGCACGAGGCAGAGGTGGGGTCTTCCAAGTCTTTCCTCCACAATGAAGACAGACATAGAAGGCAAAAGCTCTGCCCCCTAGGACATCCTAGGCCCCCTTCCCAGCCCTGTCTTCTCCAAACACCCTGCCCTCTTCTTTGGTGCCCCTTCGTTTCCTGCCCAGATTGATCCAGGATTGGTTTGACGGTGCCCAGATCAGTGTTTGACTCCAGCCACAACCAACCAAAGGCAAGTATTTACCAAACACCTGGACTCTGGGTGAGGTGTATTTTATTTATTTATTTATTTATTAATTTAATTTTTTTTTAATACCGCCCAATAGCCGAAGCTCTATTGTAGTGTAAGAGAAAAGAAAGCTTCCACGGGACAGAATGGGAGAAGGGAAAGAGAGAGCACATGCTGGAGTGATTGATACGATTGTGTATATATATACACATCTACATTCCTTTCCAGTGTAATAGGCAAGGCTTGTATGCCTCATGGTGTCTGCCAGGAACAATTTAGCTACATCCTATGGCAGGGGATGTCCTAGAGCAGGGCTCTCCCACCTTGGGTCCCCAGATGTTGCTGGCCTACAGCTCCCAGCATACCCAGCCAGCAATGGCTAATGGCAAGGGATTCTGGGAGCTGTAGTCCAAGCTCTCCAACCTTGGGTCCCCAGATGTTGCAGGCCTACAGCTCCCAGCATACCCGGCCAGCATGGCTAATGGCAAGAGATTCTGGGAGCTGTAGTCCAGGCTCTCCAACCTTGGGTTCCCAGATGTTGCAGGCCTACAGCTCCCAGCATACCCAGCCAGCATGGCGAATGGCAAGGGATTCTGGGAGCTGTAGTCCAGCAACATCTGGGGACCCAAGGTTAGAGAGCCCTGTCCTAGAGGGTTCCAGCTCTCCATGGTTCTCATTTCGTCCCACAGTGTTAGCAAACCCTGAGAATACAGTCCTTCACCCAGAGAAGGAACTCTCTACACCAGTGTTCTCCAACCCTGGGTCCCCAGATGTTGCTGGCCTGCATGCTGGGAGTTGTAGGCCAAAAACATCTGGGGACCCATGGTTGGAGAACACTGGTCTACACCATAGAATAAAGATACACAAAACCCGGCTGCATAAAGCAGAGGTGGTCAACTTGTGGACCTTCAGATGTTCTTGGACTGCAACTCCCATCAGCCCCAGGCAGCATAGCCAATGGTGAGGGATGATACAAGTTGCAGGCCAATAAATTGCCCACCCCCGAAGTCATAACGCTTCATAACAAAGACATTTGCCCAGTAGAATCCAAGATTTGTTCCAATGGACCACATGTTGTCCTTGGCCCAGGGTCAAATCCCATGCACTATGTACCCAGCCTCAGTTCACCCATCTGTAAAATGGAAGTACCAAGGACCTCACACTCACACACACACACACACACTGGCTTATCAAGAGGCTCAACCGATGAAGGGTTTACAGGCCCAATTGCAGAGAGCTGGCTGTGTTTGTTGCAGCAAGAACAACCCAGTGTCACTTTAAAGACTAACGCATTTATTGTGACATGCACTTTCTGTTGGGTCAAATGTTATTCATCACCCCGGCATCACAGGGGCAGCCGCACAGCTTCTGCAAATAGAAATCCCAGCAACTCATCGGTGCTGCTTCTTTTAAATCATTAATAGTGTTGGTGGTCCTACCAGTCACGTTTGGGAAGACCACAGCACACCATTGCCACTGTCCAATTGTAGCACGGGTTGATTCTTCATTTCCCCTCCCCATACCAAAATCTAAGATAGGGCATGCAGGGTGGTGATGGGGGGGGGGGGGGAGAATCTCTCCTCCCTGTCCAGTGAGAGATGGGCGGAGATGGGATAAGGGATGGTCCAACCTTACGCTTGCCACCTTCCACAAAGTCAGCCCGGGGAGGTGGCTAGCCCAAAGCCAAGCCCTTCCCCACCCTCTGCTACCTAGACGCCCCTCTCCACTTCGTGCGCAAGAATGGCATGGCCAGCTTTGGCACCGATTGGCCGCCTTGGTGCCAAAGCCTAACCTTTACTCTGCCCACGTGAGTGGGGACGCTATAGCATGCCGCTTGCCACCCTTCTTGCACTGCAACTTTAAGAACCCAGCCGCCTCCCCCCCCCCCTCTTTTTCTGCTGCATTGCTGACCCGCCGGCTTTCTCTCTCCACCCCACCCCTCACCCCCCTTTGCTGCCTTTAGGCGCACAATACTGGGATGCGATGCAGAAAGACATCGATGTGCCTAGCTACAAACCAGGGCCCCGGACGGAGCGCCTCCCCCCCCCACCGTGCCCGGTGTTTCCTAGAGGGTGGGGTACACATTGCGGTAGTAGGGCAGCAGGGCAGGTAACTCGGCACCCGCCGACAAGGTCAAAATGGCTTTTGCGTGATTCCACTTTAGGAAGGGTTGGCCGTTTTGTTTTTTTTTTGTCTTTGATTTCCCCCCCCCCCCGATTTAGCTCGGGCGGGCACACGAATCCCTCTCTCGCCTTGCCTCTTTGCAACTAGGTGCATAGAATGTGAAGTTGGGCCGCCGTGCTCTTGCAAAGCCTCGCCACGCCGCGCCAGGCTTCCTTCTCTCGGGCACGCACGGAGCCCTCCTCGGGGGCGGGGAAGGGTGTCTTGCCACCATCATCTCAAGACACGCACACTCCCCCCCCTTCCACCCCGCCCCTCCTTTCGCTTTTCCACCTCCTCCCCCCCCACCCCAGCCCAGCCGCACCCACCCAGCCCCAGCCACACGGGCGGCATTTGCAACAAGCCAAACGCGCGCGCGGGGGAGGCACTCGGACCCCTCCCCGAAGGCGGCGATGGTTGCAGCCGCCAGCTCCTTTTGTTCGGCTGCAACGCTCTCGCAGCCCGCAGACTCTCTCTCTCTCTCCCCCCCCCCCCCGGCTTGCGGGGGGTGGCGCCGGGCCGGGCTGGGAACGAGCTGGGCGGGGCTGCTTTTCAAAGGGATGGCGTTTGCAGGCACGCAGCAAAATGCACCGACCGCGCCAAGGCCGGGCGGCGTGTTCCTTCCTCCTCCTCCCCTGCTCGCGTCTCTTACACGGCCGCGTACTCGAAATGCAGGCTCCAGACGGAGACACGTTGCAATGGGATCGCGGCTCTTGCGTATTCTTCCATTCACACAACCCCGCATCTCAATCCAAAGCTTCCCCCCCCCCCGCCGCCGCCGCCGCCGCCGCTCCTTTCCCGCCCCAATAATGCACCGACGGCGAGGGCTGCTCGCTGCAGCGCCTTGCCTCGACGCTTGGGAGAAGCGCGCGCGAGGGCGCTGCACGGAGAAGGCCACTTCGAGACGCCCCCCCTCTCCCCGCGCGCGCCCGCGCGCCACTCGTGTCTCCTCTGCGAGGAAGAGGCGACCCGGCCCCAGAGGCGCCGCGCCGCCGCACGCGCGCCTGTGTGTGGCAGCATCCAGACGTGCGCGCCAGGCACGAACGTGTTTGCCCGCGGGGGGGGGAACGCGCGGACGGCCTGATGAGAGAGACACACCCCGAAGCGAAGGAGGCGCACAAAACGCCCCGGGCACCCCCACCCCAGCCCACCCCACCCACCGCCTAATTCAGTTTCTGCGCGCAAGCGTTACTCGAATTTCGATAGAAATCCGCAGCCGCCTCTTTTTTTACATACCCCGACCAAAAGATTAGGCTGTCTTCTCCCCCCACAAACACAGCGAAGACAAATACATAAAGGGGGGAGGGGGGGAGAAGCACACCCTACCCCGAATTCCAACCCGCCTTGTTAGCAACCCGGCTTCAATGGGGGGGGGGACGACACACAAAATGTCCTTCCTCTCCCTCCATGACCTCGACGCGTAGTGGATGGGTGGGTGCACGGGCAAATATTTTATCTGCATAGTCCTCCCGCCACCCCCATCCGCCCAGAAAAGCCCATCTACTACTCCATATGTTAGAGGATGAACATGGATGCTCTGATGTGTCACGGGCCGTTCCTTCGGTAACGCACTGCGAGGCGCACACGGACACCCTTGCCTAGAACGACAATCCGAAGGAGATGCTCGTCCTCCGCACCGACACGCGCAACAGAACCACCACATCTAACCATTCAGGTTGCGCGCCCCCCCGCGCGCGCGCGTGAGCACTCCCCCCCCCACACACACACACAATGTTTCATCTCTGGTTTTGGCTGGGGGCGTTGGAGGGGTGTCATTTTATGCTTCAAAAGCCCACGGTGTGCGTGCGTGGGGGGAACCGCGGATCCGCTCGCCTGCATCCATCGCTGCAGAGATCTCGCTTTCTCTCCAACCGCCGACCACCCCCCTCTTCAAGGCCGAAAAGCTCCAAAATGAGCAGGGGGGAGGGAGGGAGGGAGGGTTCTCCGGAGGATCTGCAACACTCGCAGTCATCCCGCCCGCCCCCCCCCCCTTACCCATCACAAATGTACCCCCCACACACAGCATACAAAGGAGCGACGGAAGCGCGAAATACCTACAGTGACCATGCTTGGGGCGCGCCGGGTTCCAGCCGGGCAGCGGCGGCTCCGTGGACGGCTCTAGAATCGGGCTTCTTCGCCCCCTTCTTCCTCCTCCTCCTCCTCCTCCTCCTCCCCGGGTGGGGCGGGTCGGAACGGATTGGTCGCGTAGAGGGGGGGGGTCGCTTTGCCTTCCCGATCGATGGCGATTTGGGCCCCCCCCAGCAAGCGGTGGCGCATACAAAAGGGGCCCCCCGTCCGGTTGGGAGGGGAGAAAAGCCGAGATAAATTGTTCGGGGGGGAGGGAGGAGGAGCGGGAGGAAAGAAAATCCGTATAAAACAGTTTTCCTCCTTGAGGTGGGAGGGAGGGAGGGAAGAAACGGGGGGACGACGACGGGGAACGGGTTTAAAAGCGGTATTTAGGAGAGTGAGGAATATCTGAAAACGGAGAAAAACAGAGCGGAGAAAAGAAAGGGGAAAGAACCGGAGGGGGGGGAGAGAAATAAAAAAAGAAGAAGAGAGAAATAAAGGGACGGATTATAAAAGGGGGAAAGAAGAAACGAAAAGGAAAAGAAACGGAGCAAAAAAACGGAGGGACAGACGGGAGGAGCGCGGCTCGCGGAGAGGCACACAATGGTCCTTTAAACGCCCTTGACTATTTACACACGCGGGGATTTTGGCGAGGGGGGGGCGGGGGATGGGCGGGCGTTCTTCTCTCCAGGCCCCCCTCTCGGGGCCTGTCTTGGCTGCAAGCAAGGCGCTAGTCCATTGGGGGGGCCCCCCGGCCGCCGCAGCTGGGCTCGCTTCGCCGCCCGCGCAGCCCCTCTGTGGCCCCCCGACTGCCGGGCCAGAAGCTTTTTAAGAGCCCCCCCCCACCCCCACCGGCAGGGCCCCCGCTCATTGGCTGGCGGCTACGAGCCGCCGCGTAGCCGCGCCCCTCCCTACTTCGCAAAGAACCCCCCCCTCCCTACACGCACACGCACGGCCGAGGACAGGGCGCGCGCGCGCGCGCTCCAGGCGGGGTGGGGGGGGGGAATTATGGGCAGCGCAAGCTGCGTAAAGGGGAGAACGTCTCCCGCTCTTAATCTTCGCCCTCGGCCCCTCGCTCCTTTCCTTTATCTCCGGACGGCCCCTGCCCATCCCCCCCCTCCTAAGAAGGCATTCAGATGGGCATTCAGAGACCACCCACCATCCCCTGGGAGGAGATCAAGTGAGCAAGGCGCCATTTAGGGGAAGACACAGAACAGGTGGTGGGGAAATGTATCACGCACACATACTGCCCCAGAAGGGTGGGGTGGGGGATAAAAAGAGAGACGGATGGGTGGGTGGATGGATGAGGCGGCGAGGAGGAAGACCCCGGGCGGCAGCAAGGAGATGCTGGCGGGAGCGCAGCGATCAGATCCCCCGCGTGCGCAGCTGCACGTGATCCACGCGTTGCGCCTCGGCGTCGGCCGCAGCCTTGCAATCTGCAAAAGGATGCTACTGGAGCGCAACTTTCAGAAGAGGCGCGGCGGCCGGGTGCAATCCGGGGGTCGTGCACCAGCCAGCACCCTTTGCAATGTGGCGAGCCGCATCTCGCGTGCGTCTCTTGGAATGCATAGAGCCAGGGCCGGTGCTACCATTAGGCCAACTAGGCAGCTGCCTAGGGCGCAGGGCTAAAGGGGGCGCCAGAAATGCCTTGAAAAAAAATACAGCGCTCTCAAGTGGGAAGGGGGGGCGCTAAATATCTGATCTTGCCTAGGGCACCAAACTGCCTTGCACCGGTCCTGCATAGAGCTCAGCCTTTCCAGAGACAGCAAAATGTCTTTTTTTGGCCAGCCACGCCAGGTAAACAAACACACGCACACGGTCAAACTGGAGAGCGCAAATGAATGGTTTTTCCCTTCATTTGCAACGTATGTTTCAAGACTGGATCTTTTGTAGGGGGAGCCTGTTTCAGAAAGACACTGAACAACAGTCCACATCCGTACGATGCTAAATTGCCCCAAGGGAGAAAGAACGGCTTTTTCTCCACCCTGAGGCACCCCTGGATCTCAGCATTGCACGATGGAGTCTCCCAAGTGTGATTTCCTGATGATAATAATATATTTTTTTATAAAAAAACAACAACAACAACAACCATAAAGTCAGTAGGCAGACAGCAAGGTGGAAATTAGGTGGCAAGCAAATGTCCACAGCGACCCTTGGAGAATCAGACGTGAACAAACAGCTCACCTGCCCTTCCAACTTAATTTGAGCTTGCTGTTTTACACATAAAACATTAGACGTGGAAGCCTCCCACCTGAGCTATTTCATGACATATCAAAGCTCAACCATCGGCCACATTCCTTCATTCTCTAGTGTAGTTACAGGTTCCTGCTTTCATGCAGGAAATATGACCCCCCAAAAAATGTCCCCAAAACCCTTGCTGGTAGGTTTGTTTTAGTTTTTTGTTGGTCCCTTGTGGAGTGAGGATTGTACCAAGCAATTGGACTCACTAGATTTTTCCTGACATGAATTGTTGCTCTAGAACATGGATGTTGGCACTCTCGTTTAAAAACTAAACCAAACAGTCATTGGAACTGGCCAGATCCATCACGAGGTTTGATTTTTATCACCAGAGGCTTGAATCAGGATAAAGGATTTTTTATCACACGGCTTATGTTAGTTGGCTAACCTAGTGCCAGGATGTTTGTGTTATCATTAACAACTGCATTGTGAATGACCACTGTTAATAATATGATTGTCACCCAGTACTTTCTGCATTTAATTTCCTTCTGAACTTACTGCTTACAATTCACACACACCCCGCCCACCATATACAGTAATACCTTGGATTGCAAGCATAATTCGTTCTGGAATTCGTAATAATTCGTGCTTGTAATCCAAAACACTCTTATATCAAAGCGAGTCTCGGGCAGGCAGTGAGCGGGGCTGATTGCGGTTACATCCCTACGTTGTCTTGCAAGACCTTGCTCGTTTATCCAGTCAAAAAGTCTTTTTTTTAAAAATTGCTTGTCTTGCAAAACGCTCTTGGACCAAGTTACTTGCAATCCAAGGTATTACCGTACAGTACACTGTATATAAACCCGAAACTGTCCACAATACTCCACGCATCTGATGAAGTCCATGAAAGCTTCTTCCAGAATAAGTGTGTTCCTCTTGAAGGTGCCACAAGGCTCTTCGTTGTTGTTTTTTGCTGCAATAGACTCACACACACACGGCTACCCTCTGGAAATTATTATCCCAGCTCCTGTCCCTCTCTCACCTCTCCTAATGTTCATTTGCCTCTGCACTCCAGTTCAATTAAAATATAGCAACAGAGGAAGCTGCTTTAAGAGCTGAGTCAGAGCCCAGTGTTCTCCAACCTTGGGTCCCCAGATGTTTGTGGCCTACAACTCCCAGCATGCCCCAGGGAGTTGTAGGCCAAAAATATCTGGGGGCCCAAGGTTGGAGAACACTGAGTCTAGCCCAGTATTGTCAACACTGGCTGCCAATAGCTCTCCGGGGTTTCAGGCAGAATTTTTTCCAGCCCAACCTGGAGATGCCGGGAATTGAACCTAGAACCTTTTGCCTCCAACGCGGGTGCTCTACCAGAGATCTATGGCCTCTCCCCTAAATATACTTCACTGAGGCAGATGATGGGAGCCGTCCAGGCCAAGGGTTTGTCCTTTACAGCCCCTTATGGCTTGTTGTGACTGACACATTCCTCCCAGAGAGTCAGAATTTTGCTGCCTGAGAACATGAAGCACCCTCTTGGATCCACGATTGCCAAATTGGGATTGAACATGCAACACTGTGGAGATCGTAGTAGAGTGTCTCACCTCAGCAACAGGAATGTGTGCGTTTTCTTCTCGATGTGTGCCTTTTGTCATTTTTTTCCCATTGGCCCTGGTATCGCTATGTTCCATCAGGTTGTCTGTTTGCAGATCTGTCCCAAAAACCTTACTGTGGGTAACTGTAGATTTAGTCGTAGATTTACTGAAGATTAGTTAACCAGCAGTTATGATCTTTAGAACTGGCCTGTGTTTTGACTTATAGTGCGATCTGTGCATATTTACTCAGAAGTAAGTCCCATTGTATTCAGTGAGGTTTACTCCTAGGTAAGTGGGCATAGGATTGCAACCTCAGCCTTGTGTCAGGCTTCCTTCCTTCCTTCCAACTTTTGATTGTTTTGATTGAGACAGCACTAGAAACGGCCTTTTTCTTGGCTCTCCAGCCCTTGTAATGTGATGCTAATTCATACAGCGAATTCTGCGGGAGAACTTTAGCCAGATTTGTATGGTATGATTTCCATTTCTTTGTAGAACAAGTGTGCTGATTTAGTGTTTGGTGGTTTCTTCTAGAGAGGATTAAGTATTTACGCAGATTCATGTCATCAGTGGCTCTGCTGTTCTGTTTTGCTTCTTCTGCTTTCAACCTTCCTCAAACATGGCCTTCCCCCTGTTCTGTGGACTAAGTATACATAGTTCCATCAACCTTTTCTTATATGATTCACTTTTTAGAACCCACCTCCTTGTAGTTCTCTGAATCCTTTCCAATTTCACTACTGTTCTTTGCCACAAATTTAACCTGGCTCCAAGCACATCTGAAAGAGGGCCTCAGAGTTTGCTACGATCATCTGACCAAACCAACTCTTTGAACTGATGAATGGAAAGTCCACACTCCCTACCAAAGTTGCCCCCACCAAACAGCATAGGGCTAAAAGTGTTGAGATTCCAGGCTCTGATTCTGCTCCTCCCTCAGACCTGGAGTGGAGGTTCTGCCCATTTTGATACCAAAATGGCCCACAGAAAGACAGACCTTTCCTCCCTCCTACGAAGGGCTTTTCTACATGAGCCTGTTAATCCACTGCATCTACTTCTGATTTCATTGCAGAACTGAGACCTGAGCACTACACGAGGAGCATTTCCATTCCTGCTTTTCCACTATATAACCTCTAGGTGGCACTGCTGTACAGTGGAATAGCACAAATATGCAAGAGAAGATTGCGCTTTCTTTCACCATCAGAAATAATACTGCATTTTCCCTGCTCTAAAAACGCTCGCAGAATATGCTGTTTACAAACAGAAGTGAAACTGGGTGGGGTGGGGTGTCACGACACACCTAAAGAACCCATAAACAACTGTGAGTATGGAATGACAAGTGAGAGACAAACGCCTCAGTGTAGAAAAGCTCTAAGACCCATGGGGTGGGCCTTTGGCTCCCCACATATCCTTCTTCCTCCTATTTATACTAACAGCAGTCTGCAGTTCTCAGAGTGCTATTGCTTATGTAGCCAAGACCTGCACCATGCGTGCGCACACTGAGAGGGCTGGTATCAACATGCTTGAAGGAACTCTAATGTTTGCAGGAGTAAAAAAAAAAAAAAGGAAAGGGGGAAAAAAAACCTTTTTAGGGGGGGAAACCAAAAGGGAGAGAAACTCAAAACAGTTCAAGGAGAACTGTGCATGCTCAGAGGGCAGAGAGTACTGGCTGGCTGTTGTGGGGGTGGTGGAGTGTCTGGAATTCTTAACAGGGAACATCCTAGACTGCAAGATTTTGTGGCAGGCCTCACTTGCAGTATCGACATCAGGGATGCAGAACCTCAGGCCCGGGTCCTTTTGGCCTCGCCCCTTTTGGCCTGTGGCCCTTCCCACCACAGGAATGCACCCCCCCCCAGCTTCTCCAAAATGGAATTCGGCCCTCAGGCTGAAAGAGGTGGTTCAACATGCCAGTTCCCTTTCCATCATATCAGCCCCACCCTCAGCCAAACTGCTATCACTATTTATAGAGCACCCTTAGAAAGAAACCAAAGCGTTTTGCAACATTTAGGCCGCACTAAGGTAACACACCAGACTGATGAATGCAGCCCAGTAGTCCTGGACACCCTAAACATTGTTCCCCATGATGATATTTCCTTCCCTCCCAAAGTAGTCATAGACTTCACAGATCATAGAGTTGGAAGGAGCCTACAAGGCTATCGAGTCCAACCCGCTGCTCGACGCAGGAAACTAGAGGAGGGGTCTCCCATCCAAGTAATAACCAGGCCTGACCCTTTCTTCCACGCTCAGACAAGCTGAGCCAGCGTGAGCCACAGGCCTGTAGTCCCTTCCTATCAGTAGGTCTGACTCCACATTCTGCACGCTGGATGAGAAAAGAACCAAAATGGGACTCCCCGCTGCTCTCTCACACACAAAGATCACACACACACACACACGCACACACAGGAGTCCTGTTCTACCAGCAACAGCCTGTTAGGCCTCCGGAGACCTTCTGTTTTGAAAATTGCTCTCTCTGTCTCTCTCGCTCTCTCTCTCGTTCTGGAAAGTTTCCCTGGAGTTATGTTTCCCAGCTCCTCCATTCCCCGCTTCCGTTCTTCCCTCACCTTGCCATGCAACAGTCTGTTGACGAGGGATACCTACAGTCAGGGGGCATCATTTAATGGAAAGACAACATCGATTTCTCTGCCTTGCTTCCTTGTGGGCAACTCCGCCCGTCCCCTGAGTCCAAACAGCCTCGCGTCGTCGTGCTTCCTCTCCCGAGATCCACGGATCTCTTTCCCCGCTGCCACCTACCAGATGAAGTCCTGGGCAGGGCAGAGAGAAAGCAGGCTGCAAACATGCAACCCCTCTGGTCCGCAAGGGAAGCTGCACCGCCCTGTGACTGACACCCTGCGGCTGAACTTCTACCCACTACGAGGAGGATCGATGTGAATCCTTTTTAACAGATGTCATCTCCGGTGCCCCCCTGAGTATCTGGCCTCTGTCCCCTCCAGCGGCCCCTCCAGGTCACTGGCCCTGCTTTGGGCGGGTGGGGGGGCATTTGTAATAACTGAGGAAAGAGGATTGGTTTCAGGGGATCCCAAGGCATCCGCCCTACCTCATTTGCACTCAGGAGGTACCGTTCTGTGTCTCGTGGGCATCTGCTCATTTTCACTAGCGTCGCCATTTCTGATGGAGGGAGAAAGAGAGAGTGAAAAAGAGAAGAGAGAAGAGAAGAGAGAGGATTACAGTTCTTCGTCCCAGGGGAGAGAGAGCAAGAGAGACACATGCGCACGCATAACTAGGTAACGGTTTTGTTTTGTATCCACGTCCGTCCGGTGATTTATAGCTACGCCAGGGCCTATTCCACTGGGGAGATCTGTGAGCCACACGGATTGTGCTGCCGATGATGAGAGGAACCGAAACTGTCCCCGCCCGCCCACCCCTTCCCAAGCATCCATGCTCTCGCGCACGGAGAGATGCATGGAACATGTGGAACATGGTCATTTAAAGCAGTGTTCTCCAGCCTTGGGTCCCCAGATGATTTTGGCCTACAACTCCCAGCATGCCCCAGCCAGCAGAGCTGGCTGGGGCATGCTGGGAGTTGTAGGCCAAAAACATCTGGGGACCCAAGGCTGGAGAACACTGCTTTAAAGGGAAGCCCCAGGAGGGAAATGCACCAGTGAGGGACTGTCGGCAATCCGGTGCCATCCACCTAGGCGAGGGCACCACACGGCCAGCCGAGGCTTGCCACGTGAAGACTTCCCCGTTTCAAGTGAAAAGCCCAGAGCAGTTGCCCAAATGGAGCTGCTCCTGGGGCGGGGTCCCTGCCATGGCTGTCACTTGAACCCTCCAAAAAAAAAAAAACAACTCTGGGGAGCAAGAAGAAGAAAGACCATCTCACACATGCTTATCATGGAGGATAGTGGTCATTTTGAACCCGAGGCCAAATCCGGCCCTCTGGAGTTGCCTAGAAGGCCACACACTGCTGCCCCCCCTTTCCCCTCCAACCACGATCGTTTGGTGGTTTCCCAGCTCTTGTGCTGTTCCCCCCCCCGCATTCTAAAAGGTTTAAACATGTCTCTCCTCAGGCTGGGTTACCGGCAGTAAGAGCTTTAAGCTGAAATATGTGAGCATATTTTTTTTTTGTATTTTTGACCCCGTCACCTTTGACTTCAGGTCCGCCCACTACTGGAATGGAGTACCCAAGAGCTTCTCCAAGATGGAATTTGGGCCCTCAGGCTGGAAGGGGTTCTGCACCCCTGAGGTAAAGGGCAGGGGATTGTGGGGCGTACCTGCGGAAGGATAGTTTGCAGCTTTCCTACAGCCAAGTGCAAGCCAGGGCCCTTTCACCAGGGCCCTTGCAGGCCGCCCCCACCCCCCACCCAGCCCCATGGTAGGCTTAGCGACCATCACATGACAGCTCGCCTGGGTGACCTGTCAGGTTAAGGCTGATGGACAGCTTGCCGGGTGTGTGTGTGTGTGTGGCTTCGTGACGGAGCACGTGCTTTGCATGTAAAGGGTCCCAGGTTGAATCCCCGGCTTGAATCCGCCTAAAAGGGCGTCAAGTCACGGGGCTTGAGAAGAAGCCTCCCTCAGCGTAGTAGACCCTGCCGGTCGGTCGGAGAAGGCGATCCCGAGCTAATTGGGCCAAGGTCCCACCCTTTCTGTGAGCTCTTTGATGTATACCCTCCACATATTATGACTCACCCCCCAAAACATCTCCCAGAATTTAGATCAGTGTTCTCCAACCTTGGGTCCCCAGATGTTTTGGGCCTACAGCTCCCAGCATGCCCCAGCCAGCTACGCTGGCTGGGGCATGCTGGGAGTTGTAGGCCCAAAACATTCTCCACAAAACATTCTCCACACACACACACACACCATGGTCCCGACCCAGATTGGGGTCCTTCATGACTGCTTTTTGTGAAAGAAAGATGGTGGACCATTGTAAGCAGATGCTTTAAACTTGCGTGTGCTTCACGTAATGTGTAGCTTGATCCTCACAGAGCAGTGTTCTCCAACCTTGGGTCCCCAGATGTTTTGGGCCTACAGCTCCCAGCATGCCCCAGCCAGCTACGCTGGCTGGGGCATGCTGGGAGTTGTAGGCCCAAAACATCTGGGGGCCCAAGGTTGGAGAACACTGCTCTAGATGCATCAGGGAGGTCACTGGCTTGGTTTGGAAATGTGCATCCATAATTCCTTCCAGCAGGGGGAGTGCTGATCTCCTTCTCGCATCTCCTCCGAACCAGGGTGAGGTTTGTTGTCTTATTTATGTTCTCACCTTCAGGACAAGAAGCATTACTGATACAGCAACCTAACAGAATCATGAAATAAAACCTCTCCCTTCTTGTGTAGGGATAGGAAGATGTCATACTGGATATGGGGGGGGTGTGTGTGCTTGATTTCTATTGCATCGGCCTGTCTTCATCTTGGCTCTCCATTTCCATTTGCTTTAGGTTAGGAGAGTGGGAAAGGACATGTGTGCGGCCCCGTCTCTTGCTTCCCCCTTTCACAAGTGTTTTGCACACATCCCCGGCACAGCCCGTTCTCCCCTGCTGTTGGACAGCTCCCACTGCCAGGATGATCAGCCGCTCTTCTTCCTGATCATAATGACTCAGCTGCAGCACCCTCCCTCCAACCGCCGACGCCGACCTGCTTTGCTTGGCTTCCAAAAATAACTTGACTCCTGAGGTCACTCAACAACGTAGCTGGAACCGCGTGCTTCCTCTACGAGTGAGTGATGGCATGGCTGTTCCTTTTGGGAAGCTGGGATGCCCGGATGCCGGGAACTCCGGGAACCGAGCCGTGCCAGGAATGGCAGGATGATGACCTGTACCCTTCACGTGGCTGATGCCAGAGGCCACTTCCAGGGCTTAGTTAGGCAGCCTGGTGCCCTCCAGATGTTTTGAACGACAGCTCCCATAATCCCTTGCAATCCCAGTCAGCTTCCCGATGACTTCCACTTTCCCATCCGTTCATCTTCTCCCTGTGATGTGGCTGTGATGTGAAGAAGGCAAATGCTATTTCATAGATTTCATAGATCATAGAGTTGGAAGGAGCCTACAAGGCTATCGAGTCCAACCTCCTGCTCAATGCAGGAAACTAGAGGAGGGGGTCTCCCATCCAAGTAACAACCAGGCTTGACCCTGCTTAGCTTTCCACGCTCAGACAAGCTGAGCCAGCGTAAGCTAGAAGTATAGCTTCCAAATCACGTGAAGTGATAATTCCCCTTTACTCTGCACTGGTTAGGCCTCATCTTGAGTACTGCGTCCAGTTCTGGGCACCACACTTTAAGAAGGACGTAGACAAACTGCAGAGGGTTCAGAGGAGGGCAACAAGGATGATAAAGGGACTGGAAACAAGGCCCTATGAGGAGAGACTGAAAGAACTGGGCATGTTTAGCCTTCAGAAGAGGAGACTGAGGGGAGATATGATCGCACTCTTCCAGTACTTGAAGGGTTGTCACGCAGAGGAGGGCCAGGATCTCTTCTCGATCATCCCAGTTTGCAGGACACGGAATAATGGCCTCAAGTGACAGGAACCCAGATTCCACCTGAACATCAGGAAAAATTTCCTGACGGTCAGAGCAATAAGACAATGGAACCAACTACCTAGGGAGGTGGTGGGCTCTCCCACTCTGGAGGCATTCAACGTGCGGCTGCAGAGCCATCTGTCGGGGATGCTTTGACCTGGATTCCTGCATTGAGCAGGGGGTTGGACTTGATGGCCTTGTAGGCCCCTTCCAACTCTACTGTTCTATGATTCTATGATTCCCTCTGGTTATGCACTCTTCCTCTCTCCTCTAGCCTATCCTGGACCTTACTCTTACCCTCGACCTTCTGCTGCTTATCGGTAACAGCATGGCACCCACCTGTTGGATCTCTTCCCATCTCATTTCTATCCACTGACTCCCTTGTCCCCCCCCAAGTTTCTCCCTCTTTCTAGTACTGCCACCCCCTCACCCAGCAGACAGGCCGTGGCCCCTTGCCCGCTCGCTCTCACTCCTTGCACCCCACTAAAACCAGGGTCCCCTTCCTTTGACGCAGTTCCTGCTCTCTTGTTCAGAGGTCTCTCCTTCTCCCCCAGGGCTGCATTGGAGCTGGCATAGCGGTGGCAGGGGTTCACACCAAGAAAGAGGGTGCACCTCAGGGTTTGTTTATTGATTAATTTATTTATTATTTTAGTATATTTGTTCACCGCCCATCAGCCAAAAGGCTCCCTGGGTGGCTTACAAAGAGAAACAAGATTTTAAAAAAACCCAGTCATCTTAAAAACAAAAGAACATAAAATAAAATGCAGAGCAATATGAGATCACACAATAAAACCAAGCAGCCAAGAAGCATCAGTCCGGAGGTACAGTAGAATAATAAAAATGAATAATGTGTTGTTAGAGTTTTAAAGATATAATAGCAGGGCTTACCCAGGGTGCAGAGCTACCGGTAATTAACCGCCCTTGATGTATGCAAAGAGGCTTGGGGGTGCAAACAGGGTGGAGATTAGCTGGAGAATGTTGTGGAATAGCCAAGTGGAGCCAAAGACGTTTGCCTCTTACTGCGGGCTTCTTGCATATAAAAAAATCAGGTCTGTCTGGCATTGTGTGTACTTTTTATAACCCACTAAAGCAGTGTTCTCCAACCTTGGGTCCTCAGATGCTTTTAGCCTACAACTCCCAGCATGCCCCAGCCAGCGTAATTTGAGAGACAGAGAGGTTATGCCAACACAACCTACTCTGTCAAGAACTACAAATCCCAGTGATCTGTCATTCCTGCTGGTATTTCATATGCACAGCCAGGAAGACTTGGGCTGTTCACATCTGCCCTCCAGATGTGTTGGACTACAACTCCCATGGACACTGGCCATGCTGCCTCGAAATGGTGGGAATTGCAGTCCATGACATCTGGAGGGCACCAGGTTCGGGAAGTCTACTTTAAACATTCTAATCCAGGGGTCCTCAAACTTTTCAAACAGGGGGCCAGTTCATTGTCCTTCAGACTGTTGGGGGGCCGGACTATAGTTTGAAAAAAATATGAACAAATGGATCAAGTGAAAAAAAAGGACCCCGGTCCTTTTTTTTTTACTTGATAGGGGTGATTCCCCCCCCCTTAAATGGAAAGTTATTTTATTTATTTATTATTTATTTATTTAATTTATTTCATTGTTCTACCGCCCAATCGCTGAAGCTCTCTGGGCGGTTTACAGCAATTAACAAGACAGTCCCTGCCCGCAGGCTTACAATCTAAAAAGACACGACACACAAGGAAAAAGGAATGGGGAGGGAAGAAGAAGGGGGGATATTAACGAATACTCCTGGCAGGGCTGGTGGTATTTACATATATAGTTGCACAATTGTTTCATGCCTAGCACGAATATACTTTTGTTTTTGCCATCACACAAATGAGCATACTCTGCTTCAATCCAAAGTAGCATTTTTGAAACATTAGAAATCTAACTTAGCTACATCAGCTCATACATAAGAGGTAAAACACCACCACTAGTTTTTCCATATTATGGAAAAGAATTAAAAGAATCGGCGCTTGAAGCGAAAGAGTTAAAAAAAAAAAGTCTGCTTCTGCCGATCGGCCGCTGGGCCTGATGAAAAGGCAAGGTGGACTGGATGTGGCCCGCGGGCCTTAGTTTGAAGACCCCTGTTCTAATCCCTGGTTTAGACCAAGACAAGGGTGGTCAATGCATTGGCCAGCCAGTCATGAGTGGACTTCCCATATTCTGGCCTAATTCTGGCCAAGCCAAGGCAGAGTAGGTGTCAATCTTTTATTTTCAATCAGGCACTTTGTTCTTGTTACTTAAATTAATTTTAAACTCTCATTTGCTAATTGCTGACAACAAAAGTATAGTAGTGGTTTCATTTCGTTATTGAGTATTTCCTTTGAGTATCTTCCTTTGTTCATTTGAATCGCTTTACTTTTAAAGTGTTCATTCTGCTATGGTTATTAGCATTCTTACATTTTTAGTGAAGCTGTTAACTTCTAAGTGATCAGATCCATTTGATGATTAACGGATAACATGTTGGGACACTTGGAACTGGAATCGTACGCACTATTTTGTACCTAGAAAAGCAGGACTTCACTGGAGACCCAAAGCACCCACTTAACATATCAAAAGTGGCCTCTTCATCGAGACTGTATACAACTCCCACTGCATTACATCTGGAAGAACTTACCAAGTGGAGCTCAGCCACCTGACTGATGTGAAGTCAGCCGCAGTACTCCTATTTGGGCCTACCAAGTATCCTTACTCTCCCAGGGTAGCAACTGAAGTGGGGTGGGGCTCATGCATGCCCCCAAAGTTGCCAAATGAAGTCCCTGTTGGAATGCGTTATCTGGCAGTGCCTTTCCATGACCATCGCCCACCCTGCTCCCCGACACGTCAGAATAGGGGTGGTTGTTCCCTAAGTGCATGACGATGGTTGCAGTGCCCCCATGCTCCAGTTGTGGGGAAATTAAAATGCAGCCAACCTACCCAGCCCAGAGGTGAGTAGATGTGCGTGCTGCCACAGATATAAAACCTTGAAGTTCGAACAATGGGGAAAGCGTGCCTGCCTATTGCTTGGCTTTATGCCTCTGGGAATGCAGGAAGAGAAAGGACCAGGTGAGCAAGGTCTGGGGCATCACACAATGCGATTCAGCATAAGCCAGGGTGCCAACATCTGGTCATATGATCAAGTTCAAGCCAGAGGAAAAGTAGCAGGAATTCCTGGATTGTCTTTGATCCAGCGTGGGGTGCAGACTGAAATTAGATCTTCAAATTTAGAGCAAGAAGAAAGGAGGTGGTCATTGTCTCTAGGTGCTTCTCTGTCCCATTTCATATATCCACAAGTACAAATAAACCCCCAGTGTCCTGTATCTCCAGCTGGCTTATCCTATCAAAAACATCTCTCACAGCAGACACAACAACAAAGAGTCTTGTGAGCCTTAACGATTTAACACATTTATCACGGCAAAATTTATCAAGTAGGCCACTCAACAAGATCTGCCACAGACGGCCTTCTCCCTGTCCCATCAGCCAGAGAAACCAGGCTGGTGGGGACTAGGAGGAGGGCCTTTTCTGTGGCAGCCCCCAATTTATGGAACTCTCTCCCCAGTGACCTCCGCCATGCCCCTTCCTTGATTAGCTTCCGCCATGCATTAAAAACGTGGCTTTTCAGGCGGGAATATGGGGTGGGTTAGGATTTAAGTTTTGTACTGTTTTTAATTGTGTTTTATACTGTGTGTGTGTGTGTTCCCCCCCCCCTTGTATTTTATTGGATTGTAAATCGCTCAGAGTGACCGGATGTCTGGCCAGATGGGCGATTCATAAATACAAATAAATAAATAAATAAATAAAAGCTTTTGCAGACTAGAGTCCACTTCATCAGATGCATGATGGACACTCTTACGGTGCCACGTGACTCTCTCTCCCGGGCACAATTATTTATTGGGGCCTTTTTCTTCTTCAGAACCAGTTTCAGCACCAAAGACAGCTCCCCCGATTTGGTTTTCTGATGTGCTAATGCAGCCGCCTCTGCCTCTCCCAACCTGGTGCCCTGCAGATGTATTGGACTACAGCTCCTAGCATGCCCAACACATCTGGAGTGCGCCAGGTTGGGGGGAGGCTGTGCCAATAATTATAACCGTAAGCAGAATCACCCCCGAATCCTTTTTACAGGTCATCTATTTCCCACTGGATAATAGGCACTCGGCTGTTGCAGGATGCCAAAGCCCAGTTGGGTGCTCCTTGGCACACAGGTGAGACACAGACCATAAAATGGTACTGAACCCAGGATGTTCAGCTCCCAAGCATCTCCTGCTGCAGTTACTAGATTACAGGGCCGGTGCTACCATTAGGCCAACTAGGCAGCCGCCTAGGGCGCAGGGCTAAAGGGGCACCAGAAATGCCTTGGGGGGAAAAATACAGCACTCTCAAGTGGGAAGGGGGGAGCGCTAAATATCTGATCTTGCCTAGGGCACCAAACTGCCTTGCACCGGCCCTGCTAGATTATACTAACTCACACAAGTTCTGGGAATAGAATCCAAGGGCTGTGGATGGATCTCCCTCTTTCCTCTCTTGAATGAGGAAAAGTCGGCATTTTAATTCTGTAGCAGTTTCATAGGTTCCAGGTGGTGTGTTTTTTGTTTTTAATGTGTTATTTGCAGCTATCCTCATTTTATTTTATTTTTTAATGCTGAAGGCTCCCAATGGGGGCAAGAGAACAGATCTAAACAAATCGATAGAAATAAGCCACTGACATAACTCTCTGCCTTGAGGTGAGGACAGAACTCAGCAACACCCACTCAGCCCCGGTCATTCCAAAGGTGCTCGCTCAAGATAATTTTGCACAGAATAGCTACACTTCAGATGCAATCCTAAACACACAATTACTAAAGAGTAAGTCCCCTTGAACTCAGTGAGGCTTACTTCTGAGTAAACATGATTAGAATCACACTGTTAATATGCTGATCTCCCAGATCTAAACCTAACTTACTTTTCATTGGATCATTTAACATATACTCTCATAGCTCTAATACAGCAAACATTTAACTACTCCAATTATTAATTACAAGATTCTTTTTTAATCCATTCACTTCAGGACAAAATCAGGCTAATAAACAAAAGGGGACCATTAATTAATTATCATAGAATCATAGAAAAGTAGAGTTGGAAGGGGCCTATAAGGCCATCTAGTCCAACCCCCTGCTCAATGTAGGTACCCAAGTCAAAGCATCCCTGACAGATGGCTGTCTAGCTGCATCTTGAATGCCTCCAGAGTGGGAGAGCTCACCACCTCCCTAGGTAATTACATATCCTATTTCTATTGGTGAGGTATTTAAGAATGTAAGAACAGTTATCCTGGATCAGATCAAATATCTATCTAGTCCGGCGTTCTTTGTCCAATATCAGGCCAGGCAGACGGACATGGGAAGCCAACAAACAGGGGCGTGAAGGCAACAGGCAACAATTTTTAAAAAAATAAATTAAACTGCCCTTCATTGTTGTCTTTCCCCAGCATCTGGTATTTGTGGGTATACTGCCTCCAAACATGGAGCTCCATGGAGTTTTAATAAACAGAATAAATGCATTCATGTCTCTGCATCATCATGGCTAGGGCTTTTAAAAAGCTGGCCAAGTGAGTGGGCATTGGCACATCTTGTGAACGTCACCCATTAATCATGTGTTGTCTAAAGAAGTGCTTCTTTTGCCTCTTCCTGAATCTGCTGCTGGCCAATTTCACTGGTGATCATGAGTTTTAGAGAAGAAGGGGAAGGAGAAGGAGGAAGCCACTAATTTTATTGGGTTGTAAAATTGTCTTACTTTCTGGAACAGTTGAAAAGTGGCTTTTTACTCAGACTGGTGAAAGTCATGTTTGTTCCGAATAAAATAATAATGATACATTGATTTTAATTAATTAAAATAAAAAAGTAACAGTGCAATCCAATACATACCTGTTCAGAAGTAAGCCCCATAGAGTTCAATGGGACTGACTTGACTTTTAAAATTATGAGAACAGGAGAGAAATTCTTTCTCTCTACAGTACAGTTTCCCTTTTTGAAAACCTCGATCATGTCCCCCATTACTTATCTTTTTCCTTTCTTTCTTTTTTGTTCCTAAACTAAAAAGCTTTCCAATTCTTTAACCTTTGCTTGCAGGGAAGGTGCTACAAATGCTCGATCATTTTAATTGATGGCCAGATGGCCGATTTAAAAATATAATAAATAAATAATAAATAATCACTCTTTTCTGCACCTTTCCCAGCTTCTGTCCTTTTCAAGATGGGGCAGTCAGAACTAAACATTTTCCAGAGGAGTAGCTAGCTGTGTTAGTCTGTCCACAGCGAAAACAACGAAGAGTCTTGTGGCACATTTATTATAGTGACAGATTTTGTGGACTACAGTCCATTTTGTCAGATGAATGAAGTGTTATGCTGAGTTACAAGTGTGAACACACATGATTTGCGGGGCGGGAGGGCAGGTTGTAAGCAGTGAAGTCATTGAAGAATTAAATGCTTAGTGGACAAGTAAAAAAGCGAATTTTTTTTTGGATACAAATACATATATGGATACAGAAGATTTTAAAAGTGAATATACAACTTAAACCTGAAATGTTTCTATTGGGCATTATGGAATTACAATTAGAGAAAGACCATGGAATATTACTACAATGTATGATAACAGCAGCAAGCTTAAATTCTATGCTCAAAAATGGAAAGATGCAGCAATACCTACCATAGAAGATTGGCTGTCGAAAATTTTGGACTTAGCAGAGATGGCGAAACTGACTTCCTCAATCAGAGAGAGAAAAAATTATCCTCATTTATGAAAGACTGGAAACCCCTTGTGGACTTCTTGAAGAGGTGGGAAAGTGAATTAATAATTTCGGGTTTTGAATTTTGAATATTAGTAAAGGTATTAGAAATATTCACTGTGAAAATAGAGAAAATTTAGATTGGATATGGATTGGTAATAGTTGTCAGACAAAGAGGCGGAAGTCAAATATTATTTGTTTTTGTTTTGGAAAAATTTAATAAAATTATTGTCAAAAAAAAAAGAAGAAAGAATTAAATGCAGAAAGTACAGACTGTGATGATTACCATATTAACAGTGGCCATTCACAAAACAGTTGTCAGGTGATATGCTGCATACTAAATGTGGCTGCGCCGTAGATTTATATCACAGCATTATAACACTTGCAGTTTTATTTTCCAGCCCTTTCCTAACAATCCCAACATTTTGTTTGCCTTTCTCATTGTTGCATCATGTGGAGTCGATGTTTTCGGAGAGCTTTCCCTCACAATCCCAAGGTCTCTTTCACGGACAGACAGAGCCTCTTCGGATCCCATCGGTGTATATGTGAAGTCAGGGCTGCTTTCCCCTAAAGTGCATCACATTGCACGTACGTTGTGTTGTTGCATCTCTCACCAGCCTTTTAGTTTCCTGTTGGAAAAGGGGAATTGCTTCTGATTCCTCCACCTGCCCCTCTAGCTCTGGGCCCACTGATAACCCACTACTAGAACCTCTCCGCCTTGAGGCTAGAGACTAAAAAATCAATACTGTACTTGGGGACGAGGCTATCCAGGCTTTCTCTTCCCCTGATGTGCCTCCCACATCAGGGGAGGATGCTGACTTTGTGTCTGTGTCCCCCTGAAATCTGGATGCTGGAGAGAGGAAAAACATATGCCAGCAATTAACCCAGCAAGGGTTCATCTGCCTGTGTCCCTTGGGGATCCCCTGGTCAAAGCGGGCACAGAACGTGCCTTTTCTCTAATGAGGAGGATGGGCCTGTGCCCTGGGTCATGTCAGGGAGTCCGGTGCTGGCTGGGGAGCCCTTGGTTTGTACATCCTCAAAGGAGCCCATATGGCAAGACCAGAACACAGGGCTTGGAAGGGTTAAAGAAGGAGGAGCCCTGCTTCCAGGCCAGCTGAGATGGGGGTGGTGGGGGGGGGGGCGGCGGCACAGGGATGGCACGAGGGCAGCCAGATTTTAGGGCAGCTGCAAAGTAGTAGCCTGCCTCCCTGAGCTCTCCCCTATGGCTCCAAAAAGAGAAGTGGGTTGAAGCGGAGCTGACTTAAAACCGAAGGGTCGTGTTTTCACACGTGACCTTGAAAGCAGGTTTTGCAAGTCCCCCCGTGTGCCCATCATGGGGACGTGAAACACTGAAATTAGCTCGTGTGATCAGGGCCAGGTCCATTTAGTTGAGTGTTCCTGTTTCCCAAAGAGTGGGCATCCAGGTTGTCCCTCTCCCACCCCTAGGAGGCCGTCACGCCCCTGAAGACGTGTCAGTCTCCCCGTTAGCTGTCACCCTCAACGGAATACCATTGCCAAGGGCATGGTGTCCTAATTCCCTTGCGGGTGGGCTACATGAGTTCCTCCCTCATCCAAGAAACCCTCCGCTGCCCTGACCACCTACCCCGGGAAGATGGGAGGACCGGCAAATCCTGGGTTGGGTCACTCCAGGCAGGGCCTCCAGGAAGCACAAGAGATGGGACGGGTGGGCAGCAGGGTTGGCAGCAGACTTCACTGCCTCCACCCCCAACTTTTTCTTGGAGAGGTATTGCTGCTCCCAGAGCTGAGGACATTTGAAAAGACGAAGACTGACACAGGTCCAGCCTAGCCCTCCTGCTCCTGCTCCTGCTCCTGCTCCTGCTCTGCTCCTGCTCCTGCGCCTGCTCCTGCTCCTCCTCCTGCTCCTGCTCCTCCTGCTCCTCCTCCTCCTCCGAAGAGTCCACAGATTCAGCCCTGATGGAAATGGTGTATGTGTAGCTGCAACGACCAGACGTTTATAGGTGGCGGCTTGTACACACGGCCGAATGTTCCAAGGGAAGCATCTGTGCATGTTGTTTTCTGGGAAATGTTGGTGCAGAAGGGGAAGAAAGGAAACACTTAAAAAAAAACAAACAAAAAAAACCCAAAGTCAATCACTCCTGTACATCGTGGTATGGAGGCCATCTCACCAGCACGGATGTGGCTCTCTGATGTACTGGGAGGCTTCTTCACTATTACCAGATCTATCTAATGGCTAGCCGGGCTGTCAGAGGGCTTTCTTAGGCTGAAATCTTGGGTCGCTTTGCTCTGGGAGGAGGATGGCTACAGTCTTTTGACCTAAGAAGGGACTCTCTGACAGCCCCCTTTGAGCCTTAAGGGTTGGGGTTGCTAGTTAGGATATTGGGGTACAGGCGATCCAGGTTTCTCCCCATTTCCTACTTCACTCCCACCAAACCTAAAGCATAACAGGGACATCTTCAGATGGAGGCCCTGGCTTCCCTTCTTCCTTGCTGATGTGGACTAGCTGTTGTGTGAGAAAACCAGAGTGAGTGGTGGGGGACTGGGGGCAAGCATAAGAATCATAGAATCATAGAATCATAGAAAAGTAGAGCTGGGAGGGGCCTACAAGGCCATCGAGTCCAACCTCCTGCTCAATGCAGGAATCCAGGTCAAAGCATCCCTGACAGATGTCTGTCCAGCTGCACCTTGAATGCCTCCAGAGTGGGAGAGCTCACCACCTCCCTAGGTAGTTGGTTCCATTGTCTTATTGCTCTGACAGTCAGGAATTTTTTCCTGATGTTTAGGTGGAATCTAGGTTCCTGTAACTTGAGCCCATTATTCCGTGTCCTGCAAACTGGGATGATCGAGAAGAGATCCTGGCCCTCCTGTGTGTGACATCCCTTCAAATACTGGAAGAGTGCGATCATATCTCCCCTCAGTCTCCTCTTCTGAAGGCTAAACATGCCCAGTTCTTTCAGTCTCTCCTCATAGGGCCTTGTTTCCAGTCCCTTTATCATCCTTGTTGCCCTCCTCTGAACCCTCTCCAGTTTGTCTACGTCCTTCTTAAAGTGAGGTGCCCAGAACTGGACGCAGTACTCAAGATGAGGCCTAACCAGTGCCGAGTAAAGGGGAATTATCACTTCCCGCGATTTGGAAGCTATACTTCTATTAATACAGCCCAAAATTGCATTTGCCTTCTTTGCAGCCACATCGCATTGCTGGCTCATATTCAGCTTGTGATCTACCACAATTCCAAGATCCTTCTCACTTGTGGTATTGTTGAGCCAAGTGTCCCCCATTCTGTAACTCTGCATTTGGTCTCCTCTCCCTAGGTGCAGCACTTGGCATTTATCCCTATTAAATTTCATTCTGTTGTTTTCGGCCCAGCGCTCCAGCCTATCTAGAAGCTACCCTATACGGAGTCATGGGCCCATCCTGTCCAGTATTGTCTACACTGCCGGAAGCAGCCCTCCGGAGTTTCAGGCAGGGATTTTTTTTCCAGCCTCACCTGGAGGTGCTGCAGCTCAAACCTGGGACCTTCTGCTTGCAAAGCATTGCTCTACTACCCCTAGGGCTACGGCCCTTCTCCTAAAAATGCTGATCGCTTGCGTCTGACACAATTCTTCCAGAGAGTCAGAATTCTGCTGCCAAATTTTGCTGCCCGAGAATGCCAAGCACCCTCTTGGACCCGCGTTAGCCAAATTGGGATTGAAGATGCAGAGCTGTGGGGGTTGCAGAATGCCTCACCTCAACAACCGGAATGCTGTGTGTTTTCTTCTCGGTGTGTGTGCCTCTTGTCACTTCTTCATTGGCCCTGGTACGGCCATGTTTCACTAGGTGAGGTTGTCTGTTTGCAGATCTGTCCCAGGAACTTTGTTTTGTCTAGTATCATAGAATCATAGAATCATAGAAAAGTAGAGTTGGAAGGGGCCTACAAGGCCATCGAGTCCAACCCCCTGCTCAATGCAGGAATCTAGGTCAAAGCATCTCTGACAGATGTCTGTCCAGCTGCACCTTGAATGCCTCCAGAGTGGGAGAGCCCACCACTTCCCTGGGTAGTTGATTCCATTGTCTTATTGCTCTGACAGTCAGGAAATTTTTCCTGATGTTTAGGTGGAATCTAGGTTCCTGTGACTTGAGCCCATTATTCCGTGTCCTGCAAACTGGGATGAACGAGAAGAGATCTTTGCCCTCCTCTGTGTGACATCCCTTAAAATACTGGAAGAGTGCGATCATATCTCCCCTCAGTCTCCTCTTCTGAAGGCTAAACATGCCCAGTTCTTTCAGTCTCTCCTCATAGGGCCTTGTTTCCAGTCCCTTTATCACCATCTACACCAGGGGCAGGCAACTTGGTGTCCACCAGATGTTTTGGACTACAACTTCCACCAGCCCCAGAATGGCCAAAAGTAAGGGATTATGGGAGTGATAGTCCAAAACATCTGGAGGACACCAACTTGCCTATCTCTGGTCTACACCGAGGTCTTGGCAGCTCTTCAGGGTTTCAGACAGAGATCTTTCCCAGCCCTGCCTGGAGATGCTGTGGGCTGAACCTGGGACTCCTTGTATGCAGAGTAGATGTTCCACCATTGAATTATGGGAGTATGTGATATGGGGTTACAGTTTGTGTAGGAAATGGATTTAGTTCCCCACCACCACTATGCATGAATTTACTATGCATGAATCCAATGGCTTCCACCTGTCTAAACATAACCCATGCAATGGGTGAACATAACTCACCACATTTGCTGGTGCATCAAATGAAATCATGAATGTTAAACCATCTCAGTAACATCAGATGGGGGGACAATGACTTGTTATGGGCCGAGAACTACCCATCGTTATTCAGTCTATGCAATACAGGGCCAGCTGTGTTAATGAATTCCAGTTCTGCTGCTTGTTGTCTCAATTGTCCCTTCAATCTAAATTAACATGCTCTAAAAGCCTTGCGATGGTGATGATGAAGCCAGTGGCTGTGATTGGCTGATGCTGCCCTAATGTCACAGAGGGGTGGGCCAGGCGAACAAAGCAAAACAAATGAAAGGAGGCCGGAAAGAGGCAAGAGAGGAGCAGTAGGAGCAAATTGGGCAGCAGAGAGAGGGGCGCATGGCCAAGAGCTGCAGAGGTTCATGTACTGATTTGAAACTACTAGCCAAATCTTCGACTGCAGGCCTCCAGTTTGTATTTAAGTATGTTGGGCTTAAGGTCAAAGGCAGAATGTCCAGGAAGATATCACTGCTCTCCTGCTGCTTTGTCTATATTCCCTTTTCAAATCTCCAATGGGTGTCTGCTCAACTTCTTAGTGCAGAGCAGGTCCTGCCTGCTTGGGACCACAGTACCTGATGGTACTACACGGCTTGGGACCACAGTACCTGATGGAACACCTCTCCCAATCACAATCTACCCATACACTACGTTCAACATCCGGGGCCTTCCTCCGACTGCCACCTCCACGTGAGGCTCGGAAGGGCAGCGACAACAGGGAGGGCCTTTTCTGTGGTAGCCCCCCCCAACTGTGGAACAAGCTCCCCGCTGAGGCCCGCCTGGCGCCAACTCTATTATCTTTTCGGCGCCAGGTTAAGACTGCCCTCTACGTTGAGGCTTTTAATAATTAAATGGTATACGGCGGGGTGGTAAATTGTTTTTAGCGGTCGTGTTTTATTAACTTGTTTGAGGGATATTTTTAGAATTGGTTTGAAATTTTTATAATGCTTTTATTGTTTATATTTTTGTGGAGAAAGCCTGAGCACACACACACAGTGACATAAACCCTGACACAGTTTCCCCCTTGGTAACCACACATAGTTTCCCCTCGGCAACCCCTGTCTGCATAATCCCCACCTGGGGGGCAGGAGGTGCAAGTCTGGCCAGACCCGGTAATGGGGCACATCTGCAGAGACAAAGCATGGACCATCATGAAGCGAAGGGCAGTCTCAAAGAGCTGCAAAGTATTCCCTAAATCCAAAGGCACCACCTTTTCCCAGGCAGGAATAAGCCCACCTCATCGCAAGGGGCAGGGATAAGCCCACCTGAGCAGCAGGAGGCGGGGAGGGGGAGGATAGGGGTAGAAAACCCCCTCTACCAACCATCATCCGGTTGTTGGGAACACGGGACACGGGCTGTCATCTTCAACCCTAGCTTCGGCTAGCTCAAGCAATTTCTTTCCCCAGGCGAATGCAGGGCCTGGAGTCAGGCTAGGCAGAGCCGCTACGCAAGCTCCATAAGTGTAAAGTCTTTGATGCAAGGTTATTCTGTTGCGGCAATACGCTAAGCCTGTAAAGTGAAAGCTTCCAGGTCACGGCCTGGTTTTGTTTACGTTATAGTATTCCTGGAAGTCTATTAGTTCCGCTCCATTAATAAAAGTCTATTCTTGGATTTATACGGTTGCCAGTGATATTTTAGGTCGCGGTTGGGGTTAAATCGCCTGATATCCCTTTGAAGGGTCATATCTCAGTGCCGGTTAACCCGTTAAGTGCCGAACTCGCGCAGAAGGCCCAGTTGCTGGTCTTCCACAATTTTTAACTGTCTTTTATTGTATTTCTAAAAAATTGATTGTTGTACACCGCCCAGAGAGCTTCAGCTATTGGGCAGTACAGAAAATGAATGAATGAATGAATGAATGAATGAATAAATGTGTGTCACCTGAACCTGTACAGATGAAGACGCTCCGGTGGGCATGGCAGACATGATGAATTTTCTTTATGGAACTGTGAGTAGGAAGTCACACACCAGAAGGCAGGGCCGGTGCTACCATTAGGCCAACTAGGCAGCTGCCTGGGGCGCAGTGCTAAAGGGGGCGCCAGAAATAGGGAGGGAGGGCTCAAGTGGGAAGGGGGGGCGCTAAATATCTGATCTTGCCTAGGGCACCAAACTGCACCAAACTGCCTTGCACCAGAAGGAGCAGCATATCGGCAATTGTGTGTGGTGGGGACGGTGGGAGTTGTAGCCCAACCCCTCTGCAAGGGCATCTGGCTGGGGAAGGCTGGCGTAGACCACCCCCACGATAAAAGAAAGGTGCTTTGAGAGCCCCTGTGATTTCCCCAGGAGCCACTGCCTCTCGCTGAACTCGCTTCGCCCTCCGATCTACCCCTTGAACATGACAACAAGTGAGAAGATGGAGTGGGTTCGGGAGGGTGTCCTCCCAGAGCAGCGTTCTCCTCCAACCTTGGGTCCCCAGATGTTTTTGGCCTACGACTCCCAGCATGCCCAGCCGGGGCATGCTGGGAGTCGTAGGCCAAAAACATCTGGGGACCCAAGGTTGGAGAACGCTGTCCCAGAGGAACTTGCTAGTGCAAGTGGGTTCTCAACCTTTTTTGCCCCACGCACCCTCTTCACCATGTGTCAGAATGTCCTTCCCCCCCCTTTCCAAGACTGTCTGACTTAATCTGTGCCGTACAATAAGGTGTGATGTCCTGTAGATGATGTACCATCTGTAGAATGGTAATTTGTAGAAAGATCAGTATTCCAGCAGTTTGAGTCTGTGGTCCCAATCCCCCCCCCCTGAAACCCTAAAATCCCCCCTCCCGGTTGAGAACCCCTGTGAGTGCAGCAAAAGAGGGCCTCATCCAGCTTGTGTGTGACCCGGCAGCACAGGGGGAGCCTGGATCAAATTTGAATGCTCAGGTCATTCTAAAGCACATCAGGGCAACAGGTTCCCACGGGCATGAATCTGGTCTCGGATGAATCCAGAGCAGCCGCGCCCCCCCCCTCCCCCAGGGCCATTTTTGATATCACAGGGAATCCAGCTAGAACTGCTTCTGGTGGAGGGTGGGTGGGTGGGAAACCCAGCATCCTCCTTCAGCTTTGTCGGCAGACTGTGGTTTAACATCAGCGCCCGGGCCTGATTTCCATACAAAGCTGTCCACGCGCATCCTTCCACTGGCAAAGATGTGCGGGCTGAGCTGCGGGCGAGCGGCGCAACACTGCCAGGAAGGGGCTGGGCGAGGCAGAGGCTGCCGCATGCTGCAAGGGGGCCGAGGGAGACACGCCGGGGCCAGAAATCCCCCCCCCCGCAGATCTGCAGGGAGGCATGCGGCAGTGAAGTGGTCACCCCTTAACTCAGATAAGGACAACGAGGACCAACTCGGGTTATTGGAAAGAGGTTTATTGTGCACAATTGGTCCTGCGGACTGTGTCGCAAAGCAGAACCCCGGGCGGGGCTTTTACAACCACTTTTATAGCATACCTAAGTCTGGTCATTTGACAACAGTTCTTTACATTGGTCAGCAAGGTCAAGACAAAAAGGGGGCTTGCTTTAGGGGAGGGGGATTTCCTTACAAGGAGACAGGAAGATGATCTTACAATCAAGCAGCTGCTAGGTATTATCTTATCTTGGTCACGTAGGCAGGGTGAGACAGCAAAACACCTCAACTTTTGTGAATCAACAACAGCCATTGACGGCCATTGTCAGTCATTGCCACAGTCATCACCAGCCATTGACTACATTCTTTTAGTATTAGTCAGGACCCTGGCAATCTGTCCACATGCCTGGCTAGAAAATCTTGTAAGGTTTTCTTTTAACTATTTCGTTTCCTTCAGCGGTGCGGCCAAGGAGGCTCCGGGAAGGCGCAGCCAGAGGTGTACGTTAAGGGGCCGCTCGCCCAAAAGCCGCATGAGTCGAGCGATCCGGGTTCGCCACGGCCCTGGTGAGATTAGGGAGGCTGCAGCAAAATGCGTAGGCGCTCACCAGGGGGATCCGATCCGCAACGCTGACTGGAAGAGGAGGTCCAGCTGAAGAATCTGCACCCAGCCATTTCCGGGGTGGGGGCGGGGGTGGCATATCAGGCGCACTGAATGCGTCTGTCAGTGCCGCTTTTCCTCAAGCTGGCGCCCTCCAGATGGTTTGGACTGCAGCGCCCATCATCCCTGACCATGCTGGCTGGGGACAATGGGAGCTGTAGTAAAAAAAAAAAAAAAAACCATGTGGAGCGTGCCCAGTTGGGGAAGGCTGTGCCAGTTATCTCGGAGGCGGAGAGGTCACGGCCAGGAGTTCAGGGGTGAAAGGAGCGTTCGTTCTGCAACAGGCCGGAGATGCGGATTTCCAATCGGTTTCTTCAAGTTAGACTGACTTTGACTTACCAGCCATTTTTCTGGCTTCTCGTGGGGTTTCCTCTCTCCTTCTCTTCCCCCCCCCCCCCATCCTGAGGTTAGCCTTAATAATGGAGACCCCGGCACTCCCTCTCTCTCAGAGGCAGAGAAAAACCTACGTTTTCATTTTCCCACGTTGTGCCATTTACGAAGTTAAACAGACTTCCACAGTTACATTTGTGTGCACATTTTGGAAACGGCCCAGCTTTCGTAAAGCAAAGCAAAGCAAAATTATGGAAGGGAATTGATGCACAACACTACACACACACACACACACACACACACAAGCAACCCTTGGCCACCCTAAGCAGTGAGTCATTTTAAATGTTGTCTGCTTGAATAAAAAGGCCTTTGCCTGCCAACGGAAGGACAGCAGACAGGGAGCAACAAAACTATCTCAGCAAGGAGTTCCACAGCCTGGGAGAAGCCACGGAGAAGAAGACCCTCTTTGGCATTGCTTCCAAGTGCGCCTCTGAAGGCCGAAAGAAGGGCCTCTCTGCACCGCAGCGGCCTTCTCCAGTTATCTGCGGTTCGGTCCCGGTGTCGGGATGACACAGTCGGGAAGCTGGCGAGGGCCCGGAAGCTCTGAAAGGCCCATCCCCGACCCCTCCGAGGTTGAGCCTGCTCAAGGCATTTGCAATTCTGCGTCCTCTGAACAGGGCAGGCAGCTGGCTTGGCTCCCTTTCGGAAGTGCTACTGCCGCCGCCGCCGACGACGACGACTGAAGACCCTTGTCAGGGGTGATACATGCCTAGTGATGTACTTGGGAAGATAGGCGAACAAATGTCAGTGTACTGGAAGAAGCAAAGACTACTAGCGTTGAAAAAATGATCCTTCAACGCCAACTTCAGTGGACCGGTCATGTTGTTCGAATGCCTGACTGCCGTCTCCCAAAGCAGTTACTTTACTCCCAACTCAAGGATGGAAAGCGGAATATCGGTGGTCAGTATAAGAGGTTTAAAGATGTTCATAAGGCTAATCTAAAAAAATGCAATATAAACATCGAAAACTGGGAAGCTCTGGCCCATGAACGATCTAACTGGAGGCTGGCCTTTCACAAAGGTTCCATGGACTTTGAAGAAGCCCGAGTGCAAGGCGAAAGGGAGAAACGTGCTAAGCGAAAAGCACGTCAAACAAATCCTTTACAGGACCATCTTCTATCTGGTAACCTGTGTCCTCACTGTGGGAAGCTGTGTGGATCTAGAATTGGCCTCCACAGTCACTTACGGACCCATCGCTAGAGTCTACACAATCTTCTTTAGAATTTCCTCCTTTTATCCCGGAAGACAATCTTACTCGGTCACGAGTGATCGCCTGATGATGATGGTGGTGGAAGGATGGGTGAGTGGTGGAATCAAAACTCTGGCTTGTGGATGGGCCAGGCAGAATTTCACCCTGGTGCGTGGCTGAGTGGGGGGGGGGGGCGGGCGGCTATTGGCAGCGCTTTGCCACGGGCCCGCTGGAGTCTGGTGCTGGCCCTGCCGCGGTGATACAAGCCACCAGGTTCCGGCGCCTAAATTGTGGAAGCGGTTGCCGCAGCAAATATCCCAGGCTGTGGCTTCCATCCTTCTGCGAACACGGTTCGCTCGTGCCACGGCCTCCCGGTGCCCCCGCCCCTGGTCACTAAGTCGTTCTGACAGCTGCAACTCCAGTGCTGGTGTTCGGAGGCTTAAAATAGCCACAGACAGTCCCATCCTGTGCCCCGGGGGGGGTTCTCCGCCATCTACTCCGTCGCCTCCAGGGGACAAGGGTGACGGGCGGGCCTCTGTTCGGGCCTGCCAAATACATTCACTCTCAAAAGCACCGGCTCCCAACGTGACAGATTTTTTTTAAAATTTAAAAACATGGGTCTTTTCTGCCAAAGCAAGTTGTGCACGACGGACACAAGAGATCGCCGACTCGCTCCTGAACGAGAAGTCACTCCTAGCAGGGCTGGCACTACCACGAGGCAGAGAGCGGCAACTGGAGGACACTCCAGTGTGGTGGAGGCATTCACTGATATTTGGGTGGTAGACTGCACCTCTGCAACAGACTCATCCACGTCCTCGGGCCGCAACAACTGACATGAATCCGAGCAATAGTGATGAATCCGAGCTCTTGAGGGCCATCCAGTAATTGTACTGTAATCAAAGTGGAGTCCAGGTCAGAGTGGATGCGAGTGGTTTTTTTGCCCACCAAGTGCCAAACAAACAGGCTGCCAAAGGATCACCCCGGCATAAAGCAGAACTTGTACCATTCCAAAAAGCTCTGCTGAACAGCACTGCTTGGATGCGGTGGGGAAGCGATTTCTATGGCCAGGCCACCGTCACCAATGCAGCCACCGTAGACCCGGAAAAATGAGCTCTAGCCTGTGTTTGATCATACTCACCTTCTGCGTGTGTTCTAGCTGTTGTCTACATCAGGCGTGGGCAGAAGGTAGAACTTCAGATGTTTTGGATTTCAACTTGTAGGAGCCTCTGCCAACATGGCCAATGGTCAGGAATGCTGGGAGCTGAGGTCCAGAACATCTGGATATCTACTTTCTGTTCACCCCTAGTCTACAGAGCCCAATCTCCCAGATAGAGGTCTGCCACGGACGGCCTTCTCCTTATCCCATCAGCCAGAGCAGCCAGGCTGGTGGGGACTAGGAAGAGGGCCTTCTCTGTGGCGGCCCCCACATTATGGAACTCCCTCCCTAGTGACCTTCGCCATGCCCCCTCCGTGATGAGCTTCCGCCGTGCATTAAAAACATGGCTGTTCAGGCGGGAATATGGGGTGGGTTAGGTTTTTAATGAGAATTTTTTATATTGTTTTAATTATTGTATTTTGTTGTGTTGTTTTGCTGTATTTTAATTGTACATCGCCCAGGGTGGCCGGGTGACCGGCCAGATGGGCGATTGATAAATATAATAAATAAATAAATAAATAAATAAATAGAGGATGGTGCCCACTGGACTCTAGTGTATGTGAGAGGAACTGTAGGAGGGATCATGTCAACCACCCAGGACATTGAGCCAGGCAACTCACAACAATATCCTTCTTGAGAAGTATTATTGAATGTTGGAAGACCAATTTTGTTTCCATAGAAAAGAACTATCAATAGCTCATTTGGCTCTTAATCTGGCCAGCCTGTTTAGGCTGCTGTGGCTCACGCTGGCTCAGCTTGTCTGAGCGTGGAAAGCTAAGCAGGGTCAGGCCTGGTGATGACTTGGACGGGAGAGACCCCCTCCTCTAAGTTTCCTGCATTGAGCAGGGGGTTGGACTCGATGGCCTTGGAGGCCCCTTCCAACTCTATGATCCTATGTCACTGGTGCCTTATACTTTCGCTATATAGGTCAGGGTGGGCGTCGCAGCCTGTGGCACTTGGCGTAATTTCCAAAGCCCTCTGCAAGAGGTCAGTTCAGACCTCTGGCAAGAGCGATCTGTCCCTCCCCTAGAGGAAAAGAGGGGAGGGATTGAGGGAGGCAGTGGGGGGAGAGAGAGAGAGAGAGAGAGGGTGGCAAGAAGAGAGTGAAAAAAGGGGGTCGCTCCACTCTTGCCCCCAGCCTGCCCACTGCTGGTTTCAGCCCCGCCCACGGCCAGCGTGCAGCACCCAACACGTGACCCCAGAGGGACCGTGGCCCTCAACAGGAAAAAAAAAAAAGGTTCCCCACCCCAACTTCTCCATGGTTTTATGAATTTGGCCAACTCGACCGCTGTGCATCCGCGGCCAGGGCCTTTAAGCAAAAGAACGTTCATGTTCCTTAGGGTGCAATCCAATGGGGATGCCCACAGGCCTCCAAATCCAGAGGATCACAGGCACCCTATACAGGGCGGGAGGAGGGCAGAAGCGCCCCCCCCCCCACTCCTCCTGCCCTGCAAGTCGGCTAGACAGCCAGTTTTGGCAATCTAGCTGCGGCATTACGGACAGGGAACGGAAGGAGGCTGGAGCGCTGCCTGGACACGGCGTATCCTGGCAGCCGCAGTCTCCCCTCCAGGCCAAGGTCACTCTTACGACCTCGGAGAAGCACCCAGCATTCTGGGCTGGCTGCACGCCCGGGGGGGGGGGGGCGGGCGGAGGAAGTGGGATCCGAGCGCGGCTCCCCGGATCCAAGGTTGGAGCTCTTTTCCGGCCTTGGAGCCCGTTTCCAGCCTCAGATCTGGGAATCCGAAGAATCCCATGGCCTCCTAGACAAAGTCTAGGGGTGATCGGATTGCTCTGCCCAGGTCACTGACTGGTCCCCTGAAAAGGTAATTCAGCCTTAAGGAGCTGCCAGGTTACTTTTTGGGGATCTTCGGCCCAGGTTTGTTTGATTCTAATAGACTCTGCTTGCACGTTTCCGGAAAAAAAGCAAATATAACTGAGAACACGAAGTCTCCATTGCCCTCTCAGCCAAAAAAAAAAAAAAAAAAACGAAGCCCAGTGGTAGTTTTGCCCCTGGAACTCCTCACCACTCAGACAAGTGGAGGGGGGGGGGGAAGCGCAAGAACAAGATCCGCTCAATAAAAAGTGAGTTGGCGGAAGTTGTGCTGCTCCAGGCTCTGATAGCCAGAGTGGCCATCTCTGAGTTGAGAGCCAGTGTGGCGTAGTGGTGAGAAGTGTTGGACTCAGGACCGGTGCAAGGCAGTTTGGTGCCCTAGGCAAGATCAGATATTTAGCGCCCCCCCTCTCGTGCCGGGGGGGGGCTCTGGAGCAAAGCAGCCCTGCTCTGCAACCCCCCCCCACGCCGCCGCCACCACCTACCTACCTTCCCCCCGCCCTGGCTGCCGCCGCCGCCACCACCTCCGAGGAGGAAGTGACGCGACGGGACCCCCGCGCTCTGCTTTTTGCTGGGGAAACCAGGGCAACAGGGCTGTTTAAGCCCTGTTGCCCTGGTTCCTCCCGCCAAAACAATGCGGGCGGGGCTCCGGAAGCGACGCGGAGAAGGTAGGTGGCGGGGGGTGGCGGGGGAGGGGAGGGGTGGCGGCGGCGGCGGGCAGGGAGGCGCGGCGGCGGGCGGGGGGAGGTGCGGCGGCGGCTTCGGCGGGCGGGGGAGGCCCGGCGGGGGCGGCGCGGGGGCGCAGCGTTTCCGCGCCCTCTTCAGCCACGCGCCCTAGGCAACCGCCTAGTTTGCCTAGCGGTAGCGCCGGCCCTGGCGCGCCTCCCTTCCCATTTGAGAGCGCTGTATTTTTTTTCCAAGGCGTTTCTGGCGCCCCCTTTAGCCCTGTGCCCTAGGCAGCTGCCTGGTTGGCCTAATGGTAGCACCGGCCCTGGTTGGACTGGGACTCGGGAGATCCTGGTTCTAGTCCCCGCGCTCGGCCATGAAACTCACTGGGTGACTTTGGGCCAGTCACTTGACTCTCAGCCTCACCTACCCCACAGGGTTGTTGTGAGGATACAATGGAGAGGAGGAGGAGGAGGAGGAGGAGGAGGAGGACTATGTAAGCCGCCTTGAGTTCCTTGCAGGAAAAAAGGCGGGGTATAAATATAATAAACAAAACAAAATAAATATCTGTGGCCAAACTAATCTGGTTTCTTTGCGTGGGATCGCAGCAAGGCCATGCATGTCAGCTGGAAGGAACGCCAAGCGGAGGCCACAGGGCGTGAGGATTGGCGGGCGCCCCGAGATTTGGCCAGCAGGAGGCCGGGCTATCCTCATCCCTATTTTTTTAGTGGAGTCCCCCCAAACAGGGCTTCCTGAGGAGGGGGCCGGGTGCTCAGAGGGAGAACATACTGTAGGAACTAGGCACAGGGGAGGGGCTACTCCCACTTCTCCCTACCACAGCCTGCCAGGCAGGCCCTAATGGAAGAAGTCATTACACCCTAGAAAGGAGGAGTTCCTGTCACTTACTTTTCTCACACACACACACACACACACACACACACACCATAGTGTGCATAGGAAATTCACCCTTCCTGCAGAGATGTCTTTCTTGCTATTATTTCATCCCCCACTTGGCAGTAATTTCCACTTCAAAGAGCCACTTCGGGTCCGGTACAAAGCCCCATCAAGGGCAGAACACAGGCTCTCACTGGGCTCCCCACTGAATGGGTGCTGGCCAGGCAACCCTATTAATGAGGATTAAGGCGGGTCTGGGCCACCCGGGGGGGGGGTCTGGGCACGGGGGGGGGGCGGATGGGGCGAGGCCAAGACTGGGCCAGCTGTGCATTCCATGTACAGCCATGCCTTGGATTGAGAGCATCATTCGTTCCGGAAACGTGCTTGTAATCCAAAACACTCTTCTATCAAAACGAAACACACACACACCCCAAAAAAAATTTGTGCAGAGATTTTTAATTTAAGCCGTACTACAGCACTTGGATTGCAAGACGTCGCTTGTATATCAAGTTACGGTAATAAATAAATAAATATTTAAAAATTTGCTTGTCTTGCAAAACGCTCTCAAACCAAGTGACTTGCAATCCAAGGTATTACTGTACTCTGAAGTCTGAACTTTACAGCCCAGCCAGAGGCTGCCCCACTCTGCAATCAGAAGTTGGAACGGTCCAGCATTCTGCCAACTCCCATCTACCCACCCAGCCCTTCTGCGGAACGGCTTCCCAGCTGTACGTGCATCTTCCCGAAGAATGATTCCAAAGCACTTCCGTACGGAGTGTGTGTGCGCGTGCGTGCGCATGTGTTGGGGGATGGTAGAAATTACATCATTGCAATTGGGTCTACTCTCGTGTGCCATGGCGGCCAACAAGGCGGCAAAAGAGCGCGTGTTCGCCTCTCCGCCTGAGCTTTCTCTAGAGCCCTAGCTGACCAAGTAGTTCGGGGTGCTTCCCGTTTCCTACCCGACGCAGAGATTAATTTTAATAATGTAGGACATTGCAAAGGGGAGGACTTCCCATCTCTGCCCAGAGCTTGTGAAGGGCCAAAGGCACCTCCTGCTGGGAACAGCCAACCCTGCAAGAAAAAAACAAAACACTGCCCCCATGGTGGTTAAAACATCCCTGTTCCCCAGTCAGTCCCACGACGCTCTCAAGCAGTGGTGGTTTTGCCACGATGAATTCGGTGGGTGCCCCAGACAGTGGGGTTTGGTCGTCCTCAAGGGCGGCAGAGTGGGGGGGGACCCAGAGATCTGCCCCCCCCCTCCCCGGGGGCACAATCCACCAGGACGTCAAACTGAACAGGCGCTATGCGACACCTCCGCTCAGGACCGGTGCAAGGCAGTTTGGTGCCCTAGGCAAGATCAGATATTTAGCGCCCCCCTCCCCACTTGAGAGCGCTGTATTTTGTTTTCAAGGCGTTTCTGGCACCCCCTTTAGCCCTGCGCCCTAGGCGGCTGCCTAGTTGGCCTAATGGTAGCACCGGCCCTGCCTCCGCTTCATTGCAGTGGGGCTTGTCCTGGGGTCTTCCCGGTGGATTGCGCCCTACATGGATTGGTGGGGTGGGGTGGGGGGCTGCCATTTGCTGCTTCACCCAAACACTGAAACGCTCCAGGCTCACTGCGTCTGGAGGAAGCTGAGCCGAGGAGGACAGGGCCGGGCCGGGAGAGCTGTCCGAGGGCTGGCTCTGCGCAGCTGTCTGGGGCGGTGAATTATTGATGGTGGCTAATGACTGGATAATTGAGGCCGAGCAGAGAGCAGCGGGTATCAATTATACATGGGGCCAGTGGGCAGCTGGGATTGAGGGGGGAGCTCGTCGGCACCGCCCCACCACCATCCTATATCGGAACCAGAAAGCCACCCTCCTCACTCAACCTCTTGCCGAGAGGCAAGACCCGCGCCGGCACCCTGGGCCGCTCCCCATGCTAAGCTGCACAGACCAGAGCACGGAGCAGCCTTCCCTGGTCTGGTGCCCTCCAGATGTGTTGGAGCAGTGTTCTCCAACCTCGGGTCCCCCAGATGTTTTTGGCCTACAACTCCCAGCATGCCCCAGCCAGCGTAGCTGGCTGGGGCATGCTGGGAGTTGTAGGCCAAAAACATCTGGGGACCCGAGGTTGGAGAACACTGTGTTGGAGGACAACTCCCATCAACCCCACGACACCGTGGCCAATGGTGGGGGTTACAGTCCAACACATCTGGAGTGCACCAGGTGGGGGAAGGCTGCTCTTCAACAGGGCGAGGTGTGCCTTTCAGGTTGAGCGGGGGGGGGCGGCGGCAAAATGGCCTACAACTCCCAGATGAAGACACGGTCTGTGTAGTTTTATGGCTTATAGAATCAAAGGACCAGAACGACTGTGAAGATCATCTTCCAAGCCGCCTCCCCCACCCCCGGCCTCCAAGGGAGGATCAGCCTTATAGATTTCATAGATTATAGAGTTGGAAGGGGCCTACAAGGCCATCGAGTCCAACCCCCTGCTCGAGGCAGGAAACTAGAGGAGGGGTCTCCCATCCAAGTCATCACCAGGCCTGACCCCCTGCTTAGCTTTCCACGCTCAGACAAGCTGAGCCAGCGTGAGCCACAGGCCTTACCTCAGCACTCCAGGGAGAGCAGCGTCCCTCTTGCTGGAAACAAGGTGGACCTCCCGACGCAAGAAGACGCAGAGAATTAGATGGCACGGGTGACCCAGGCTACAAGGGGGAAGTAGGAGCGGGATCCCATTGGAATGCACCAATCTGACCTGGGAATCATTTGCCTTGATCTAAAATCCATGAATGTTCTCAGAAGAGAAGACTGATAAGATTTCTAGTTCTGTGGACAACTAGACACGTACATTAAAATATTTCTACCCCACAGGTCTGTCTACAGAAGATGAGACCCCTCCAAGGCAGCTAACAACCACACAACTAAAAGAATAAAAACAGCACTGCAGTCAAATAAAGAACACATTTAAAAAGGCAGCGGATCCAACCCCAGATCAGCTTTCATACTGCTTTTTGCGGGGCTGGGAGAGGCACATCTATTCCAGCCGGAGATCTGCCTCTGGTTAAGGCAGTGTTTCTCAACCTTGGGTCCCCAGATGTTTTTGGCCTACAACTCCCAGCATGCCCCAGCCAGCATAGCTGGCTGGGGCATGCTGGGAGTTGTAGGCCAAAAACATCTGGGGACCCAAGGTTGAGAAATACTGGGTTAAGGGGACAGTTCTTGATGTCCCTCACATGCATGGGAAACACTCCTAACTTGCATGAGTTCTGACACTTGGGGAACGACTTCTTCTGGCGTGGTGAGCCACAGCTAGCATGGACTTGCACAGCATGACTTATAAGAGGCTGCAGCTAACGGACCGAAGTGTTGACTAGGGTAGACGACGACGTGGGCTGCCGTTTGGGGTCTTGGGGGCAGCTCTGTGAAGACTTTCGCACTGGCCGTGCCCTGCAAGGCTCTTTTGTCAAGGAAGCCAAAGCAGTGTGATGCTCTTGTCCAGGGTGGGTGGGTGGGTCCCTTAGAAAGAATCGTGCCCAAGTCACATGAATAAGCCTGCCTACAGTCACCTCAAGCCGGGAGGGGAGGAAGGCCCTGCTTGATCCGGGGCGTCCTGGCCTGGCACTCACAGTTGGTCTGTTTTTTTTTTCACACTCCGCTCTCGAGCGTGATCAGCAGCAGCCCGCGCTCCTCTCTGGCCAGCCCCACAAAGCTGCCAGGCTAGATCTGGAAGGTGATCGAATGCCCTTCATTCGTCCGCTGCCGCCACGTTTCTACGCTCCTGCTCACTGCCTGCCTCCCCTTCCCTCCTCCTCCTCCTCCTCCTCTCGCTCTTCCCTGCAAAGGAAATTACAATTGTGATTTATTCAAACTCACCCACCCACTGCCTCTAATCTCTGAGCCTGCAGCACCAGGAGTACAAATTCAATCAGGGGAATGTTTTATAACCAAGGAAAGGCTCTCTTGGCCAGGCAGTGGCAGTGTAGGGCCTCCCCCCCCTCCATCCTGTGGGGCAGTGGGCAGGAAGACCCGCATGCTCGCCTGTGCAGCCCCTGCCCCCTATAGGGCTCATCCATGGGGCAGTTTTCTACATCGCTGGTTTGGGGCAGCCAGAAGCGCTGAAAACAGGCAGATGGGACGAGTGGCTCAGTAAAGAAGGGGTTCTCTGAGTCATTCAACAACAACTACAACAGCAGCCGTGTTGGCCATAAGAAGAAGAAATCCATAGAGCTTAATGCCTTTCTAGGGCCAACACAAAGATCACACACACACCCCGCAAAAAAATGTGCACGCTGTTAGCTTCTTGCACGTTTTTTGGTGATCTTTTGAGTTGGCCTAAGAAAGGCATGACCCCGTAGGGACTCGGCGAAGAAGGTGCCTTTCCCCGCCCGTGCCTTCGAAACAGACGCCGCGCGGCCCGGTGCCGATGATTCCCTTCTGTGGCACGGTTTCCACAGAGAGAAGCAGCGTGACCGCAGTGTGACCAGCATGTCTGGACAGGCACACTGCAGCGTCCACAAGTGCACCTCATCCATCAAATGTGCTTTCAACGCCCCCCCCCACCCCCCACCCCCGGGGCAGATGAATCCTTCAGGGCACAAAGCAGCCGAACAAAAACCCGCTGGAGCCAAGCCAAGCTTGAGGAGACAGGACCAGGATCCCTCCACTCAGGCTCTGTGTGAGCCAAACCCCAAACCCCCGGGGCTCTGTTACAGAGGTGGCCAAGGGAAGCGAACGGTGATGTCATCACAAGCCAGATGCCTCCACCTTCCGGCCTGGGCGATTTCCCATCTCAGCCTCTTGAAAGCATCCAGCAGATCGGAAGGTGGGGAGAGCAGAAACATCCGCTGGGAGGTGGAAATCATCTCCCATTTTCTCATCCTCTGATCCAATTTCCTCCCAGAAGAGGCAGCGTCTGGTATTCACTAATGGCCCAATCCGTCTTAATTAGCCAAAGGGAGGGGATTGCGCAGTTCTCTGGCCTTCATGGAGGAAGAGGAGGAGGAGGAGGAGGACCTTGCCCAGGGATGGCTGGAATTTGTGCACTGTGCTTAGAATCATAGAATCATAGAAAAGTAGAGTTGGAAGGGGCCTATAAGGCCATCGAGTCCAACCCCCTGCTCAATGCAGGAATCTAGGTCAAAGCATATCTGACAGATGTCTGTCCAGCTGCACCTTGAATGCCTCCAGAGTGGGAGAGCCCACGACCTCCCTAGGTAGTTGATTCCATTGTCTTATTGCTCTGACAGTCAGGAAATTTTTCCTGATGTTTAGGTGGCCTTCCTTTAGGTGGCTTATGAATGGCCTTCCTCTTTGTCCTCCTCACAGACTTGCCTCCTCCTTGATGAAAGGGCTCAAATTAAGTGGGATGAGGGTTGATTGGACGGTGGGAGAGGGAAAAGCAACGCAATGATACCCTTACTCAGGGCTGACATTCTAGTACTAACTAGTTCAGCCTTTACCAACCTGGTGCCCTCCAGATGTGTTGGACTACAACTCCCAGCATCCCCCCCAGCCAGCCCTGGGCTGCTGCGCTGAAAGAACATAAGAGGGCTCCTGCTGGATCAGAGCACGAGAGCCATGAGAGAGCCAGGCGCTTTTGGGCGTCCCACAAGCAGGGCATGGGGACAACAACAGTCTTTGCTCACTGTTTGCTCCCACCATCTAGAGCAGTGTTCGACTCTCCCACCTTGGGTCCCTGGATGTTTTTGGCCTACAACTCCCAGCATGCCCCAGCCAGCATAGCTGGGAGTTGGAGGCCAAAAACATCTGGGGACCCACGGTTGGAGAACACTGCTCTAGAGTAACCTTCCCTCTGAACACGGAAGTGCCCATGTCATGGGGGGGGGGGGACACCCCAAGCTCCTCTTTGGGAAGGGTGACCTTTCCTCACGTTGTTGGGCCCATCTTGAGTCCCCCGGCGGAGCAAGGAATGACCAAACATCCTTCATATGCTGCCTTGGAACTCAGAGAGGTTCTTCACTCATGTTCCATATGTTCTAGTATCCTTCATCCCACATTTAAACATAACTCATCTGATTTACAGCCAATGCTTGTTAATGGGCACTATTATATAGCCATTCCTGCCTACTTCTGCCCACTAACTTCTTGAACCTGAATAGCTCTCCTTTCGCTGTGTTCCTCCCCCTTAGATAGAGTTCCAGGGGGCTCTCATAGCCTCTCTCTCACCCCAGGTCTTCCTCGTTGCTATAGCCACAGCAGTAGGTGCTGTCCTGTGTTCCAGCGGTAGCTGGGCATATCGACCGGAGTAAAAGCAGAAAAGCGTGAGCAACTTCCCAGCCCAACGGCCTTTCCCTTCAACGGGGCTTTCCTGCCATCGGTGCTGCAACGTGAAAACAATGGGATGCACAGCTTTTTGTGCGTGTAAGGGGCACTCGATTTCCTGCCCAGCAGTATTACATATATCCATGTAGGAAACTTTTGTCGTGTGCAATGCAGCTCTTAACGTTTTCCCTTTTCATATCGATTCATGCAAATATTAAAACATCTTGCTTTTGAGAGGGAGGGAGGGAGATTTTCTCACTGGGAAATTATGGAATTGGAAGGGGGCCGTTTAGGCCATCCAGTCTAACCCCCTGCTCAGTGCAGATCCAGTTTAAAATATCCCTGATTGATGGCTGCCCAGTCTTTGCCTGAATACCTTCAGCAACTGAGGGCCCACCACCTCCCTAGGTGGTTGGTTCCATCCATTGTCTGACTGCTCTGGCGGTTAGGAAGTTTTTTTCCTGATGTTCAACCGAAATCTGCCTTCCTGTAACATAAGCCCGTTATTTTGTGTCCTACAGTCCTGGATGGTAGAGAACAGGTTTGGCCCTAAGGCGAGACATACCCAGTCCCTTCCTTGTAGGACTTGGTCTTTCCTTGTAGGACTTGGTTTTCAACCCCCTGATCACAGCGCAAAACATAACACCAGAGACTGGTACTTAGGATTGATTGCACATTGCTGTGGAAACTGGGTGAATGCACCTTTAACCAAAGGGTTCCATATATATACACCCTTTCTGCATCCGTTTGTTATTAATGTGATATATATATATATATATATATATCACATTAATAACAAAGGATGTAACATCCAATCACATCAAACATACACAATAATCAAACATGGGATACACTTAATACGCACAATCAACATCAATCCAAATTAATTAGGGGACACAGTAGACTAATTGCATATACACAAAGTTTTAGGAAAATATTTCAAAACATCCCACCCACCCCAAAAAAGTCTTATTAACAGGTCTCTCCAGCAAGAGCCAGTGTGGCATAGTGGTTAGAGTGTTGGACTGGGACTCAGGAGATCCGGGTTCTAGTCCCCGCTCAGCCATGAAACTCACTGGGTGACTTTGGGCCAGTCACTGACTCTCAGCCTAACCTACCTCACAGGGTTGTTGTGAGGATAAAATGGAGAGGAGGAGGATTATGTAAGCCGCCTTGAGTTCCTTGCAGGAAAAAAGGCGGGGTATAAATATAATAAATAAATAAGTTCCATGAGTTGACTGAGGTGCAGTAATGCCTTTATTGCTATTAGCATACTCAATAAATGTCTCCCAGGTTCCATAAAAAAAATATCAATAGATCTATACTGCTTGATCTGTTTTGTTAGCTTTTCCATCAATGCAACAGACCAGAGTTTATTTCTCCATACAGTAAGGGATGCTGATTATTCTTTTTTCCGTGAAGATGCTATTATCATTCTAGCAGTCACCCACATGAAAGTAAGAAGTTCCTTACGTGCAAGGTTTTTTTTATCTTATTTTTTCCCTTCAAAGATGGCTAATGGAGCTAATTGCGGGGAGAGGTCAATTTTTTGTTGAGTAATTCTTTCAGCCTCTTTGAAGACATTACTCCTTTAAGCAGAATTAAATCAATTGCGCCACCTGCTGATAGTTCATAAAATATGCAACCCAACACCTGCAATTAACACTAATGTACTTTGAATGGAGCCATGAAGAATAGTTGGGGGTGTGTGGAGTTGGATGTTTACTCGCCCTTCCATTTAAAGTCCCCCAGTCCCAGGAAACTTCACAGCTCTTTGTGTCGCTAACAAGGTGTTAATAGCTTAGGACAGTGTTTCTCAACCTTGGGTCCCCAGATGTTTTTGGCCTACAACTCCCAGCATGCCCCAGCCAGCATAGCTGGCTGGGGCATGCTGGGAGTTGTAGGCCAAAAACATCTGGGGACCCAAGGTTGAGAAACACTGGGTTAGGAGGAGTGTCTTCAAGCCTTCTTCCTTTAACGCCCACTATGTGCGGGAATTATGATGGGGCCTATGTTTCAAGGGAGTACGGAGTCAAAGTGCCTTCTCCTCTGACAACAGTGAATCTGGGCATCCTGCTGTGGCTACACAGCCCAGGGTCTCAAGCCAAAGAACTCCAAAGATAACCCATCAACGCAAGGGCAAGGCTATCATATACAGGCCTGTGGCTCACGCTGGCTCAGCTTGTCTGAGCGTGGAAAGCTAAGCAGGGTCAAGCCTGGTTATTACTTGGATGGGAGACCCCTCCTCTAGTTTCCTGCATTGAGCAGGGGGTTGGACTCGATAGCCTTGTAGGCTCCTTCCAACTCTATGATCTATGAAATCTATGAAATAGAATCATAGAAGAGTAGAGTTGGAAGGGGCCTACAAGGCCATCGAGTCCAACCCCCTGCTCAATGCAGGAATCCAGGTCAAAGCATCCCCGACAGGTGGCTGTCCAGCCGCACCTTGAATGCCTCCAGAGTGGGAGAGCCCACAACCTCCCTAGGTAGTTGGTTCCATTGTCTTATTGCTCTGACAGTCAGGAAATTTTTCCTGATGTTGAGGTGGAATCTGGGTTCCTGTCACTTGAGCCCATTATTCCATGTCCTGCGAACTGGGATGATCGAGAAGAGATCCTGGCCCTCCTCTGTGTGACAACCCTTGAAGTACTGGAAGAGTGCGATCATATCTCCCCTCAGTCTCCTCTTCTGAAGGCTAAACATGCCCAGTTCCTTCAGTCTCTCCTCATAGGGCCTTGTTTCCAGTCCCTTGATCATCCTTGCTGCCCTCCTCTGAACCCTCTCCAGTCTGCCTACACCAACCAGGAAGAACAGAGGTACTGGGCCATGCACTCACCACTAAAGCCACTGCTGCTGCTAGACGTGGGTTATTCTTACACCCTCTTCCATTCTCTCTACCCTCTTCCAATTGGCAGCATTGCGGCCTGCGCCCATGAAACGTGGAGGACCCAGGGCTCCTTCGCTGCAGAGCTTTGGGGTACCACCTACTTGCCGTGCCATAGTGCCAGGCCGGGCCTTCTTCCCAAGCATGTATCAAAGCTGCCACCACCACCACCACATCTCAGCCATAAAGGGGCAAATGCCTTGAATGCTCACTTGGGAGATGGGCATGAAAACGCCTGCAGCTGTGGGTGGGTGGGGGGGGGGAAGGGAGAGGAACCAGGTTGCGGCCAAAGGCAAGCAGCTTTCGAGGTGCCCTTGGTGCCGAGAGCAGCAGTTCCCGACGCCTGCATAATTCATGTGGCCCTGTCGAGCAGTGAATTATTTATTCGGCACTATTTGCAGGGAGTGGCGAGAGGCACCAAGGTGCTTTTAAAGTGGGGGGCGGGGGGGGGAGAGGGATGATATGGGTTGACCCCCCCCTCCCTGCAGAAAAAATACTCCACAGGAGGCTAGAATAGAAGGAGGATGGCGCTGGATAGAACTTTCGGTACCACTGTGGAGAGGATGAGAGAATAAAGTTGTGGGGGGCTGTTTTGTTTTTATTGATTGTAAGTAAACTGCTCTGAAAGCAGTTTCAGCGGAAGAGTGGGGTAAAAAATAATAATAATGATGTGATGCATCAGTCTTCGCCAACCCGGCGCCCTCCGGATGTTTTGGACTACAACTCCCACCACCCCAGACCATTTGGCCATGCTAGCTGGGGCTGATGTGTGTTGTAGTCCAAAACATCTGGAGGACACCCGGTTGGGAAGAGCTGGATTTGGTAGACTCGCAGTGTTTTCCAACCTTGGGTCCCCAGATGTTTTTGGCCTACAACTCTCAGCATGCCCCAGCCAGCGTCTGGCTCATGTTCTCTTATGAGCCAGCACTGAGCTCACAGAGCATCCATTAGCAGCACTGGAATAGTGACTTGGGAAGGAGCATTCATTAAAATAACTCTCCCAAAGTTTAACAGACTAAAAAAAGCAGACTTCTTGATAGTCCAACAGGTTCCCGTTCTTCCAAATCCTGACATATCCAGCTAGAAAACATGACGGAGCTTGGGCGCTGAGTGATTCATAGCAGTTGACTCTACAACTGGCCTCGTAAAGCCAGAGGGGGAAAAGGAGAAAGCCTGTCTCGGACCGACCATACCTCGACAGCTTCGCATGAGCATCTCTCAACTGCATAGCAGTTGAATAAGAGTGTACAGAAAGGCCCCAACTACCCTCTTCTCCTGTGAAGCGGAATGACATTGGTGTAGCTCTGTGGGCACGCTACACCCCCCTCACCTCAGCTACAACATTGCTGCGTGGCTTCTGCTCTGTCCCATGGGGCTTAATATTACTAGCCTACCTTCCAGGGTTGTTGTAAATGTTGCTGAGATGATGTATCGGAAGTGCTTACAGCCCTTTGGGATTGGTGCCATATAAATATAGAGTATTATTCACAGAAGCCCCGCTATTCCTCCAGTTCGTTGAGAGAACAGGGTCAGGGCGGTTGTGGAGGGAGAATCATTCAGGGCAGAGGAGGGCCAGATGTACACTAGGCTGGACTAGACCAAAAAAAAAAGGGCAGCAACTCCCTAAGCTATTTAGACTGTTCTATTAATCAGGGACTGGCAACATGCGGCCCTCTGGATATTTTGGCCTGTATCAGCCCTAGCCTCCAGAGCCTATGGCGAGAGGGTTCATGTGAGCTGTAGGTCAAAACATCTGGAGGGCCATAAGTTGCCTACCCCTGTATTAGAAGCTATTAAGTTCTTATAGAGATGCTTTCCAGACCCAGGAAGATTGCCGAGGCACAATTATTTGCTGTGACTCAGGGCATCCAAAGCTGGGAATCTTCCCCCTTGGGCCTGAAGATTGAAAGTATCTCTACCTCTTTGCACAAGGGGCCAACCACAACTCCCAAGAGGCAGAAGAGTTCATCAGGGATGCGTACATAAAGTTCTGTGGCTCACGCTGGCTCAGCTTGTCTGAGCGTGGAAAGCTAAGCCGGGTCAGGCCTGGTTATTACTTGGATGGGAGACCCCCTCCTCTAGTTTCCTGCATTGAGCAGGGGGTTGGACTCAATGGCCTTGTAGGCTCCTTCCAGCTCTGTGATCTATGAAATCTAAGGAACAAAAAAGAGCAGAGGGGTTCGGGGTAGGCAACCTGGCACCCTACAACTTCCAGCAGCACCAGCTGGCACGTCAGACAGTTGGGGATTATGGGAGATGCAATCCAAACCATCTGGAGGGCACCAGGTCGCCTACCCCAGTGCTAGCACACGGCCTCTGCCCCTGGAGGAAAAGGGTACCTTTCCGGGGGGGGGGGGGAGAGGAAAGCTAGGGGAAGGCAACAGCACATACATGTGTAGCAGAGCAGCAGAACTCCGCCTAAAAGGCTTCTGCAGGAGCGGTGTGTGGGCAGTGGTTTCTCTCCCTACCCCCCCCCCCAATTATTCACTGGGCCAGGCAGATGTTGATCTGGCTCCACCTGCTGGGCAAAGGCTCAAATTACAAAAGGGAACTGCCTGCTAGGCTCATTGACTAAGGCAGTGTTCTCCAACCTTGGGTCCCCAGGTGTTTTTGGCCTCCAACTCCCAGCATGCCCCAGCCAGCATAGCTGGCTGGGGCATGCTGGGAGTTGGAGGCCAAAAACACCTGGGGACCCAAGGTTGGAGAACACTGGACTAAGGGATACCTCATGCTCCCTGGGTGAGAGACTGCAAAGAAACCAATGGATGCCAACTTGCGTTCCAGGAGAGAGGAAAAGCAGGATATCAGTATAAATAAAAAGCAGAGGCAGATTCTGAATTCAGTATAGCAAATTCAGTCATGGCCTGTGGCTTACGCTGGCTCAGCTTGTCTGAGCGTGGAAAGCTAAGCAGGGTCAGGCCTGGTGATTACTTGGATTACTACATTATTTCCTGTATTTAGCATAAGTTGGATCTCTGGAATCTACATGGGCTAACTGTTCCCCCTCCTCTAGTCTCCTGCATTGAGCAGCGGGTTGGACTCGATAGCCTTGTAGGCTCCTTCCAACTCTTATGATCTATGAAAAGGACTCATTCCGACAAGGGCACTGTTCTCATGGTGGAAACCAGAGGCAAGGGAGAGAAGAAGCAGGTTAGGAATGACACTCCTCCTAGAGCAGAGTGGGGAACATTTTTTTTCTGAGGGCCAACATTCCCTCAGGGGCAAGATGTCAGGTGGGTGCATGCAGATGATGGGCAGGGCTACCCCTTTTCTCCCCCCCCCTGCTGAGCCAATTGCCAAGGAAGGGACAGCTTGCCCATGCCGGAAGTCTGAACCGATCGCTCGCCAAAGGCTTTCAAAATTAGGCCGAGGGCTGCAAGTTGCTCGCCCCTGCTCTAGAGAAAACCTGGGGAACAGTTAGCCCATGTAGATTCCAGAGATCCAACTTATGCTAAATACAGGAAATAATGTAGTCATGCATGGAGAAAAAACAAGAGAGGAGTGATAAGTGGTCTCAGAGAGGCCGCTGGAACCTCCAAGGCAGCACCCTCGTGCACAGAAGCCAGATCGCTTCCACCAGCGAGAGCTTCTGCCATCCAGAACCAAGAAGCTTAATTGGGACATTATGTTAGCATACCAATTAAGAATAACTCCATACATCTGCTACTTTATGGCATTTACTCTGCATCCAAGATACAGGATTTGAATGAAACCTGTGGGTGTTTGCAGTTGTTTTGTTTTCTGGTAAGGTGCGGCAGAAATGGATAGAAGGAAAAGACGGGCTTAGAGATTGGAACTGTTTGGACAAAAACCAGTGTAGGAAATAACTGAAAGGGATGTAGAAAAGGGTAGTAATCGCCTCCTGTAACTAATGAAGGCCCTTCTCAACACTCCTATAACTTTTCTAAGCATTTGTCACCTATGTTCAAGCTGCGTACAAAATATGTTGATAGCTGGATGCGCACTTTTGAAAAGAACAAAAGCAGATTCTCAAGATGTCAAAATACCAGGGCCTATGCTTGCCAAGCAAACCTGCAGATCAGCTTTCCCTTCTCTAACAGATGTGTTGCACTACAACTCCCAGCATCTTGGTTACAGACCTCTCCAGTGGAGGCAGAAGCGAGAGGCACATGAAAGGAGCCTTGGCACAACAGAACAGAGCCATGTTTTTCAGGTTGTGTTCCAGGGAACTCAAGTTTACTCAGTAAGGTCAGGAATGACAAGGTTCACTGAAGGTCAGTTTGCTCAGCCTTCCTGATCTCCTCCTGCAATATGCGACTGCAGGGGAGTGTACGGCAGGGCCCAGGTGTCCTCAGCTCATGCAGAACAACACTGAAGCCCAATAGACCTGACTGCTGGACTCCCTAAAACATGTCCCAGAATCCCTAGCAACACGCAGGCATGGCTTCTTCAGATAAAGTTGATGTGCAGAATGTTGCCCGCAGGTATAGTTTGGAACCACTGGAAGAGAGTGAGTTTACCAGAACCAGGCTGCACCAATACTTTTGAGCTCCACAGGAGCAGGCTTTACATGGGAAGGAGAGGGTTCCCTCCTACATCCATTCACTGCCAACTAGAAGGCACCCCAACTTCTTAACATAGCAGCAGAGGCAAAAGTAACCTTCCCAGAATGGAAGAAGGGGAGCTACTCATCCCCCCCATCCCACAATGAAATTAAATATGCTCACAGTGCAATGACAAAGACGCTTGACCCCAGCAAACACACGCCTTTGCCCTTCTGAAGTGTGCATACAAATGGACCCTGCTACAAATATTTCCCATGTGAAGATCTATCTAATAGAGACCCCCCCTCCCCAGAACCTTGTCAAGTTTTTACAATCCCCAACACCAACCTTTCCATATTTTTCACCTTAGTTCTGAGGATTATAAAGTAGATTTAGAAAATTGAGCAGGACAGTGAATAGGGAAGTTTTTTCTCTAATACTAGAACTTTCATTGGTGATCCAATGAGGCGGAGTGGTGGGAGATTTTGGACAGACAAAAAGGAAGTACTTCTTCACACAGTGCAATTAAGTTAAACTACAGAATTGGCTCCCTCAAGAAGCAGTGATCGCCACCAACCCGGATGGTTTTGAAAAGGGGATTAGACAATTTCATGGAGGATAAGGCTATCAATGGCTGTATACTGCTGCCTCCAGTATCAGGGGCATCTGTATACCAGTTGCTGGGGAACTTTAGTGAAAGAATGTTACTGCACTCATGTCCTGCTTGTGGTCTTCCCATAGGCATGTGGACGGCCACTGTAAGAACAAAATGCTGAACTAGATAGGTCTTTGGTTTCATATTTTTTTAAATGAAAGCTAAGATTCCCAGGATTCTGTATTAGAAGCCACAGCCCTACCGCATCAAAGTCACGTCAATTCTTATTCACAGAGAGGACTTTGAATATGGCAAGCCACAGAGAATGGGCACAGAGGTCTAGAACAGTGAGGGATCTTACGTCTGACAGAGCTGGAACATGACTTTATCTACCATGTGCTTGTGTTTTATGGGGCACTAACATTGCAGGAAAAGATATACACAGGCCAACTCTGGTTTGTCTTCCAATAGCACTGAAGAATCATAGAATCATAGAAAAGTAGAGTTGGAAGGGGCCTACAAGGCCATCGAGTCCAACCCCCTGCTCAATGCAGGAATCCAGGTCAAAGCATCCCTGACAGATGGCTGTCCAGCTGCACCTTGAATGCCTCCAGAGTGGGAGAGCCCACCACCTCCCTAGGTAGTTGATTCCATTGTCTTATTGCTCTGACAGTCAGGAAATTTTTCCTGATGTTTAGGTGGAATCTAGGTTCCTGTAATTTGAGGGAAATTAGGTTGAGGGAAGAGGCAGCTTCCAGCAGCAGAGCCAGATTTCAACCAGCCCACAACCTTCCTTGATTCTTTCTGCAAGCGTTAGCCTTTCACAAGACTGGATCAATAAATGCAGATCAGCCGGAGTCAGCTTGCATTGTTTTCAATAGATACAAACTGGTCATGTGAACGAGACCTAGCGTTCTTACACTGGAAGTGGCCTTTCTGTAGTCTTCATAGGCCAGTGACAGGGCCTTTCTGCTGCACTCCTGCCTCAAACCAAGCATCAGGTGGTCAGACAAGCAAAGGTGCTGCTCAGCAGGTAGCAAAGTACAGATACTTTAATTGGCTAAGATTCTTCTTGCCTATTGTTGCCGTGTCCCTTCCCTCTTGGGGAGACAGGACAGCTGTAGCACCACAATCTCCAGTTACAGGATGAGTTGATTTGGTGCTGTTTGAACAATCCCCCCACCCTGAAATACCTGAGAACACTGACACTAGCACATCAGAACTAAAACGTTGAACGCCTGTCACCATCTGCTCTTAAGGATCTGCCCCCATGTTACACTGACAGAGTGACAGACCCTCCTGCAGCAGGTAGAACACACCACATCTCCAGCTGTGAATGTGCAAGAAGTGCCCTTGGTTCGTTTGGGACTTTGCGTGGGGCAATAAATAAAGCGGTCCGCGGTCAGGATCAGGCAGCCTTGTGATCCGGATGGCTCTTTAGCTTGTGGAACTTGACACTGTCCAGCTTCTCGAAGCGCTTGCCGCAGTGCTCGCACGTGAAGTTGTACTGGACTTCTGAGGTATGCTTCTTCATATGCCAGTTGAGCGAGGCCCGCTGCCGGCACTGGTAGCCACAGATCTCGCACCTGCGGAGGGAAGCAGTCATCACCCCTCTGCGCTCCAGACGTGGGAGCAGCAGAAGAGACCCGCAGGCCAAAAGAACGCCGCCAGCTCCTGCTGCCCCATCCTTCAAACTGGTCATAAGGGATTTTATTTCATAAAAACAAACATACAAACACCAAAGCACATATGTAACAAACAATATACACAATTAAAAAGGACTTCCTGGATTAAATCCAGGACTTCCTGGATTAAAATGTTGATTTATATTTGGGGAGGGTGAGACTACTTGGGTCCTCTTTTGGGATCTTTTGTCTTTGTTTGCCGTAACTGAAAGTGGTGTTTTGTTAACAGAAAATGTTTTAACAATAACTGTGGTTGCTTAAGCTGTGGGGAAGATTGGAAGTCCCTTTTAATTGTGTATGTTGTTTGTTATATACGTATGCGTTTTAGTGTTTGCATGTTTGTTTTTATGAAATAAAATTCCTTATGACCAAACTGCACGAACATAGCACCCTTAACGAAACCAGAGCGCGTGCATCGACCAGTTGCTATATTCTGGTGCCTCAGATGTGGCAGAAGAGGGAGCCTTGTCCGAGTCAGACTGGCAGCAGCTTCATCAGAGGTGGGAGTACTATAATTTCAATACTATAATTTCAAGCGGCAGCTCTGCACTCCCCCGCCCCCCACAGCAGCTTTAACACTAAGCTCTCAACGAGGCTTAAAGAATGCAGTCAGTAAGGTTAGTCCATTGCTTAACTCTGCAGCCACAGACGTCAGCTGGCACTGCCTTCCGCAGAAGGCCACAGAGTGCTGATGGAACTGCTGAAAGCAATCTGCACACAGCTCCTCAGCCAGGTACTTAAGGTACCTTTTCTGTATACAGTGATGTGTTCTCAAATATATTTACCCCTATTAAGATAATGCAATAATTGTTAAATGGCTCATCCAGGGCACATATTTTTAAAACAAACAACCCCACCCCCATCAATGTCCCCTTACACTCGAAGAATGGGAACTCCAACCCATCTTGAAATACCCCCATCTCCACTTTGCTCAAGCCTTTGACCTCTGTGTATTCAATGCTGCCCCGTACATGTGCTTGTGGTGCTACGAGATCACAAAGTGAGAAAAGGAAAACCCAAAGCGGCTGCTGTTTTGCCCACATCTCCCCATCGGTCTTCAACCCTTTAGCAGACGTGCCACCTCGTGAACCCAAGTCATTAAAAAGCAAGGACATCCTTTAAAAAAAACAAAACACAAATTAATGGATTATCACCCCGGCTTTACAATTCTGTACCAGTGTTCTCCAACCTTGGGGTCCCCAGATGTTTTTGGCCTACAACTCCCAGCTACGCTGGCTGGGGCATGCTGGGAGTTGTAGGCCAAAAACACCTGGGGACCCAAGGTTGGAGAACACTGTGTTGGAGGACAACTCCCATCAACCCCAGGACACCGTGGCCAATGGTGGGGGTTACAGTCCAACACATCTGGAGGGCGCCAGGTTGGGGAAGGCTGCTCTTCAACGGCGTGCCTTTCAGATTGGGCGGTGGGGGTGGCAAAATGCCTTGTGCCCACCCTGAACTTTAACAGGGCACACAACATAGCTCCGAAGGGGAACGAAGACACGGCCTGTGTGGTTTTACGCTTATAGGATCAAAGGACCAGAATGACTGTGAAGATCATCTTCCAAGCAGCCCCCCCGACCCTGGCCTCCAAGAGGAGGATCAGTCTTACAGATTTCATAGATCATACAGAGTTGGAAGGAGCCTAGCTGGCTGGGGCATGCTGGGAGTTGTAGGCCAAAAACATCTGGGGACCCAAGGTTGGAGAACACTGCTCTATACAGTCTGTGAAGCTACGTGGGGCAGAAGAGCAGACCAGGCAGGCTCGGCCCTGAGATCTATCTGACCAAGCTTCCCGACTCTCACAAGGAAGGCAACAGCAAGCAGGTGCCACAGACCTCACCCTAATGATCAGACGCTAGAGAATGGCTCAGCCCGGAGGCTTTCTATTCATGCCCCCAGTCCAGGTGACTCACTGGAGAGGTGTCTCTCCTGTGTGTGTTCGGCGATGGACCTCCAGGTGGTTCTTCCGCTTGAAGGATTTCCCGCAGGTCTCACAGGTAAACTCGCGGACTCCTATGCGAAGAGAGGAGCAAAATGGGTCAGCCCATCCCAGGAGGGAAGCATCTTACAAACGGCCCTCTGGTCCGGAGACCAAGGCTGGGGGCCCCGGGGAGCAATCGCCTTCCACAAGGCACGAGCCTGAGCAGGTAGCACTGCAAATAGCCTGATGCCCAGCCACCCCAGAGGCGGAACACCATCTGGGGAATCAAGTCTGTAACACACCCTCAAAAGGAATAGGGCAGTGTGTCTCAAGCTTTATGAAGTCATGCTCCAGTTGTAAACTCATGCATTCGCTGAGCAGTCCCAGTCACTCTTCTCCTCTAGCTCTCACCCATGCCGCTCAGCCCACCCCACTTCACCTTCGGCCTCTGAAGGACTCATGAAGCTGCTCCTCCCCAGTGGCATTTCCAGGGCTGAGGGGACCCCGGGCAAGATGCCCCACAGACACCTCCCCTCCCTCACATACACACCAGGGATGTTGAAGAGTCCTTGGTCTCGAGTCACGAATCGAGTCACGAGTCTTTGGACCCGAGTCTCGAGTCCGAGTCCTTGGTCCAAAATGGTGACTCACGAGTCACTCCCAAAGCTGACTCCACGAGTCCCTATTAAAATCAGTGGGGGGTTTTCCCAACAAAATAAGGCTAGGTACTTCAGATGTGTGGCTTAAATAAATTCTAGGCACAAGTGTGCCTTTTTATTTCAAAACTCTGCCACTGATTTTGGCAAGAACAGACCAGGCAGACAAACCCAAAATAACCAGACAGGCAGAGGAGGCAGGGAACCCCAAAGCAGGCAGGCAGAGGCCTTTGTCTTGGACAATTCAACTGTTGAACTGGTCAAGAAGAGACCAGGCAGGCAGAGGAGGCTGCGAACCCCAGAGAGGCAGGCAGAGGCAGCCAAACCTAAAATGTCTCAAAGGTTGCATTTTAGAAAAATGATTTTAAAAAATAAACTTGCTGTACTTCCTAAAACTTATCCATGTTGCATTTGAGGAACATGATTTTTTCTAAATGTTTGGCCCCCATTCTGGAACGGTGAGGTCTCATCACAATTCCACCCTCACTGAACACCCGCTCCACTGGTGATGAACTTGCTGGAACCAGAAACACACTCAGAGCAGCCACACAGAGTAATCTCAGGTCCTTCTTCTGCCTCTCCCAAGTACGCAACACATCAATCAAAATAAATCTTGACACACTGTTGGGGCTGCACTCCTGGTAGCCGTCCATAGTGGCCGAGCAGTGGCACACCTCGCTTCCATGTGCTCTTCGCCGGCAATCACGCTCCTCTCCACTCTTTCTGGCACAGCCCAGGGATGTTGAAGAGTCCTTGGTCTCGAGTCCCATTAAAAATATTGGGACTTGAGTCCGAGTCGAGTCAGAGGGGGGACTCAGTCCGACTCACGAGTCGAGTCCTCGAGTCCGAGTCCCCATCCCTGATACACACACATGCTTGCTCGCTCACTCCTGAGTGCTATGGTTCTCCAGTTTCTCTCCTCCTACCCCCAGAGGTACTCTCTGTTAGCTCCTCCCCACTTCAGTGTTCCCCCACACCCTGCTCGGTCGCCCTTACCTGGCAGCAGCAGAACCAATGGCACCTTCTTTCTTTTTTAATGTACAGAAGAGGTTGACTATGCCCAGCATATTGGTCTCCCCAGAGTGGCTCTGGGCCCATGAGGGGCATATTGGCCATCTGGAGAAATTAAAACGCTGGGTGCAACTACAGCTTTGCTCTACAGTACACTAAAGGATTCATAGATTCATAGATCATAAGAGTTGGAAGGAGCCTACAAGGCCATCGAGTCCAACCCCCTGCTCAATGCAGGAGACTAGAGGAGGGGTCTCCCATCCAAGTAACAACCAGGCCTGACCCGGCTTAGCTTTCCACACTCAGACAAACTGAGCCAGCGTGGGATGTGAGGGCTTGGGGAAATCCCTTGAAAAAATGGGTGGGTGGGGATTAGGAAAATAAAATGTTAAAACCCCTTTCCCTCCCATTTTTCCCCCAGGGATTTCTGGAAAATTTGGGGGGAAATGGTTCCCCACCCCAATTTTGGGGTTTTTTCCGGTTATATCCAAGTCTTCACATCTCTAATACGCATGTGCACGCACACACGCACACAGAGAGAAAGAGAGAGAGAGAAAGAAAAAGGTTGTGCTTTTAGGATGGACAGTCCACTGATTTGACCCCAGTGAAGGGCTAATCCACAATATTCTTTAGCATAAGTCAAATGGAGTTCAACATTTAAAGGAACTCCTATTGAAATTTGCAAAAATATCTCCTTTCAGCCAAAACAATGACTGGGTTCACACGACACGGCAACCCAGCATGGGTAACTAGCTACAGTGGGTTGCCGTGCTGTCTGAACCTAGACCACTCCCTGCAAGGTGGCTTGCTCTGGGGCAATAAGCCAACCTGACAACCCATAGCGTGTTTATAGGGGTTGTTGAACCCAGGATGGGTTGGCGAGTCATCTGAACCTAGGAGACTGATCCCGTTGTGGGTTGTGGGCACTGGCTAGCAAGCCGCAAAGCAAGAGCAGCAAAAAAAAAACCTGTGCTGTTCTTGGCAATCTCGCTCGTGCCGCTCCCAGTGACACCTGCTCCACTGATGCCCAATCAGCACTTTGGAGCTCATTACTGGCTCATTACGGGCACAAACGTGTGCAATTTCAGAAACAAAAATAACCTGTTAAGTCACGGTATGAGCGACGATAGAGCCAGCGTGGTGCAGTGGACAGCCCACCCAGGAAGCTGTTTAAGTACTAGTGCAAACAGAGGGCAAGAACATGAGTGTGACTATACTGGAGGATCAAGGATCAGACACCAGCAGAAGCCATGAGCCCCCTGAATGAATGGGGGAAGAAGAGGGATAATACCCTCTCACACGGGGCCGTTGCAATATGTATTAAAAGTATTTGCTGCACATTGTGAACAGACTTGCCAGTCACCCAAGGCTGTGGAGTCGGAGGAAATTTTGGGTACCTGGAGTCGGAGTCGGCAAACAATGCACCGACTCCGACTCCTACTGAATTTAGATTGGAATTTTAAAAAAAGCAAGTTTAAATGTCCCAATTCACAAACAGTTATAATTAATGACTTCTGTTTTATAATAAATGCCCCTCCTGGATCCTCCCACTGCCCTATCTTCAGCAGCAGATCAGCACACAAAAAGGAGAAGGCAGCAGCTTCTGCCCAACTACCTCGCATATTAATTAATTAATTAGCATATTAATACAGAGGAGTCGGAGTCGGGGAGTCGGAGTCGGAAGTACAAAAAACTGAGGAGTCGGAGTCGGAACATTTATCTACCGACTCCACAGCCCTGCTGTCACCTACACCTGTCTCTGGATTGTTTCCACCCTTCCCGGGTCACTGTGTGCTCATCCCAAATCTAAACCAGAAAGTGTGAATATTGTCTCTGTGCTTCTTGTAGCTGACAGCTGTAAAGCTTCAGCAAATTGACTGACCTAAGGAGATCAGGCGTTGAGGGTGGGGTAGTTTAGAGTCCAAGTATTTTGTTCTAACAGAACCTCTTCTGCGGGAAAGCATCATTCTTATCTATGTATTTTGCTTGTTGGGAACTTGCTTTAAGATAGAAGGGAGGTTATGGATATTGCACACCACACTGTATAATGAAAGATGGTTCTGGGAAGCCTAGAAAACTCTACCCCACATCCTTTCCTCCAATTTCCCCTCCTACAACTACTCTTCTCCTGCATACCAGGTCTCAGTTTAGCTAGAATTTTTTCACTCTTCTCCTCCACTTGGGAATCCATCTTGACACTCTGTCTGCATTTTCATGTGGGAATTCATTAATTTCTTTTCCTCCAATTTATGCACCTGCAGCAGACCTTCTCTAACAGACTTTGGAGATGTTAGTTTCATCATTAATTGTACTTAAAATGGTGTTACATGGTCATACACATACAGATTTACACTGTATATGTGATGCAAGAGAGATTTACACCTGCTATTCCCCTTAGGACAGTGTTCTCCAACCTTGGGTCCCCAGATGTTTTTGGCCTACAACTCCCAGCATGCCCCAGCCAGCTACGCTTTAGCATAAGTACACTAAAGGATGCATAGATTCATAGATCGTAAGAGTTGGAAGGAGCTACGCTGGCTGGGGCATGCTGGGAGTTGTAGGCCAAAAACATCTGGGGACCCAAGGTTGGAGAACACTGTCCTAAGGAAGACTGGGAACAACTACCTCACTGGCTTCTAGACAAAGCTGAATAAAGCATATTACATAAATATTCTTTCCAGTGCTTAAAACTGAACTCAGTGGGTCAGTCCCAGAGTCTCTCAACCTTTTTGTCTTGCCAACTGTTGGCCACATTCCCTTCATGACTACTGCCAACTGACTGCCCACCAAATGCATGCTAGGCTGCCTATGCCTACCACAATCTACTTTCTAAGCAAGCAATCTACTTTCTAAGCATCAGAGAGCTAAGGCCAAAAAAGAATGACCCCCCAAGCTGTATAATTCAGCACGATTGCTAGATGTCACAGAAGCATGAAGCGTATGAAATCCTGGTTAGGGCCTCCCTACTTTCAAGCATGTGATGTGTGCTGATGTAGGAGCTAGACAGTTTCATCACAACTACTCTAAGCCAAGATAAAGGAAGAGCTGCAGAAGTATCGCGCCAAAGGAATCCTTAGAGCTGGCAATGTACCTGAGTGAATTATCATGTGTCTTCGGAGATGGTTGGACAGGTAGAACTTCTTGCCACAACCTGGGTGGGGGCACACTTTCGTCTTTCCTTTCCGATGAACAAGGTTAACATGATTCTGGGGACAGAAAGAGATGGGATGAACACTGCCCTTTGGAGCCATGTTATTGGGAAGATCTGGTCACTCCCTCACAAAGACATGAATCTACACTTAATCAGAATAGTCTCCCCTGCTTCTCACTGAGAGCCTTCAGTGCTCGGCAAGCCAATAGAATAGATGGTTTGGACAATATGCTTCATTACTTATTATTCCCCATCAGCTCCATAAAACATTATGCTCAGGCCATTCAAAGTGCTTTCTTGGAAAGGAGGGGGAGTATTAAAGGGACGCGTGAACAAGGTAAGAAGCTATTTAACACAAGTGAAAGGAAAGCAACTGGGCAATTGGCACAATTCCTTCCAAGCAAAGTAGCTTAGAATGAGGGACAGAGGAACCATACCTGGTAACTACTAAGAGCTACATAGACCTGGGTGCATCCTTCATAGGGACAATGGAACATCTCTAACATGCCATCAGCATCCATCACGCGGCCTCTTTTGCTGCGCCTCCTCCTAAAGGGAAAAAAAAAGGTAGAAATCTGCCTGCAGAAAAGCCACAATCACTGTTCCTGGAGCCTCCTTTCCACCCCGGCATCTCAGAAAACCAAACTGGAAACAACTAACTCAGAGGCAATTCCTACCTATGCATCCCACTGTGCTCTACAGGCAGGTTTAGTCAAGTGGAATAAAAAACACACCTTGGAATCAAGGGACTTCACCAATCTAAGCATAAAATGCAACCGTTTTCCAGAATCCCGAGAACCTCCATTTCAAGGCTGCAGAGCGTCTGAACACAGAGCGAGTCTCAGAAACAAGAGACAACTGGACCTACATAGGAGGGGCATCAGGAAATCTGGTGTAGAGCTCCTCCAACTGATACAACTTCTTCTCTCTCCACAGCCACCCCACACACCCTAGAGCTTGATCCAACTTGAAAGGTTAATTCATGCGTGTTTTGTCATTTGATCAAATCACACAGGTCTGGGATTCGGCAGGGGTGTCAGGCGTGGAATATTAAACCTCTGGGCAATGGCAAGTCACACAGTAGCCGCAACGCTGGGAAGGCAACCAGGATCCTCGAAGGTTGGCATAACAGCATGCACAGCACTACACAAGACACAAGACAAGCATTTCCCACGATCTCTATTCCAAGAGCAAGCGGAGTCCAGGAGCAGCACCCACTCCCTTCCCCTGAACACAGCGACCCAGACAGCCACAGTAGCCTGCCGCCGCTCACTCACTTTTCAGGTTCCTTTGGAATCTCATAGATAATGGATGACATGTTGTTGCCATCTGTCTCCTCCTCGGGTTCGGGCTCTGGCTCCAGCCACCCACTCTCATGGGCAGGCTCTGGGTCACAGGGCGTCTCTATTTCTGTTGGGGGCTGCGGCTCCTCTTTTTTGAGCTCAAAAAGCTCCTCGTTTTCTGTCAGCAATCACAAAGCAAAACTGTAATTCCGAATGCTGAAGCCCTCTCCCTGGAAATTCCAGAGGTTATACAGAGGCGGAGGCTTGGGCGTATGCAGGAGCTAGCCGAGGGCCAGTCAGGCCTAAAAGGCATTCCCTCCAGGAATCATGTGGTTGGGCAGGAAGGGTGACAGAAATCTAAACAGGCCAGAGACTCACTGCAGTTGTGGTCAGTCTTCTGGGCCTGGCCTGTAGGTCTTGACTAGGTACAGCAGTAAGCTGGAGGGGCCCACTGGTGGGAAGCAGAAGGGAGCAAATACCACATGCCACTCCAAATGTGGATCTTTTGTTCTTACAAGAGTCTTCATTCTTGAAGACAGGCTTGTACGTAACAACTCATGTTGTCAGCTCAGGAAGACCAGACAAAACCAAACTGGACAAAGATTCAAGGTTCTTTCCTTCCTTTAGACTACAAATGACTAACACAGATGTGTGGGCAGGTGTGTACTAGTAAAAATGTTTTCAGACTAGTCATTTTTGGAAACTTATTTGCAAAGCTGCTTAAAGATCTTTCCTTCAGGCACTGACCAACCCTTTAATGTCCCCTTGAAACATAATTTAACACATGAATCAAACACAGATGCACACACAACCAAAATATATACCTTCCTTCCAATTTTCATACGCTAAATATACAGCTCAGGTAGCCCATTACATTAAAAGGGAACATTTTAGGCAATTATATGCTTCCTAATAGGAATGCTTAAAATAGGCAGATCCCAACCCTCAGCTTCCTCTACCTGCTTCAGAGGCAACTGCTGGTCCCTTTGTAATCCAGCTCATAGGGAAGGACTTTACAACCGTGGCATGAGAAGCAAGGGCATTGTTTGTTAGGCTGCTTTGACAAAGAATTACAAGATGGGGAGAAATGCATTGAACTGCTCTGCAATTTCAGTTTGTCACAGGAGTCTGGGCATGTCTCTGATAAAACTTATTTACAGAAGGAAGCAAGCAAGCAAACAGCAGCAGCAGCTGCTGATTTGGAAGGGGAGTGTTTGTTGAGAAGAGCCTGGAGACAGATTCATGTGCATGAAGCATACGACTTGGGATATTTCATTCAGTTTTGGAGGCACACAATGGGCAGCTCACCCTCCCACCCCCCATCCATAGCAGGAACTGTTACTCCCACACCTACCACAGTGGATTAAAGCTATATACCTTAATGGGAACACACCTGGCCTGCTTGAGCATAGGCAGCTAGGTGGGTGGTGGGAACTACCTTTTTTGGTTTTGATGTATTCCATGCTCTCCATGGGCTCCATGCTACCGTGCTGTCCATTCTCAGGCTCTGCCTGAGTATAGGCTGCCACACCCTCGATCATGGCACAAGGCAGCTCCTCGCCTCCTGTGCTGGTGACATTCAGCTGGATTCCCTCAGCCGTGAGGGCATCATAGCCAGGCCCAGCAATGATGATCACCTGTGATCCTTGCATCACACCCTGCACAGGGCAGCTGGCCACAACTTCACCGAGCGTCTCTTGTGTCACATTCTCAAACAGAGACCCGTGGCCTGAACTCATCTGCATGGGCACCGGCACGCATACCACGGTTTCCATCGTCTCGGGCCATTGAGGGGCGGATTGTGGCACATGCTGGCACCCTGCTCTGCCGTCAGGTTCTCAATATGGTGCTCAAATGGAATGTGGATGCCGTCCTGAGTGATGAGCCCACTGGCACTTTCGCCTTCTACATTTGCTGGTGGCTGCTGCTGGTGGCGGCGGCTGCTGCAAACTTGGGGTTTGGCCTTCTGGCTCTCTGGCTGCTCCTCTGCCTCAGAGCTGGAGCTCTCCTCTGAAGACCCGGAGCTTCCGGCCCCCGTGCCGTTGGCCACTGCAAAGGCAAAGCAAGGATGAGGAAATTAGCAGGGATCTTCTTAACAGCCACAGAAGGACAAACTCTGCAGCTGTGTACCCCACTGGCTTACTCACCACTGGCAGCATTGCCCAGGATTCCGCAACATACAGCAGAGTTCTACAAGTGTCTTTATTCTAGAAACACCTACAGAATTACAGCTGCCCTCACACTTGCCTTTTCTGGAAAGGCCTCCTCCTCCTCACACATCTTGAAAATTCTAGACAAGGGGAGAGACTAAACCTCTTCAGTACAACAAGTGCATATTCTTGCCTTTTTTCTCTGCCATCAGTCCTCTCCTCGTAGGGACCAAGCCAAACAGGAACTAATCTTACTGCGAAGGGGTAACTAGGGTGCAATCGGCTCCATCCTGTATCCTACTTCCTCAACCCACACCTCGTTCTGAACAGAACACATTCAAAAATAATCTGTTCTGGATGCTGTACTAATGTCCGATTTCTGTATCACTGGGAATCAGTTTCCAATCAGACAGGGGACACTTCTTGCTATCATAGTAGAAAACTCACTGAAAATATTAGATCAGTGTGCTACCGTTGTGGAAAAGGGACCGTCAATGTTAGGAAAGGAAGTATTGCAATGCCATTATATAAAAACCAGGGTACTGCCACATTTGGAATACTGTGTGCAGGTGTGTCATAGTACTACTTCAAAAAGGATACCACTACAGTGCTGGTGAAGGTACAGAGAAGGGCAGCTGAAACTGATCAGGGCAAGAAGCGTTTTCCTTCCAAATGAACAGTCAAGAAGTGGGATCTGCACGGTACTAGGTGGGGCGGGGACACACACACACACACACACACACACAAAACTATGCTTGTAAAATTACAAAGGGTGTGCGTTCTTTCTCTCGCAAGGCAAAGACTCAGCATCATCCAATGAAACGAACAGATGGTGTGCTTCATGTGATAAGCCATTAGACGTGATGGGTCCCCCGTCCCCCCACATGAAGATAGCTCAGGGGTTTCCAACACAGTGCCCCACAGGTGCCACTGCACCCATAAGGCCAGGCTGAGCCTCCCAGCTATTTTCCCACATTGCAAGTGAATGGAATGATTCCTCCGTTCACTTGTATTGGGGGGGGGGGGGGAGTCCTCCCTGCAGAAAAAACAGCTGGAGGGAGGGGCAAAGTCCATCCCAACAGGGACCCTTAAGACAACAGGGCCCTTGGTGGTGAGTGACCTTCGCCCCGCCCCTCCAGCCAATTTTTGGCATGGGGGTTTTTCCTTTCCCTAGTCAAGCCAATAGACCAGTGTTCTCCAACCTTGGGTCCCCAGATGCTTTTGGCCTACAACTCCCAGCATGCCCCAGCCAGCATAGCTGGCTGGGGCATGCTGGGAGTTGTAGGCCAAAAGCATCTGGGGACCCAAGGTTGGAGAACACTGCAATAGACCAATCCGTCTGTTAGCTTAAATAGGGACAGGAAAAAGTCCTCCATGCCGCAAAACAACTGGAGGGGAAGCAGTGAAGCCCACCCCTCACCAAGGACCCTTGGGGCAACAGAGTCCTTGGTGGAGGGGGCGTGACCGTCGCCCCCCCCCAGCTGATTTTCAGCAAGAGGGCTTTTCTTGTCCCATGCAAACGAATGGAGAAATTATTCCAATCACTTGCATGGGGATGGAGAGACGGGGGAGGGGGTGGGGGTGGAGGAGCGGGGGAGGGGGAGCCAGAGAGATGGATGGAAGGAAGGAAAGAAAGAAAGAAAGAGCGAGCCCCAGAGAGAGAGAGAGAGAGAGAGGAGCATCCCTACAGCATCCAAATTGTGGTGGTGCCCAGGGTACTTTTTTAAAATGCCAAATGTGCCCACAGGCCCCAAAAGGTTGGAGAACCCCGAGATAGCTAGTAGCCATTGGCAGGCTGAGGATAGTTAAGAACAGGATTTCCACATTCAGAGATATTGTACCAATTATAGATGCTAAGAACAAACGATAAAACCAGCATAGTCTATGGGTCAGTTCATAAGACCCAGGCGGCGAGCGGAGAAGGCACCACGGGGCCGTCTGCGGGGGCCGTCTGCGGGGTCCGGTGGGGCGCCGCAGGAGACCTGCGCCCTGCACGCGTGGGCAGACCGTGGTGGAGCCGGCAGTCCCCACGCTGCAGTGCGGGCCTCCCAGCCCTAGGGGGCAGCAGCTCAGGATGCCCAGCGGGGCCGTTTGCCCCTACAGGCCGGAGCAGCCGCAGCTCTGGCCGCTCTGGGTTGCCGCCTCTGTGCGGCCATGGAAAGCCCCCGCGGGACGGCTGCCCGCTGTTCGCACGGTAGGGTGGCCACACGCGGTAGGGGCTTACCCCTCTACCACCCATGGTGACTTTCTGTGCTTCCCACGCGCAGCCATCCCGCGGGGGCGCCCCTGGCCGGCGTTCGCACGACACGGGAAACGCGGGGGGAGGGCTTCTGCTCCCGCGCGGTTCCCGTGTCGCGTGAACCAGCCCGAAGTTGTGAGCTTTTTTTGAAGGACATCTGGCTAGCCACTGCTGGAGTCAGTTCTGAAGGAGATGAATTTTGTGTTTGATTCTTGATGGCAATTCTTGCATCCCCATAATCTGTCATGCCCTAAGGCAGCCTTCCACAACTTGGGGCCCTCCAGATGTTTTGCCCTACAACTGCCAGGATTCCTGACCACTGGCCATGGTGGCTGGAACTGATGTGAGTTGAAGTACAAAACATCTGGAGGGCAACAGGTCACGAAAGGCTGCCGTAAGGGTAGCAATACTTCCTTCTGTACTCATACAACCAACTTGTGAGTCACGTATCATGTTTCCCATTTAATATATAGAGAAATGGAAGTAGAAGGTGATTTGTCTAAGGCCGCGTAATGACTTCACAAAGCTACCCTGGTTCTCCAGTGCACTTCAGTGAATTGAGATTTGGCAGCATGGGGGAACAGACTCATTGTACAGAGCTCCTCCCTGCCCATCACTAAGTGGCCTCATCAGGAACCTTCTTCTCACGACCAATCCATGTGAATTATTTTGATCAATATGCACAGAAATTGCATAACCACAATCTCCAATCCACTTTGCCTGCTGCTGTGGTTCATGCTGGCTCGGCTTGTCTGAGCGTGGAAAGCTAAGCAGGGTCAGGCCTGGTTATTACTTGGATGGGAGACCCCTCCTCTAGTTTCCTGCATTGAGCAGGGGGTTGGACTCGATGGCCTTGTTGTAGGCTCCTTCCAACTCTATGATCCTATGCTCTCCGGGTACCTGGGTGACCAGTGGATTATAGCACTCCTTTGCTGGGAGAGGGGCCCCACCTAACTTGAAGCAATGTTGTGTCTAAACAGCACCCTCCCAAACAAGAACCAGATCTAAAGGGTGTGATCCTTCAATTCACATTTGGTGTCCCAGAAGGATCGAGGCAGCGCAAAGTACACTTGTACTACCGTACCTCCAGCCTGCCTAGCCAGCTGGCACAAACTGAAAGACTGTGATCCCTCAAAGCCATTTGCAGTACAGTTATCTAAAATAGAGAACTCTCAGAAAAGTCCAGAACTGGAAACCTTGCGCAGTGCAACCACTACTTGCCACTGAGTGTGCAGGGGATGGGAACCTCTTCAGCCATGGACCCAAACCATTCAGCCACAGATCTAGCTTTTTGTTTAACGTGCCACCAAACACAATTTATTTTAAGCATTTGCTGTGCCATGCTGAATCTGGAATAGGTATGTTGAATGCTCAGCCAGCTACTTCAATCCCTCAGTTTTCCATCCATAGTGAGAGAAATAGTAATCAGAGACAGAAAAAAGTCCCAAAATGTGAAATGGTGTTCGTATAACTCCAGAGAATATCTAGCCTGCTTTTCTGATTTCCAAGCTAGGGTACTAGCAGGGAGATCTTTAAGAAAGAAACCAATTATACAGTAAGATACAGAAGCCATATAAAAGCAACTGCCATGCTTAACCACAAAAAGAACGTTTTAGGGCCGGGATGGGGAACACATGGTTCTCCAGGTGTTGTTGGACCACAATTCCCATCATACCTCACCACTGGCTATGCTGGTAGGCTGATGGAAGTTGCACTCCAACAACGTCTGGAGGGCCATGTGTTTGCCACCCGTTTTAAGTCTTTGAGGTCTTTCACAACCCATTTTAGGTGTTTCACCTGCGGGAGTTGTCAGAACTCTGCACACTCACCATTGTCACACTCATTCTCAGAGTCACTGAGCGGCTTAAGAGGGGAGTGCAGGTCTTGGAAATAGCGGTGTCCTGCTTCACATTGCCACACAGCTGTGGTGTACATCCCAAAGGTGGGGTCCAGCTCTGAAAGGTGGGGCTCATAGGGGCAGCGGTTCTTGTGGTCTTCATACCAGATCACTGTGTTCTTCAGGCAGTTCACATTCCGCCTTCTTCCTTGGGACATGGGAAGGAGTGGGAGGAAAGAAATAACATGAGTTTGAGATGCATAGAACAGAAGGCTCTCTCAAACCTTCAAAAGATAAAGCATGCCTCATCTGAAGACAGAACACATTATGCACATAATACCTATTAAATAGTTGTATACTCACTCCTTTTATACACAAGGAAGATAACAAGGACTACTAAAAATTCGTTTTGGCTTAAATAAAGTAACCACAAAAGATGCTGAGTCTTGAAAGCCCACTCCATGAATATGAAGCTTTTACAAGAAGGAACATAACTCAGACCACCTCACAGACCAGTTTATTACCATTACCACAGGCTGCATTCATGATAATAAAATGTGGGATGCTTAGAGGTACCTGCATAAGCTGTTTCCATATTGCCAAAAACAGCACGTAAGTCAAGACATGCTCCTCAGTTTTCCTTGCAACATCATCAAATTTGGAGCAGCATGCAAAGCCAGAGGGATGCCTCAGCAACCCTGGAGATATTGAGTGCACCTCTCAAGTCTAGGGATGTTGGAAAAATCCGCAACAGATTCAAATGAGTTTGGATTTCTGTGAATCTGGCCCATGGATTCTGCAGTGGACAGGCTTTTTTTGTTGTTGTTGAGCAGATTCTGCAACTTAACGTTAGTTAATGCAAATTTGCACACATGCAAATTAGTGCACATGGGAATTAGCAAAAAGTAGAACAAAATTCTCCTGCAAAAAATCTGATTCTGTCAATGAGAGGATAATGGAGCAAATGACACCTGACAACCTATGAAACACAGATGGAACGGATTTAACAAAATCCCTTCTCTAGTCGCACGCTGGTACTTAGTGGACCTGGTCACCTTAGTGGACCATGGTCACCTCAGTGGACCATGGTCACCTCAGTCTGTAGGCCACAAATAAAGGGGTTGATATCAACCCCTTGCAAGCTGCAACATGTGACAAGAGGAGTCCCATGTTGTGGTGGCCTGATTTAAAAGATGCTCTGTTCGCCCTGCCTTTCAAAAAGCTACATCCTTCATTCATCCTGCCAAACTATGGGTATCAGAGACTCCTGCCTTAAGCTATTATGTTTAGCATTGTATAGCTCTGAATATTATACAGTGAAGAAGACACCATTTATCTCCCCACAGTTAACAGGCAACAGGAAGGGCAAGGGATGATCTAGAATAGAGACCCAATCTTGCATAAATGAAGAAATAAAGTATCTACTCATTTTGGTTTCCAAAATTATTGTGAAGCAGGACACAGTTACAGGATAGGAGATACTTGGCTCAACAATACAACAAGTGAGAAGGATCTTGGAATTGTTGTAGATCACAAGCTGAATATGAGCCAGCAATGTGATGTGGCTACAAAAAAGGCAAATGCTATTTTGGGCTGCATTAATAGAAGTATAGCTTCCAAATCGCGGGAAGTACTAGTTCCCTTTTCTCTGCACTGGTTAGGCTTCATCTTGAGTACTGCGTCCAGTTCTCGGCACCACACATTAAGAAGGATGTAGACAAACTGGAAAGGGTTCAGAGGAGTGCAACAAAGATGATCAGGGGACTGGAAACAAAGCCCTATGAAGAGAGACTGAAAGAACTGGGCATGTTTAGCCTTCAGGAGAGAAGACTGAGGGGAGATATGATAGCACTCTTCCAGTACTTGAAAGGTTGTCACACAGAGGAGGGCCAGGATCTCTTCTCGATCATCCCAGATTGCAGGACACGGAATAATGGGCTCAAGTTACAGGAACCCAGATTCCACCTGAACATCAGGAAAAATTTCCTCACTGTTAGAACAATACACCAATGGAACCAACTACCTAGGGAGGTTGTGGGCTCTCCCACACTGGAGGCATTCAAGGTGCAGCTGGATAGCCACCTGTCAGGGATGCTTTGACTTGGGTTCCTGCATTAAGCAGGGGGTTGGACTCGACGGCCTTATAGGCCCCTTCCAATGCTACTATTCGAGGATTCTAGAGGCAAGTAAGAATCCAATACAACACTTCTCTAATAGCTGAATTCTCTAATTCTAATTTTTTTTTGTATTTGAGGGTTAACAATCTTACAATAAGATCAATAGTTGATGTGACACACTTTCTGCCCGCTGTCGTTGGCAGCCACCTTGTTTACATAAACATCAAGAATCTTAGGGCATAATCCAATCCGGATGCCTGCAACCAAACCCAGAGGATTACAGGCATCTTATGCAGCACAAAAGCAGCATGGAGGCAAAGGTCACCTCCGCACTCCTACCACCCTGCAAAACGCTTAGGTGGCCAGTTTCGGCTGTCTAACTGTGGTGCCTCAGAGCATGAGGTAAGGAGGATGAGGTGCTATCAGGATACCTCATATCTTGGCGGTCCCAGTCTCCCTCCCTCGGCACCCATTGGAACGCCCACTCAACCCCTTCTCAAAGGTTGCAGATGCGACCTTGGAGAAGGAACCAGTGTGTTTTTTCCTACACCGATTGGGTGGGGTGTGTGTGTGACCAGCTCCTACCTTAGAGTACCAGCTCCAAGCTCAGAGTGAGTTTCTGAGGCCAGAGATGGGACTCCGAATAATCCTATGGCCGTCTAGATGCTAACAGCCATAGGATTGTGCTGCCTATCACCTGATATAAATAGGTACAGGCAGTCCCCGAGTTAAGAACGTCCTGACTTACAGACAACCCATACTTAAGAACAGACTTCTGGGTTCCCCGGCACAACGTCATTTAAGTAGAGTACACAGCGTAGTATACTACGCAATCTGTGTAAATGCAGATTTTAACGTATAGAACGCTATGCTGTTCCAGCCTACAAACAAATTTGACTTAAAGACATTCATAGAATCATAGAAAAGTAGAGTTGGGAGGGGCCTACCAGGCCATCGAGTCCAACCCCCTGCTCAATGCAGGAATCCAGGTCAAAGCATCCCCGACAGATGGCCGTCCAGCCGCACCTTGAATGCCTCCAGAGTGGGAGAGCCCACGACCTCCCTAGGTAGTTGATTCCATTGTCTTATTGCTCTGACAGTCAGGAAATTTTTCCTGATGTTTAGGCGGAATCTGGGTTCCTGTAACTTGAGCCCATTATTCCGTGTCCTGCAAACTGGGATGATCGAGAAGAGATCCTGGCCCTCCTCTGTGTGACATCCCTTCAAGTACTGGAAGAGTGCGATCATATCTCCCCTCAGTCTCCTCTTCTGAAGGCTAAACATGCCCAGTTCTTTCAGTCTCTCCTCATAGGGCCTTGTTTCCAGTCCCTTTATCATCCTTGTTGCCCTCCTCTGAACCCTCTCCAGTTTGTCTATGTTCTTCTTAATTCTTAAGAACGGATCTTGTTTGTAACCTGGGGACTGCCTGCACTTCATAAGGATTCCTCCCCTCAGATTATTTTTCCACTTTGCACACAGCCTGCAATCAGAGACGACCCTAATATCATGGACATACAAACAGGAGTAAAACACAAGATAGCACTATATTCTGATGATGTAGCGATAACTACAAAAATCCTAGCCCATTCAATTACGAATGTGTTATCAATAATAAATGACTACAGGAACACTTCCAGATGTAACGTCAACATGTCAATTTCATTTCCCTGTTCTATTTAGAGCAGTGTTCTCCAACCTTGGGTCCCCAGATGTTTTTGGCCTACAACTCCCAGCACGCCCCAGCCAGCAGGGGCGTGCTGGGAGTTGTAGGCCAAAAAACATCTGGGGACCCAAGGTTGGAGAACACTGGTTTAGAGATAAGAATTCTGATTTTAAGAGCTTCTGTAATATTCCTTGGAAAAGAACCATTGTTAAATACCTGGGAATTAAGATCTCACCATTGATAGAGAATTTATATCAGAACAACTATATTCTGTTAATTAGTCAGGTAAAACCTGATCAATGGCAAAAGCAAGAACTCTCATGGAAAGAAAGAACTGCAAGAATAAAAGCCAAACACAGTTATTGCTTTCACTTCACACTATTCCAATCATCATTAAGTAGTCAAAGTTAGAAAATTAGCAGAATACGATGAATACATACATTTTTCAGATATGGGGAATCCAGGCTCAAATGTTTACAGGACAAAAGGGGTCCTGTGTCATCCTAAGCATGTTTACTCATGAGTATGCCCCATTGCTCAATAGGACTTACTCCCAGGTAACTGTGCATAATATTATAGCCTGACAGTGCAATGCTATGCATATTTGAACTGTGCTCAATGGAGCTTACTCCTTAGTAAGTGTGTTAAGGATTACAGTTTACCAGTGCAATCTCTGGACTGCAGTTTAACTCAGTGCAATCCCATGCCTACTTGGAGGTAAGCCCAACTGAGTTCAATGGGGCTTACTCCCAGGTAAGTGTCTATATTTAGAACTGTAGCCACAGTGTATCTAATATCGGTTTGCATTATGATAGCAAAGTTAGCAGCATTACTGGGAATGTTGGATTTCTACTAAACAAGAGCCATTCGTCTCACTAACTTCAAGTCCAATGTGGGAATTAAGGACAAACTATTGCAGACCAAGAATAAACCAATATGAGCAGCAGCCATTAACAGCGGGGGGCGGGGGGCTTGTATATTTCTTAGCCCCTCCATTTCACAATTAGCAGCCATTACTCAAAACCCTCTATCAATAAATACACATTGTTCAGAAACAAGCTAACATAAAAAAGCCTATAACAAAGTTTGCATTATTCTGTTATCAATTCAACAACCACAAAGGATTTTAAAGGAAAATTTATGGCATACATCTAGGAAATAAAATTTTATTTTATCATCTACTGATACTTAAAAAGAAGAGGATGAACAGAAGAATGGCATAATTGCAGAGGGTAAGTGGTAATATATTAAAATACATGGTATAATTAATTGTATAGTTTCAAATATGAAATAATGGTTTCTAAACTTTTTATTTATTTATTTTATTTGTTATATTTATACCCCACCTTTTTTCCTGCAAGGAACCCAAGGCGGCTTACATAATCCTCCTACTCCTCTCCATTTTATCCTCACAACAACCCTGTGAGGTAGGTTAGGCTGAGAGTCAGTGACTGGCCCAAAGTCACCCAGTGAGTTTCATGGCTGAGCGGGGACTAGAACCCAGATCTCCCAAGTCCCAGTCCAACACTCTCACCACTACGCCACACTGGCTCTCAGAGTTGATATTTAACAACAGTAAGACTAAATACAATATATAATAATAACTTTTTGTGCTGGAAATGCAATAGTCACAATGCTGACTTTGAGGAGGACAAATGTAGAATTAATAAGGAACATTATGGGTTGTAATATACCACTGAACCCTTTAGTTCTTTTGTTGGGCCATGTAAAGAATCTTATAGCAGAAGAGAATGTTGAATTGATTTTGAGTTTAACTAGCAAAAATGGAGAATGTGGGACCAGATATCCCCATCCAATAGCAATATGGACGTCATCACTCAACAAAACACACTCAATTTGGATTAGAAGTAGGAGAATTTTGAAACAGTTAGGAAATGTGGGAGTGATTTATCCATTTCTGGAACCAATACAGGGGTCAGCAAGAACTCTTACCCAATGTTATACTTGGAAATGAATACAATGAGATATACTTTGGACAGAACTACTGCTAATCTCTGTAATCTCTGTGCCAGTGTAAGTCCACTTTGATATGTTTATTTCATTTCTTTATGCTATGTTTATCATTTAGATATTTACTGGCTTTGTAGTGAGTTTAGTCTAATGACAACTAACTGAAAGTAAGAACTAGTTGTAATTCATTGGCTTCTGATGAGCTTCTGGAACTGGCACGACTTTCTGCTGAACAAGTTTCCTTCCCTGTCAAGACTTCCAGTGCTTTGCATGTCAGCTCAAGGTCCACAATCCTCCAGTAACAACCTGACACCTGAAACCATAGACCAGCAGGTCTCCATGTAGTACTGGCACCAAGAACAGAGTAGATCTTTCTACTCTTTACACAGAAAATAATTCAGAAAACTTCACAAAATATGCCACACACACCAATACAAATACATTACTTACTTTTCTTCCGCTGTGGCTCATAAGGCATCTGCTCCCATGGCTTCCTGCAGGTAAAGATGGTACCATATTATGGCATGCATGCAGATCTGCAGAAATGGATGCAATTGTTTGTTTACCAAAGGAAAGTCTAATCCAAATGAGGAGGTTTTATAGGGGCCCAAGAACAAGACAAACAAGGCCTTGAAAAAACCTCTTCCAGTATGATTTCTGTAGCCCAACAATCCATTAAGATACCAATTCACAGAGAGGTAAATGAGGCTGAGACACAATGGAGTGACCTGTCCAAGCCACCCAGCAGGTTCAGGGCTGAACTCTCCAATCTCTTTCCTCAGGCCAATAACAGAAGTATGGCAAGATTTAAACATCTCATGCTTCCTCAGTCACCAGTGAGTGATTGAGGATTCTATCAAGAACAGGTATCAGTTCATTGACTTTTGATCTTTTACTTTAAAATATAATTTCTAGTATCTACACACATAGGAATGTGTTTTAAGTAGATGTCTCTAATTATCTGTTCAAGCATACTTTGAGATTTCTGAAAGCTTAGGCACTTTCTGAACATCATGCTTGCACAAAATAATGTGCAACTTTTACTTGTTTGCAGTTTTGATATATTTTTGGGAATTTTCACTAAGGTGTCAGATTTAGCCTATCCATGGCTGCACAGACATCATCATCATAATCAAAAACAGTATTTGTATACCACTCCACATCTAAGTAGATTCCAGAGCAGTGAACAATAAAAAGACAAAAACAGATAAAACAAACAAAAACAATACATTGAAAACAAAGTAACATTACAATGGTGGCTGGACAGCAGAGAAGGCTTCCCGGAACAAGGAGGTCTTCAGCAGGCTGAAAGTAGCACAATGTTGGAGCCTGCCTGACCTCCAGAGGCAGGGAGTTCCTCAGAAATGGAGCCACCACACTGAAGGCCCTTCTCCTGGTGGACTCCAATCAGGCCAATGGTCCATGTGGAACCACCAGGAGCATGCCATCTGATGACCTGAGCGACCAGGCAGGTTGGTATGGGAGGAGGTGCTCTCTCAGGTAACCTGGTCCCAAGTTGTTTTGGGCTTTGTACACAAGTACCAGAACCTTAAACCTGACCTGGTAGCGAATAGGGAGCCAGTGCAGTTCCTTCAGCAAAGGAGTTGCATGCTGAGAAGGGGCAGCTCCTGACAACAGCCAAGCTGCTGCATTCTGCACTAGCTCCAGCTTCCAGAGCAGCCTTAAGGACAGCCCCACAAAGAGCGCATTGCAGTAATCCAGTCTTGAGATTACTAGCGCCGGTATTACTGTGGCCAAACTATCCCTATCTAGGAGAGGCCATAGCTGGCGAACCAATCAAAGATGGTAAAAGGCACTCCGAGCTGCCACAATCACTTGTGACTCCAGTGACAGTGAAGGATCTAGGAGTACCCCCAGACTACGAACCTGATCTTTCAAAGGAAGTGCAACCCCTCCAGAACAGGCAATGAGCCTATCTCCCGGACTCGGGAACCACTCACCCACAGGGCTTCCATCTTGCCAGGATTCAGCCTCAGTTTATTGGCCCTCATCCAGCCCATCACTGAGTTCAGGCACTGATCCAGGACTTACACACCCTCTCCTGATTCAGTTGTCACAGGAATATAGAGCTGTGTGTCATCAGCGAACCGATGACACTTGGCTCCAAATCCCCTAATGACTGCTCCCAGTGGCTTCATATAGATGTTAAACAACATTGGGGACAAGATGGTACCCTGTGGAACCCCGTAGCGCAATTGCCAAGGGTCCAAGGAATAGTCACTCAATCTTACTCTCTGAAATTGACCCTGCAGGTAGGACTGGAACCACTGTAACACAGTGCCTCCAACCCAATGCCCAACCCACGAAGTCGATCCAGGAGGATACCATAGACATAGCTGAGCATATGTGGCAATGGAGGAATCCATCTTGGTATATTAATGTGGCTCTCCCAAGATGATCAATTTCATTCTGAAATAGCATTACATGTTTAGTTATACATTGCTTAAAAAAAAACAACATTGTTCCAGATGCAGACATCCAAGTATCCACCTATTTCTGAGGACCTGGTTCAGACAACATGACAGCCCATCATGGATTAATTAACCAGCAAGGGGCCACAGCGTGTGCCATCTACCATTATGAATATGTAACCCCCAGCCAGGGGTTGCCGTGCTATGTCGTGTCATGCGAACCCAGCCAGGGAGGGTTATTCAAGGGTTAAACAACCCTTGCATAACCCACAGTCTGTTCTAGGCTGCAGCCCCTCAAGGTTTAATTAACTCATGATGGGCTGTTGTGTCATCTGAACTGGCCCACTGAGTGAGCAGTTAGGAAGCTGCCTTATACCGAGTCAGACAACTGATCCTTCTAGTTCAGTTATTGTCCACAGTGACTGACAGCAGCTCTCCAGGGTTTCAGGCAGGAGTCTTTCCAAAGTCCTACATGGAGATGCCGGGGATTGAACCCAAACTTTCTACATATTAAACATGTGCTCTACCACTATTCTACAGTTGTTCCCCAAAGTTGCCCTCCCCTCCATCTTCAGGCCCAATTGGATACCATCAATTTTCAGGACCAACATAAATCTGGCTTTCAACACTTTGCCTCAGGATCAAATCCTGCTAGATTTTTCTGTGGTATTCTGTGATTCATTAGTAGCATGATTTTATGCATATATTTTTTTCATAAATACTATACCCAATGGGGCTTACCCCCAAGTAAGTGTACATAGGCCTCTAGCCCAATTCCATGACTGACGTTCATAAATGAATGTCATTATTTAAACTCCAGATTCAACTAGCCATGTTTATACTCCCAGCTACATATTCTAAAGCTGTGCCTTAGAGTTGGAACTCCATTCTGACTCAGTTATTGGAAACGCAGCTTCCCACCCTAGTTTTTAAAACGAGAGAATCGCATTTTAACTCTAAGAACAAGAACTGAAGGTTGTTTCTACTCCTTGGGCATTTTATGAAGATATAGATCTCTAGCACTATGGACTCCATCGCCACTTCCACCACCACTGTTCATGCACTCCAGTAGGTCTTCTGCTCCCCTAAACCAGTGTTCTCCAACCTTGGGGCCCCAGATGTTTTTGGCCTACAACTCCCAGCATGCCCCAACACTGCCCTAAACGACTCCACGCTTTCTCCTTTACAGCCCCTTATGCCCGAAACACCTACACCTTCCCTGACATCACCCCTCTCTCTTCAAACTCAACAAAAACCATACTTGCGGTGTGACTGCCTTTGAAACAAGCCCTCTCAGCCCCAGTCTCCTACTGACACTCAAGTTACAGCTGAGCTGGACATATATTCTTCCCATTTGCCCGCATCTTCCATCTTCTCCCCTCTCGCTCTCTCTGTTGCTCGCGCCCTTGTAGAATTTTAGATTATAATCTCCTCGGGGGCCATGTTTGCTTTCTCTGCACTGCACCATGCATGCTGACGGCAACATATTATAACGCAGTGTTCTCCAAGCTTTGGGTCCCCAGATGCTTTTGGCCTACAACTCCCAGCATGCCCCAGCCAGTTGCAGAACACTGTTGTAACGACTACAGCAGTGTTCTCCAAGCTTGGGTCCCCAGATGTTTTTGGCCTACAACTCCCAGCATGCCCCAGCCAGTTGCAGAACACTGTTGTAACGACTACAGCAGTGTTCTCCAAGCTTGGGTCCCCAGATGTTTTTGGCCTACAACTCCCAGCATGCCCCAGCCAGTTGCAGAACACTGTTGTAACGACTACAGCAGTGTTCTCCAAGCTTGGGGTCCCCAGATGCTTTTGGCCTACAACTCCCAGCATGCCCCAGCCAGTTGCAGAACACTGTTGTAACGACTACAGCAGTGTTCTCCAAGCTTGGGTCCCCAGATGTTTTTGGCCTACAACTCCCAGCATGCCCCAGCCAGCTACGCTGGTTGGGGCATGCTGGGAGTTGTAGGCCAAAAACATCTGGGGACCCAAGCTTGGAGAACACTGGACTACAGACTGAATAACGAAGCCGCGCGCTCTCTCCCTCACCCCCCGCCTGCCGGCTCTCACCCGCGGCGCCCGGCCCGCTGCTCCCGTTCCAGCTCCAGCAAATAAGCCGCCAGTTTGGCGTCACTCCAGCCACTGCGCTGCCTCAGGTCCACCCACGGCCCGTGAGACTCGCCCAGGTAGACCCTCCGCACATCGTATTTCTTGCGGGACTCGAGGCGCCGTCGTACCCGGTCAGACTCGGTGAGGCGCGGCCTACCCCGGGCTTTCCGCCCACCGCGGGCCTTCTTCCGCCCACCCGGCGCAGGCTCGGCATCGGCGTCCCCGCCGCCGCCGCCGGCCTCTTCTTCTTCTTCTTCTTCTTCCTCCTCCTCCTCAGGCTCCCCGCCGTCCTCCTCGCCTGGGGCCGGGCCACGCTCCGAGTCGCTCATCCCTGCCCGGTAACCAGGGAACCCGCCACTCGAGGAAGCCTGTTGTTAGGAGCGGGTTGCGGCGCACGTTACTGACGTCACCGGCGACGGCTAATCGGTCGCGCTTTTCCGCTTCCGGGTTTCGAGGCGCTGACTGTATCCACACGCGTTCAAAGGCATGTAATGTAAGAAGACACTGTGAAAAAGCCATCGTTTTCGGGGGTGTGCAACTTGTAGCCCTATGTTTTGGCCTACAACTCTCGTCATCCCTTACTATTGGCTCTGCTGGTTGGGACTGATGGCCCTCCAGATGTTTTGGCCTACCAGATGCCCACCCTTGGCTTTACTTTTTCCCCAGAATGAAAAGTCACGAATTTGTATTTTCGGGGGGCGGGGGGGGAGCCTTGTCGGTCTGTTGCAGCAAAAACAACAAGAGTGTCTTGTGGCACCTTAAAAGCTACCAAATTAAGTATAATAATACTAATAAATGTGTTAAGTCTTTAAGGCACCTCAAGGCTCTGCTGTTTTTGATGATTTTCTATATATTTTTGTTGCCGTTCTTTCAAAGCATCATGTTCTATATCTGGAACTGTTGTGCCAGTGTGGCTGTAGTGGTGAGAGTGTCGGACTGGGACGCGGCAGATCCTGGTTCTAGTCCCCGCTCGGCCATGAAATTCACTGGGTGACTTTCGGCCAGTCATGGACTCTCAGCCTAACCTACCTCACAGGGTTGTTGTGAGGATAACATGGAGAGGAGGAGGATTATGTAAGCTGCCTTGAGTTCCTTGCAGGGAAAAAGGCGGGGTATAAATATAATAAAATGAATAAATGTTTATAAGCAAAACACATTAAACCGATTGACAGAATACCAGCTTCGTCTGTCCTCTTCCTTCCCATAATTCACCAACAGACCAAATACCTTTCTTTTAAAATGCCTAAAGGCCTAATAACCAATGAGGGAGAAGGCTCATCCAGTGAGCAAAAGAAGACGGGGAGGGGCTTCAGGGCAGAGGGCATGGTTATTTCAAAGTGTTGCAATGAGGAGGGAGGGGGGAAATAAACTTCCTGCTTTATTTTGGATTTAAAAAGACAACATCGATTCGTAGTGACTTCCATTATTTTTATGTCACTTTGTTGAGGTTTCTAGAAACTAATCAAGAAACCGAAGTGGATTCAAGGAGTGTTTTGTTCTGAATCTCTCTGAACTTTTCTCCCACAGAAATAAATAAAAGCAAATTATACATATCATTGATCTGAATAGGAAGTTTCCAAGTTTTTATTGGAGAAGTAATTTTTAAATCCCCTGGGGCAAAAGTGAGAGCTACCCATTGAAATCAATGGAGAGAAATCCAGTAAGATTTAGTTGTAATCAAGCAGCTTGTCCCTGCCAATGCAAATTCCAATGCCAATAAAGGCCATTATCCTCATATAGCAGGGTGGTGGTGTCTGAGACAGGCTTACAACCATCTTGAAATGTAGTCCATTGTTAATATAACAGGTTGGAGGTGCGGCTGAGGCTGGTTTGGGTTTCCTAGCCCCAAATTCTCTCTATAAAACACTCTCCCTCAGGTTGTAGCAAACATCTACTTAAATTAACGCAATAGTGAACTCAGGCAGTTGGGTGCCTATTAGTGTGGAAACAAAATGGCACCCTCCTAAAATAAGGTAGTATCAATTAAGTCTAAGACACAGGATGTTCACATGTCAGTTGAAAACAAAGACAAAAAGGAAAATGGCAGGCAGAGGTAGAGAAAGAACTGAACTGCTTCAAGCCTCCGAAGGCCTACAGTAAATTTCCTGGAAGGTGGGGATTAAGATTTACCATCTCCAGTACTGTCCCTGACCCCCATAATGCAATGAAATACTCAGGATTGGGGCTGGCAAACCTCTAGTACAGTGCTCTCCAACCTTGGGTCCCCAGATGTTTTTGGCCTACAACTCCTAGCATGCCCCAGCCAGCATAGCTGGCTGGGGCATGCTGGGAGTTGTAGGCCAAAAAACATCTGGGGACCCAAGGTTGGAGAACACTGCTCTAGTACTAAACAGCAGTGAAATGTGCCCACCCCTGCTCTATCACACTGCCTATTTCTATCAGCCGCCCCCAACATCCCCCTCTCATCCCTTGAAGGCTGTCCCAGTGACCTATCAGCACTTGCTGGTCTTCCCCCCTCCATTACCCTGACAGCTCCCTCTTCTAGTGTATCACCCTCAGCTATAGAGTACCTACCTGGCATAAGGGGTACTTGACATTCTAAAGCCCCTGGGAAGCAGGAACCTGCAGAGCCAGCCCAGAAGTGGAAACCCTCTCCAATGAGCCTTTCACCCACACCATGCCCTCAGGGCCGGATTAAGGCCAGCTGATGCCCTAAACACAGCCCAAAAATGGTGCCCCCCCCCCCCTCAGCCCTTCCATTGCTTAGCTGGCAAGACATTAAGACTCAATAAGTGCTGAAGCTAAGACATTAAAAACTCACGTTTTCCTCAAGGCCATCCCCTATGCCATAACACACAACTATATTAAATATAAACTGTTTTTTTTAAATTATATTTATTTAACACTAAGCAGCAGCAAGCAATATAAGCCAATTACACTTATCACTAGGGCAACAGAAATACAAATTTTCATCGCTCTTTTATGCATTTTTTTAAATAAAACTGTTATAAGGGGGAAATGCAAATGCAAAATTTGTGGTCCCCCCCCTTCCCTTGGTGCCCTAAGCATGTGCTTATATTGCTTAATGGTTAATCCAGGGCTGCATACCCTCCACTGCCTGGACTATGTTATGAGCCCCCCCTTCTCGCCAGCCATTTGTATTACTTCAGTTGTGAAGCACACAGTTTGACATTTCTTTCTCCCCCACCCCAGCCATTCCATACTTTACAACTGCTTCCACATTCCTGATGTTAGAAAAACAAAAGTCTTTTGTCAGTCTCAGTTTTAAAAAGCCTTACGTGCAGCTTTGCGTTTTAAACTCACTTACTATTATCATAGCACGATCGTGACTATACAAGAATAAAATGGGAGTTTGCTTCTGCTGCCCTCATCACCTTCCGCTCCCCATGTTCTGGGGCCCTGGACTTTGGCCCCAAGGTGCATCACGGAGCAGGCGGCTGCTCTCTGCTCTCCCTGGGGCCCTGCAAACGTAGCCACCACAGAAGCACAGGCTTTTTATCTTGCTTGCTCTGCTGCCACAACAATATGCAAAACGCCTGCTTACGGTACACTGTGTTAAGGATGGTGTAGCTTTAAGAGCATGCAACTTTGGGCCACAGTGTTTCACTGGACGGCCTTTGGGTCACTCCAGCTCTGCTTGTCCCGTGATTTGCTGTATTGCCCCTCCTCAGAACTGTGATAATTCTTAAATACAATTTGGCACCTGACCAGCTTTCCAATATTAAGAACTTGACTTGCTTTCAGGAGTCTTTGCCATGCCCCTCTGCACTCACCAACTGTTGTCCTCAAGTTATATGATTTTGCGTGTGTGGGAGAATATGAGGGGGTTTACTGCTTGGTTCTCCCCCCCTTCTACAAGGAAAGTGGCAGGGCCTCAGGTGCTAACTTGCTGAAGAAAACCGCCAGTTCTCCCCCCTTCTGCTGAAGAAAACCGCCAGTTGATGGACATAGATTTCATAGATCATAGAGCTGGAAGGGGCCTACAATGGCCATCGAGTCCAACCCCCTGCTCAATGCAGGAAACTAGAGGAGGGGTCTCCCATCCAAGTAATCACCAGGCCTGGCCCTGCTTAGCTTTCCACGCTCAGACAAGCTGAGCCAGCGTGAGCCACAGGCCTTACATGTCAACAGCAATATTACCCTAAGCTCAAATAAGGCAGCAATGTCAACAGTCATAGTTTAATCACAGACAGTAAATGTTTGTATTCTCAGTTACAAACCTCAGAGCTGTGTTACGAGCTCCAAATTTCAGTTACAAATCTGTTACATTTCAGATACCTGAAACAGGTATCTAGCCATCATCTGAAAAATGAAGCTTGGAACATATTTGTAACAATACAAATATAATTACTAACATTTCAGGAGTCTGCAGAGTGCTTTGCTTGCATGTGGTCAAAAGTCTTGCTTAACCTTACAGCTATGCAAGCTTTAAATTAAACCCCACGGCGGACACGTTATTTGAGCTTTATTATGACAGGAGTTGTTATACAAAGGCCTGACTCTCCACCCTTTGCAATGGTGCTGGGAGGGAGGTACAAAAGCAGCAGCACATCAGAAAAGCATTTCACAGACTTTTATCCTCACCGCTGCTCAAACTTTCAGGCAAGAGAGCATCAAAACCACTAATTCCAGCTCAATGTCAATGAGACGAAGGAAAGCTCAGTTTTCTAACTACCAGGACTGCAAAGTTGATAGGGAACAGAGAAATGTTTGTCAAAGAATGGAGGAACCTCCACTTAAAAAGGCTTTTTACTAAAAAAAAAAAACCAAAAAAAAAGCAGAGGAACGATTCATGGTGTGCACATTTGTGAGGGGAAGTGCTGCAGGAGGAAAAGCAGGAAGGCAGCTGTAGCCTCTCAGACCACGGAAAGAACAGCAGAGATTAAAACTTAGGGAGTTCTTGGCTCTACACGTCATTTGCAAAAGAACAGACTGAAGGGAAATCAGCATCAACAACGCTGTGCTGCTGTGATAGCAAAAGTCTCTTAGTACTGCAGCTGAGAAAAAGTGCCTGGTCTGCAAGAGACAGATGCCCTCAGTGCTTCCATACCTATTTAGGATTCAACCCAAAGCTTACTCAGGCCAATCGAAGGAATGACTGCATTTAGCCTCTTTGGATTTAAAACACAGGCCTGAAATTACAGTCGATAAATTATACACCACTATTGAAACCTAAAACATGATCAGCATGCGCTCAGAACTCTCGGTTGAGGCGCTGAGCTTCTGCCGTCTCGTCTTCTCCATTATCATCCGAGTCGGTGCTTGACTGCAGCTCCCGAGGCCCAGGTGTGAGGCGGAACACGACCGGCGTTTGACGCAAGACAGGGTTTGTTTCCTGAAGGCCCACGATCCACTTGGCCAAGGTGGCCTGGTCTCCTGCCCCTGCCATACACATGGCAAATACAGGGCCCTCCTCAACTGCAGGGGGAAGCACAAGGAGCATCATTTTGAGGCAGCTAAAACGAAGACACAAGGAAGCCCAGCAAGAATCCCAGCAGCGAGCCTGTATTCAATGCACAGGGGGAAAAGCCCAGCTCAGCAATCAAGAGCTGGAAATGCTGACATCCCAAGATCAGGTCCTTTATTCAGCCACTGTCAAGTCAAAGAATGCAGCTAGGACCTTCTGTCTCCTGCAGTGTCACATGCATGGGATTTTGTACAGAATTCAGATCCCGAGACCCTGCATTTTCATGAAAGCCTTCATGGATGGGCGGGCAGGCAGGCAGGCAACTTGTACAGAATACTCCTGTGCTAACTCTGTTATTGTAGCTGCTGCTGCTGCTGCTGCTAGCTTGCTGTTTGTTTTTAATCTGTGGTTTTAAATGTTATGCTTGTATTGTATTTTATGGTTTTAACTGTTGTAAACTGCCCAGAGAGCTTCGGCTAATACAGTATTTCAATGTATTAAATAAATGAATAAATAAAAATGTGGTGAGAACATTGGACTGGGACTCGGGAGACCCGGGTTCTAGTCCCCGCTCGGCCATGAAACTCACTGGGTGACTTTGGGCCAGTCACTGACTCTCAGCCTAACCTACCTCACAGGGTTGTTGTGAGGATAAAATGGAGGAGGAGGATTATGTAAGCCGCCTTGGGTTCCTTGCAGGAAAAAAGGTGGAGCATAAATATAATAAATAAATAAATAAGTGTTTGCATGTCTAGCATAGCTCCCCATTCCTAAGTCTACCACCTCCCGATCAACACCGTGTACGGAGACAAGCTCAGAGGCTGTTGGCCATGGTGATGTCCATTAGCACCAGTTTCCCCCATCCTTTCCTTAGTTTTAACTCTTGGAACAATGTCATCCTACTGAGAATGGTCCAGATTGTTTCCTATCACACCTAGGTTCCCTCTGCTGCCTAACTGACGGGGGGGGGGGGGGGAGACCAGAACGCACACACAAATGGCAGGTATGGGGACTACCTTCATCTATGTCAAATTCCTCATCATCCCAAAGGTCCCGTTCCAGGTCAATATCCAGATACATGGGGTAATAGAAATTCCTTTCTAGGTCAATCACTGCTTCCTTCTGTGAATAGAAGAGGGGTGGGAGGAACACTATATTACTTTGATTGCCAACAAAGTGACCTGACCATAGAGAACACTAGCCCCTGGTGTTTCAAGTGAGTGCCCACATCCTACAAGGAAACCTCCCACGAAGTGCAAGATCAGCCCTATTCCTGAACATTCCATCCTCCACTGATGCCAGATACTTCAGAGAATACTGCAGAGCAGTTAGGAGTGATGTGTTTCATAGAATCATAGAAAAGTAGAGTTGGAAGGGGCCTACAGGGCCATCGAGTCCAACCCCCTGCTCAATGCAGGAATCCAGGTCAAAGCATCCCTGACAGATGGCTGTCCAGCTGCACCTTGAATGCCTCCAGATTGGGAGAGCCCACCACCTCCCTAGGTAGTTGGTTGCATTGTCTTATTGCTCTGACAGTCAGGAAATTTTTCCTGATGTTAGGTGGAATCTGGGTTCCTGTAACTTGAGGCCATTATTCCGTGTCCTGCAATCTGGGATGACCGAGAAGAGATCCTGGCCCTCCTCTGTGTGACATCCCTTCAAGTACTGGAAGAGTGTGATCATATCTCCCCTCAGTCTCCTCTTCTGAAGGCTAAACATGCCCAGTTCTTTCAGTCTCTCCTCATAGGGGCCTTGTTTCTTTCTCATAGACTCCCAACCTTCAACATAGTTTTAGATACATCCAAAGCAAGGCAAAGTTGTTTGCCCTGGCCAATTCCCACTAGCAGGTGCTTAGACTATCCTTCTTGGCGCCTGCCTAACCACTTGGATATGTTATATTCATTTTCTATATCATGCGAAAAAGGGTCTTCCTACATAAGCAAGCAACAGCTGCCCGTTTGCTTTCTCTGCATCACCACTGGAATTAGGAGTGAACACTGAGGTGACCAAGTCTGCTGATAACACCAAATTATTTAGGGTGGTTAAAACAAAAAGGGATTGCAAAAAGCTCCAAAAGGATCACTCCAAACTGGGAGAATGGACATCAAAATGGCAAATACAGTTCAACGTAAACAAGCGTAAAGTGATGTACATTGGGGCAAAAATTTCCCAGTTTCACACATACACTGATGGGACCTGAGCTAAGAAAGAGTTCTTGGGGCTGTGACAGACAGCTTGATGAAGATGTCAACCCAGTGTGCGGCCGCTGTGAAAAAGTCAAATTCCATGCTGGGCATAATTAGGAAAGGAACTGAAAATAAAACTACCAATAACATACTGCCCTTATACAAATCTATGGTACAACCACACTTAAGAATACTATGAACAGTTCTGGTCACCTAAAAAGGATATTGTAGAGTTGACCGGGTGACCGGCCAGATGGGCGATTAACAAATATAATAAAATAAAATAAATAAATATAGAGTTGGGAAAAGGGCAAAAAAGGGCAACCGAAAAGCTCAAGGGACTGGAGCGACACCTTTATTTATTTATTTAATATTTATTTATTTTTATTTATCGCCCATCTGGCCGGCAACCGGCCACCCTGGGCGATGTACACAGAATAAAAGCAATAAAATACATTTAAAACAATATAAAAAAATTAAAATCTTAACCCACCCCATATTTATGAGGAAAGATAGCTTTTAAAAAAGGCAAGTAAGGGGAGACATGATCGAGGTGTACAAAATTTTGCATGGTGTGGAGAAAGTGGACAGGGAGACCTTTTTTCTCCCTCTCTGATAATACTAGAACCCAAAGGGGTCATCCCATGAAACTGGTGGGAGATTCAGGACAGATCAAAGGAAAGACTTCTTCACACAGCACATAGTTAAACTATAGAATTCATTTCGCCAAGATGTAGTGGGAGGGTGATGTTGCACTCATGTCCAACGTGTGTTTCTCAGTGGGCATCTGACTGTCTGTGAACAGAATGCTGGACTAGATGGACCCTTGGCCTGATCCAGCAGGGCTCGTCTTATGTTCTCTCAAACTTTTCTTTGCTAAGTTAAATCTACAGACTCAGGTCTCTTCTTCCCACTTCTGCTCCGGTAGGTGTAAAAGCCTCCTTTCCCATACAGCCAGGATTTCATCAGAGATCCCCACCTTCAAGAACTACCAGAAGTCTGATTTGCTGCCTCTTCTGGTTCCTTAAATTCAGCTAATAGCACCGAGGGGGTCCAATGACCAATTTCATTTGGAGATTACATCAAGTGGGGGTTACTGCAATCATTTCCATATTCTGGTAACCTCTCATTTGGATTACTGCAATGCATTATACATGGGACTGCCTTTGAAAATGAACCAGAAATTTCAGCTGGTCCAAAATAGGGCAGTGAAATTGTTAACGGGGACTGGCTGATAGGATTGCATTACACCAGAGATTTGTGATCTGCCCATTTCCAGGCCCAATTCAAAGTACTGGTATTAACCTACAAAGCCCTAAACAGCTTGGAGCTAGATTACCTGAAAAATCATCTTCTCCCATATATCTGCCCGGACCTGATCATCTTCAGGGGCCCTTCAAATGAGGTGAGGCAGGTGGCTACTAAAGAGAGGGCCTTTTCAGTGGTGACACTCTCCCAAGAGGCTCACCTGGAGCCTACGTTGTGGATCTTTTGGTACCAGGTGAAACCTTTATTCTCCCAGGCTTTTTAGTCTTCCAGTTTTTAAAAATCATGCTAGCGTATTTTAAGATCTTCCTACTGCTGCTGGCCTTTACATGTGTTTTTACTCTAGCTTCAATCTGTTTTGAACTTTAATGTTTTTATATTACGTTTTAGTATGTTATTGTACTTTTATGGTTTTAAGTTTCGTTTTGTGAATGGTCCAGAGAGCTTCGGCTATTGGGCGGCATAGAAATGTAATAAATAAATACATTCTAACATCCTTTCTAAAATGTTAGGAATGAATTACCATTTCCAGTGCTCTGAGTCACCGGTCTCCCCTTCAAAACACACACACACCACTACAGGCCTGTGGCTTACGCTGGCTCAGCCTGTCTGAGCGTGGAAAGCTAAGCAGGGTCAGGCCTGGTTGTTACTTGGATGGGAGACCCCTCCTCTAGTTTCCTGCCTTGAGCAGGGGGTTGGACCGGTCAGTGGACCGGTCATGTTGTTCGAATGCCTGACTGCCGTCTCCCAAAGCAGTTACTTTACTCCCAACTCAAGGATGGAAAGCGGAATATCGGTGGTCAATATAAGAGGTTTAAAGATGTTCATAAGGCTAATCTAAAAAAATGCAATATAAACATCGAAAACTGGGAAGCTCTGGCCCATGAACGATCTAAATGGAGGTTGGCCTTTCACAAAGGTTCCATGGACTTTGAAGAAGCCCGAGTGCAAGGTGAAAGGGAGAAACGTGCTAAGCGAAAAGCACGTCAAATGAATCCTTTACAGGACCATCTTCCTATCTGGTAACCTGTGTCCTCACTGTGGGAAGCTGTGTGGATCTAGAATTGGCCTCCACAGTCACTTACGGACCCATCGCTAGAGTCTACACAATCTTCTTTAGAATTTCCTCCTTTTATCCCGGAAGACAATCTTACTCGGTCACGAGTGATCGCCTGATGATGATGATGGACTCGATAGCCTTGTAGGCTCCTTCCAACTCTATGAAATCTATGAAATCTCCCCACATGTGCACACAGGGCACCATCACAATTTTTCCAAAGTAAGTTCCTTTGCCACTGAAACACACACACACACATCTCTGGCACACTTCAGCACGGCGATCTCACTGATCCTCCAGCATGTAGCTGGTCGCTAGAAGCACCATTTAGTGGGGAGGGGCACATGGTTTACCCTTTCTTCGAGAGGCAACAGCTCTGCCCTGAGCACGTAGTAATATACACACGTCTCCTTGAGCCACAAGTGGAAGGGGCCTTCAACGAAAACGGGCCTGTCCGGATTGTGGTGAGCAAAGAGCGACTGCTGGTCAGGGCTCTGGATTCCTAAAGGGGGCAGAGAAGAGAGACAGGAAGAACAGGTTATAAACCAGAGGGTAGTCACCAGTCATATCAGAACCTACGTAAATCTTGGAAAGGGCTTGGTGAAAAGAGGTGGAGGGAATTGCTGCACCGGATCTCTCATAACTTATAAACAAAAGCCAAGATTCATCATATTGCTTGTTTTTGCTTGTAGCAGGTAGGCGGTGTCTGCTGAAGAGTTTTGGAACCAGAGAACATGGGCTGGAGCCACTGGACTCCTACAGCTTGAGACTAGGACAGTGATGGCGAGTCTATGGCACGGGTGCCACAGCTGGCACTCATGGACCGGCTCTGTGGCACTTGAGCCCATTGGTCAACAGACGCGAAAAGACCGTCCCCTCTCGCAAACAAATTAATATTTTTTGTTCTTTCTTCACCTGTGGAACAGAATTGATTTTTATCAGAATTCCTGTTACAGAATTCTTTGCTACATTGTTATCACATTTAAAAGATTTTGAAGAATGATGCACAGAGCATGGATTGGATGTAAAGCCCTAACAGTTTACCTGAGTGCCGCATGTGTTGCTCTCAAACTAACGGAGTATGAGCCAAGGTTTGACAAATTATCAGCATGCATGCAATAGCAAAAATCACATTAATTGTGCAAAAGCATGCCCAATGCAAACTTTTACCTAATGCAGTGTTTGCAGTCCAAGACATAAAGTGTTTAAAATGTGTTAAGCACGTTTAGTTTTCTTGTTTATCTTGCTCATCCTAGTACAGGTTGACTTTTACTTTTACTAATCCAACACCTGTATAAGCAGGGAAAGGACCCGGAGTAAAGCTTGCCCCATACAATTTCAGTCTGGCATATAATCATATTACAAGTTGAGAATCCCTTATCCAAAAATACATGTGCCTAATTATTTAAATAGTTTGTATAAATTCCCTTCAGGCTATGTGTACAATGTAGTACTATAATAATTTTTTGAGTTGATTTTTTTTCCAACAAAAAACTGTTTGTATCATTGAAAGCTCTGTTATTGTGTTTTTTCTTTTAAGACAAAAGATGTTAATTAGTTCGGACAACTGTATGAGTTGTTTTTCTAAAACTAAAACCTCGGTATTCAGGTTTAATTGCAGTGTTGGCACTTTGAAATAAATAAGTTGGTTTTGTGTTGCAGTTTGGGCACTCGGGCTCAAAAAAGTTCGCCATCACTGGACTAGGATTTCTATACTATTCCCACTAAAACACTGGGCCCAGCTCTCCTTTCGGTCCCGGCTCTTTACCATCTCTATCCTTACCAAAGAAATCTGACAGCCCAAGCATTGCAATTCGAAGAAATCTATGCGAATTGTTATTTGACACAGCCCTTCTCCCACTGCACAAAGTGACCTCTGCTCATCTGGGTTTTGTTCCCAGTTCTGGGAGAGAAGAGAAGGTGCGGAGGTGGCATGGGAATTTGGAGCATTTCCTCCAAGCATTAAGGTGTCAGCTATCAGAAGAGTAAGTGGAGAAGGCAAAGGATGCGTGTAAGGCAGTGTTCTCCAACCTTGGGTCCCCAGATGTTTTTTGGCCTACAACTGCCAGCACGCCCCAGCCAGCTACGCTGGCTGGGGCATGCTGGCAGTTGTAGGCCAAAAACATCTGGAGACCCAAGGTTGGAGAACACTGGTGTAAGGGGTTGGATCCTGCTGGCGGAGTGGGATTTCCACATCCTCCCCTCTTCCCTGCAGCCTCCCCCCTCATGTGCCCTCCAAATCTGATTCAATGAAGTTGGATCCGACCCAAGGAAATAAGTCTAAGTCAGGGCTCTCCAACCTGGGGTCCCCAGATGTTGCTGGCCTACAGCTCCCAGCATACCCAGCCAGCATGGCTAATGCCAAGGGATTCTGGGAGCTGTAGTCCAGCAACATCTGGGGATCCAAGGTTGGAGAGCCCTGCTCTAAGTAGACTTGCTGATTACCCTCCCAGCTTCTGAATGTAACACTCTCTGAGATACAGAAGTAACTCTAGGCACATAAAAGGCAATGTAGGAAGCCAGCCTTGGTTCTGTTCTCAGCTAAAGAGCAGACAGCACAGAAACACCTACTCTTCGCAAGTCTGCCCGGCTCAAGCAGTACAGCAGCCCTCTCACACACCAGTTTCTGCCTCCTTTACAGCGTGCTTAATGCACTCAGTCCAAGAACATAGGATTATGCACTCAACATAAAGAAGCATGATCCAAAGAGGTTAGTACCTACGATATGTGGATGGTCAACAGCTTTTCCAGAGTCCAAGATGTCCACACGAGGCAGCTGTAAAGGTCAAGGTAGTTTTTATTATTAACTGGCAGTTTCTTCCACAGCCCAAGAATATTTCACAAATCTGAAGCACAGCAACCAAACCCAAGTTTAAAAATTCCAAATTGGAGTGGAAGTGTGTTTTTATTTTTACTTTTGACTAAAGAATTGGAGGGGGCTAGAAGACCCTCTGGTTCAACTCCTTATCCAGCAGACTCATAGGCAGACATTCTGTGACGGGGAGTGGGGGAAGACTGAGGGAGGGGATAAGGCACTGAGTTGAGGTTTCTGAGTCAATATGAACTCAGGAAAAACCTGAACACAACAGGTCTAATATGTTTTCTATAATTAAATATAATAACAATTTTTAAAAATCAGTGCTAAAGGCTTGTCAATCATTTGGCATTTGTTCCATGTTCCATCCAATGAGTGCACTTGAGCGCCAGTGTGGCGTAGTGGTGAGGGTGTTGGACTGGGACTCGGGAGATCTGGGTTCTAGTCCCCACTCAGCCAAGAAGCTCACTGGGCGACTCACTCTCAGCCTAACCAACCTTCCAGGGTTGTTGTGAGGATAAAATGGAGAGGAGTAGGAGGATTATGTAAGCTGCCTTGGGTTCCTCACATAGGAAAAAAGGTGGGACATAAATGTAATAATAAATAAAAATAGCGGTAAACCAGGATTCCTGAGAATCCTGTCTTACTGTGAGTGACACAGCCGGTTTGCTCCCACTTGGCTCCTCCTGCTAATAAGAGCAGCTAAGCAAACCAGCATGTCCAAACCCAGGATCCTGGCTTGATGCTCCCAAAATGTCAGAATTCATAAGCCAAGAACAAAACCTGGTTTACAATCCTGGCTTGTGAAGGGAGCAACAAGACAGGATCCTGGGTTTGGATGACACGCTAAGCCAGACTCCCCCAACCTGATAAGCTTCATATGGGTCGAACTACAACTCCCAAATGGCCATGCTGGTTGGGTATGATGGGAATTGTATTCCAAAACATCTGGATGGCACCTGGTTAGGGAAGGCTGCACTAAACAAAGCATGGCACCTGGGGAGAGGCCCCCGCCTGTATGTTTTTCCCGTATGTCTGTGAAAGCAGAAGGGCGACGCAAAGACTTAAAAAAAATATGAAACTACAGAAATTCTCACACAACTCTTGCAGAAAATATGGTGCACAACATGAAATGTAGTTGCCTTCAGACAGAGAGTATGATCCAGAGAAAGTCATGCATGCCTGTCCTTTTCAAACAGTGTGCTTAAATCTCATTGTGAGACTTTCCCCCCTTAACTGCAGCCAGACCTTTTGGAAAGCAGACAGTCTCTAGAGCAGTGTTCTCCCACCTTGGGTCCCCAGATGTTTTTGGCCTACAACTCCCAGCATGCCCCAGCCAGCTACGCTACGCTGGCTGGGGCATGCTGGGAGTTGTAGGCCAAAAACATCTGGGGACCCAAGGTGGGAGAACACTGCTCTAGACCCCAGCTAGAGTGAGCAAAAGCAACCGCCGTTCTTCTTGCATTACCTTTTAGCATCATCTCAGTCCCCTACCGAAAGCAGCAGAATGCCTCCTCAATGCAAAATAACATATACAGGAAATAAAAAAGCAACAGTGGTTGACGTAGGAGGGTGCTAATATGACTGGAGCCTGGGAGGAAGCAACAAGACATAAACCCTCCAAAACAGACACTTTTTGCAGAAAATTTCAAATGTACCCGTCATTATTATGAGGGCTTGAAACTTGGGACAGCCTTTCCCCCCTCTGTATTACGAAAAAGCTGGGATGCTCATCATTAGACAATCCTAATTGTAACCTAGAACTACACCATTTTGCTTGGGACACACAAATGCCAAAAGTCTGCCCTTGTTTCAGGAATGTGCCTTTAAGCTCCACAGAAAACTACCGGTATACATTTTTTATTTATTTATTTATTACATTTATCAATCGCCCATCTGGCCGGTCACCCGGCCACATATATCACAAAAGGCCTCAAGCCCCAGTCATAGGATTTGGGGTTTCCTTGTAACAGAATTTGGAAGCTCTGCGCAGAATTCTAGATGTACATTGTGAAGGAAGGGGGGCTGGCTGACTCCGCCAACCCACCCTTTCTTCCAAAGACCCAGAGATCCCAAGGTGCCAGACTGCCAGCCTCAGCTTTGCAGTCCTGACTTGAATCTCTGCTCAGGGACTTGCCCTTGTCTGTACCCTGGATTTAGAGCTGAACCAATAGAGCAACCACAAACGCCATGTGGGGTAAAACCAGGAAGGTTTATTCAGGTAGCAGATTACAACAAAGGGTGGGTGTGGAGGAAGGGGGGGCTGGCTGGCCCGCCACCACCCCACCCTTACCTACCCCAAAGGAACCAAGACCCCCTGAGATCTCAAGGTACCAGATTGCCAAGCCTCAGCTCCTTGCAACCCTACTTGAATCTCTTTTCAGGGACTCACCTTTAATTCTGTAACCTGGATTTAGATACTGAACCAAGCAGAGCAATCCACAAACACCATGTGGGGTAAAACCAAGACAAGGTTTATTCTGGTAGCATTTAACAACAAAAGTGGGAAATGAGAGAAGCACACTCAAGAGAGAGAGAGAGAGACGCTTTGGCACACAGAAATAGAGCTGCAAAATAATAAAACCTGATTTTATCTCCCAGGCACATAACTCTGTTACCTGGGGGTCAGTCCTCTTCCTCCCAGGGTTAGATCCAGCACAGCCCTGCCGCCCGGGGGGAACTATTCCATCTACCCGAAGGTCCGAGATAGTAGCCCTCCACAGGGCTTGCCTTTACCAGAGCCCTCAATCAGCTAATTTCACCAGGAGCCACCTGGGGTCGGTTCCTGATGCCCCCCCCCAAAGGCTTGGAGCCTCTGCTTGGCCCGCCATTGCTCTACAGCAACCATGCGGGCCCAAAGACAAGACAAAAGACAAAGACACACAGGCTACACGTTGGGAAATAGCTCTTCCCCCCTCCCCCTTTCTGTAGCTTTCCTGTCTTCAGCCAATTAGATTGAACTTCACCTGGCCAGGCAGGGGGAGGGAGACTCATGAGTCGTGACTCACGGCTTACTGGGCCTGAACTACATTTGCATATGAAAGCCCTAGACCGGACTCTCAGGCGCCATGCCCCATCCTATGCTTTATGTACCTTTCGCCTCCTCCCAGCCCCCCCCCCCCAACTGGCCTTACTTGGTTTACACATGAGGAGGCGTGTGTGTGCATGTGTGCATGCAGGAACCCCCAAAGGCTCTTTTCTTCACAGTAGGAAATGAGGGAAGGAGACAAGGTAGAGACACACTTTGGTACATACACAATAGAGCTACAAAATAACAAAAGCTGATTCCTCATCTCTCCCAGGCACTCACCAGTCACCTGGGGGTCCGTCTGCTTCAGGGCTACTTCAGCAAAAGCCTTACCACACGTAGAGGCCACCACACCCACCCTAAGGTCTGGGGTGGGTGGTCCTCTTCAAGGCTTACCTCTGCCAAAGCCCTCATTCAGCTAATTTCACCAGGAGCCACCTGGGGCCGGATCCTGAGGCCAGCCCAAAGGCTTGGACCTCCGCGCAGCTTGCTGCCCATGATCCACAACCAAACCCAGAAGCCACAGCTTGGCAATATAGCTTCCCCCCCCTCCCCTCCTCCTTTCTGTAGCTCCGCTGCCTCACCTGGCCCAGGCAGGGGAGGGGTGACTCATGACTACAGGGCTTGGACCACATTTGCATGCCAAAGGGGCCTAGCAGACATTGAGGCGCCAGGGGCCATCAAGAGGAACTATGTACATCTTGCTTTTCTCAGATAACCCCTGTACATTCTGCCCTCCCAGCCTCCAGCCGGGGACCACCTGGTTTACACATGCGGAGGTGTGTGTGTGTGTGTGTGTGTGTGTGTGTGCAGGCTTTTTTCTCCACATACATCATCCAAAGAAGGCATCAGTGCTGGTGGAGCCGGTGGAGCTCATCCATGAGCCTCCCGCTACAAGGCCTGCCAGTAATGCTGCTGAAAAGTACTCGATCATTTCAACTGGCAGACGGAGTAGATAAACCCTTGCACTGCTAGGATCCCCCGAGTGTCTTGACTTACCTGATAAACTGTAAGCCTGGCGTCCAGGTCAGCTGCAATCCTCTGCAGGCTCAACCTTGCAAGGTCAACAGGGTCCTGTGGCAGAGGACTTGGGACTGGGTACGGGTTGATGTGTTTGAATTTAGGAAACCAGTACATGAGCCTTTGGTATTTCCTCACAGGGTGGCTTTTGTCCCCAAAGATCTGGAACAGCAGAAACTTCGTCTCCTTGTTCGGCATGATACCTTCAGGGCAAGAGGAAGGACAAACTTGTCAGGACTGAGGAAACGCTCCTGTTCCGAAGTGTCCGGAGCTCAGGCTGCAAGCAGTAATAAGCTGACTCATCAGCGGGGACCAATTTTCGCCGGTGAGGCTGAAAGTTAAAGGCAAACTTTTGTGGGCAGGTTATTTTGATTCCGTTATGCTGCTGTTATAAGAAATGAGTATTAAAATGGCCCTTCTTTCTAACCTTAAATTGGAAGTTCTCTCATACTTCCTTCATTATTTCAAAAATATTTGTTTTATATCTCTCTCTCTCTCACACACACACACACACACACACAGTGACAGATGGTAAGATGAATAATGAATTAAACAGGTCTTTAAATAGTGGGCAGGCCTATTTGGAAACTCTGGGGGCCCCCCGAAGAATTTTATCTATGCCAGGCAAAAACCATCAGCCTGGACTCCTTCCAAAGCGGCTTAGCAGGCCTACCAGCTCCCCTGTGGCTATTCCTGTGAAGAGCTAACATGTTAGGAAGTCTATACCATCGCAAAAGAACAGAACCAGGAGAGGCAATCGTTTTAAAGCTAAGCTACCGGTATGTGAATGGGAGAGGGCAACAAAAATTAACAGAATTCTTCAGCACTTTTGCCAGCATTTTTCAAAATATTGTCTGCCTCTCTGAGGGGTACAAAACAATTTTTAAAAAATAAAACCTGGATTGGTCAGCTAGGGATGGTGATGGTGGCAGCATGCAGTAGGGGGAATCAAAGGATTAGACCCAAGACAGAGAGCGCAGAAAGGGTGAAGATGGGGCACACGCCCCCAGAATCCCTGCGACGGGCTTCTCTCTCCTAACACAAAGGGGAAAGGGTTAAAGAGCCGGTGTGGCGTAGTGGTTAGGGTGTCGGACTGGGACTCGGGAGATCCGGGTTCTAGTCCCCGCTCGGCCATGAAACTCACTGGGTGACTTTGGGCCAGTCACTGACTCTCGGCCTGACCTACCTCACAGGGTTGTTGTGAGGATAACATGGAGAGGAGGATGAGGATAATGTAAGCCGCCTTGGGTTCCTTGCAGGAAAAAAGGCGGGGTATACATATAATAAATAAATAAATAAAATAAAGTGTCACCCACTGTCTTATCTTCCCGCTGACTCTTTTTTACATAGCCTTGTAGACTCCACAGAGGCACCTGTCAAATTCCTCCCTAAACTAAGGTAGCATGAGGCTTCCCCAGCATGGTTTCTCCCAAGACGATCCACAACAACAACGCCTGCCAGGCCCTCACTCACTGCTGGCTCCCAACTGTCCGATCCCACAAAACTCACTGTCAGGCACAAATGCTGGTTCCTCACCACTCCTCCCCATATCGCTCCATTTCCTCACATTAAGATCCTAACAAGAATCCACTGACTGGATTCAGACAACACGATAACCTACACTCAGGGGTTGAGTGTGGTTTGTTGTTGAACTGTGGGCTTATCATATTGTCTCAACCCAGCTGTGCTAACAAGCCATGGCTTGTTGACCACAAACAACCCAGGAAGAGAACCCATGGTTTGTTGGGGTGGGTTAAGATTTTAACATTTTTATATTGTTTTAATGTATTTTATTGCATTTATGTATTTTATTCTGTGTACATCGCCCAGGGTGGCCGGTTGCCGGCCAGATGGGCGATAAATAAATATTAATAATAAATAAATAAATAAAAATAACCCACAGTTCAACGACAACCCACACTCAACCCTTGAGTGTGGGTTTTGTGTTGTCTGAACCCAGTCAGTGCGTCGTGTGTTGTCATCCACTTACCACCACTGAACCGTATGCTGTCCATAATCACTCCAAAGTAAAGAATAGAAAGAACTCCTCAAAGTGAATGAAAAGCTATCCCATTAGAGATTGTTCTGCCAGCAGAACATGACACTAGTTCAGCAAGGTCTGCTATGGTTATTTATAAAACATACATAGCATTTTTTCTGTGCAAAGCCAAGTGGGAATGGAGAAGTCCACATTTCCTTCATATAAATGACTTTTATGAAAAGCATCCCCATCATTCCTGGCTTTCCCACCATCTTTCGACTAGTAAGCCCTCAAGATCAAACAGCAATAAAGTACAATCCACACATGACCCCAAATGATACAAATTTGCCACAGCCAAATGATGATGTGCTGTTCCCAGGGAACAACAAACCCTAGTTAAGGAGATATCCTTTATTGATCCAATAAAAATAAAATAAAAGGCACTGTCGACTTGCACAGAATTTTATATTACTGATGACAAATTACGTGGTAACTCAAAATGTCATATATCCCTACAGCAATACAAGTTAGTCCAACAAAAAGATACCTAGCTCCTTTTCTATTTTGGGATATTTATATCTGGGTTTCCTATAGCGCCAAAGTTATTGCCAAGCTCTGCAACTAACTCCTAGGAGTGTCACACTCAATTCCTTCCTCTGATCACAGCACAGCCAAATCCCTTGGAAACTATAAGGAGTCATGCGGCACCTTGGAACATGCTATCGCTCTGCGTCCCTACCATAGCTCTCCATCTGCTCCAGCACCTGCACACCACACTCCTGTTGCCGAGGGTAGTGGTTGAACATCCTCTGGATGAAATTGCGCGGCACAAACACTTCCTTCGGGAAGACATCCAAGATTTTGTTGTAGACGTCGATGTCCCGCTCCACCCCAAACTCCGGCATCTTCTTCAGGGCTGCGTAGATGAACTCCACGTGACCCCTGCGGCGGACGTCCCGCTGGCAAAAGATGTCCACAGCTTGCTGGAACGTGGCTTTAGTCTTTGCTTCTACGGACACTCTCTCAAAGAGATTTTCAACAGTCACCAAGGATCGGTTGGTAGACACTTGGTCATGGTTTGTATCATCCTTGTCAGGAGGAGTGGCAGCGCCAAGAGCTGAGCTCACCCGGAGGCTTCTCATAGGAACCAACCTTGGATTCTAAGAATGAGAAAAAGACTAAGGACAGGGCTGGCCCTTCCAGGAACCAAGATGAGCCTCTTGGCTTCAGTTATGGATTGGGAGGGTCAGTGGATCATGCCTCTCTGGGCCACCCACTGCAGTGGCACTGCTAGTCTGCCCCCCTTATTATTATTGATATTTATTTATCGCCCATCTGGCCGGCAACCGGCCACCCTGGGCGATGTACACACAATAAAATACATATAAATACAATAAAATACATTAAAACAATATAAAAATTTTAAAATCTTAACCCACCCCATATTCCCGCCTGAACAACCAGGTTTTTAATGAGCGACGGAAGCTCAGCAGAGAGGGGGCATGGCGGAGGTCACTCAGGAGAGAGTTCCACAGTACGGGGGCCGCCACAGAAAAGGCCCTCTTCCTCGTCCCCATCAGTCTAGCTGCTCTGGCTGAAGGGACAAGGAGAAGGCCATCCGTGGCAGATCTTGTTGAGCGGCCCAATTGGTGTTGCTGTAGGCGCTCCTTGAGATAGACTGGACTGGAGCCGTATAGGGTTGGTTTTAAAGGCGCAGCTGCCGTATCAGATGGATAATAATAATAATAATAATAATAATAATAATAATAATAATAAGCAGCACACTATTTTAGCAGTCTGTTTTAGCATCCAATATCTTGCCGCTGCTTGCCCTGAGGAAGCTGCCTCACTCTGCCTAATAGTAAGGCCATCCCTGGACTTTGAATCCAAATATTTCAGAAATAATGTCTGGAGCAGATCTTAACTTTATTCAGGGCCATATTAAACGTTCTTCTAATCATGGATAGTGAAGCTCTGCGTGAAAGGTTTCTTTACTCCAGTGTAAGTGCACATGGCTCCAATAAAATACACACAATAAAATACATATAAATACAATAAAATACATTAAAACAATATAAAAATTTTAAAATCTTAACCCACCCCATATTCCCGCCTGAACAACCAGGTTTTTAATGAGCGACGGAAGCTCATCAGAGAGGGGGCATGGCGGAGGTCACTCGTCTGCAGCCCCCCCACCATTGCCCCCCCTGCCCCCCCCAAAAAAAGCCAGGGTGCAGGTGCGCCTGCCGGCCACAGAGCATCACTGTTTGCTTTGCTGTGGCAGCAAAGCAACCTGGCAGTGCTCCTACAGCCTGGGTTCTCCAAGGCATTTCACCTGGTTGCCCCAGTGCCTTCCTCTGAGCAAGGGCAGTATGGGGCTGCAAAGCATTGTGGGGTGGGATTGCCATTCAGCCATAGCGGGCAAGGCATATCTGGCATACAAGATAGAAAAGCGGCAAAAAATCATCATCGTCACCCACCAGTTGATCCAAAGTAAAAAATTGCCTTATCTGTCCATGTCCGCCACAAAAAACATTTTCTTACCAATGTTTAAATCTGGATTGCACCATAAAGTCAATTTAGTATGAGAAAATGGATGAAAATGTCATTGCTGTGACATTATACAATGCACATCTCTAACTGTAGAAACCGTGGGAGGAATCCTATGCTTTCTTGTATCTAGAATCTAATGCCATCCATTTATTTATTTATTTATTATATTTATCAATCGCCCATCTGGCCGGTCACCCGGCCACCCTGGGCGATGTACAATTAAAATACAATAAAACACAATAAAACATAATAATTAAAACAATATAAAAAATTCTCATTAAAAACCTAACCCACCCCATATTCCCGCCTGAACAGCCATGTTTTTAATGCACGGCGGAAGCTCATCACGGAGGGGGCATGGTGAAGGTCACTAGGGAGGGAGTTCCATAATGTGGGGGCCGCCACAGAGAAGGCCCTCTTCCTAGTCCCCACCAGCCTGGCTGCTCTGGCTGATGGGATAAGGAGAAGGCCGTCCGTGGCAGACCTTGTTGAGCGGCCTACTTGATTTAGGGAGTGGAACCAGACAAGAAGATTCCAAAACTGACTAAGGCGGAAGATCCGATGTAGATGGGAAAGACCAAAATTCAGTACAAGTCAGCAGTCAAGCCTAATGATAGAAGGCAAGATCCAGAAAACCAAATCCACCTTCTTTAACTGGAAGTTGCAATACTTGCAATTGCAGCATTTGCTAGTATCTAGGTTTGGCCCAGCCACTTTTATAGCATCAGAGTCTCCATCATTATTAGAAGCACTTATTGAAAGTGGTCAGGCAAAGCCACCCACAATCCATGTCTATAAATACTTGTTATTGGTGAATAAATATGATATACAGGTTTTTAAGCAGGAATGGAACAGGGAATTTGTGAAGAAAAGAGCCTTTGGGGGGGTTCACACACACACACACTCACCTCATGTGTGAACTGGCTGGGGTAACAGGTGTGTGCCTGAGAGATCTTAAGGAATCAGGTTTTATTGTTTTGCAGCTTTACTGTGTACTAACGTGTCTCTCTCTTTATTTTGTGTGCTTCTCTCATTTCCCTAATCTTGTTGTAAAATGCTACCAGAATAAACCTTGACCTGGTTTTACCCCACATGGGTTTTGTAGTACTCTGTGAGTTCAGTATCTAAATCGAGGTTACAGAATTGAAGGCGAGTCCCTGAACAGAGATTCAAGTAGGGTTGCAGACAGCTGAGGCTGGCAATCTGATACCTTGAGATCTCTGGGGGTCTTGGTTCCTTTGGGGTAGGTAAGGGTGGGGGTGTGGCGGGCCAGCCAGCCCCCCTTCCTCCACAGAATTGGATTATCCCATTCGGCCTAATCAGTGGATTGCGATTTTGGTGTCTATACCCATCACATCTATGGATCTTGAGTTACATCTTATTCAGCAAAAACTTTTGTCTCGTGTCTATCAGATGCCACACCATCTCTTTAATTAGGGTTTGTCTAATTCAGCTTCAAATTGGATACTTCTTTGGATATCTGGTCTGCTTTTGTTGAAGCTTATGTATAATTGCTAGTAAGCTGTATGTCATCTACATGCATTTCATATGTATTCATTGCTATGGATATATAGAACTTGATGTCTGTATATTAAAAAAAAGCTCAAAATGGGGAAAAAATATGTGGGGTCGGATGGCTCCGGAGAGCACCCACACTGCCGCTGCTTCCCCATGGGGGCCTCCATGGGGGCTTTCCAAGGCCATCTCGCCTGGTCCCTGCTGCCTCACTGTGAGGAAGGAAGCTAGCATCCTTCCTTACAGTGTGGCATTAGGGAGCGGGGGGATGCACCATCAGGGTGGGGACAAAGAGCAGCTGCAAGTGGCAGCCACCGCAGGTGCATCATGGGGGTGGGAGGAGGTCAGAAGGTGGCAACAGAAGAGGAAGCCACAGCTGGGCGGCCTTTGTTGGTCTGCCACAAGCGCCAAAATATCTCAGCCAGCCCTGAAGAACACCATGGGGCTGTTTGCACGGTTATTTAACCCATAGTGAGACTGCGGCTCGTGTAGCTCCCTTTTTGAATACGCAACCCCTGCTTGGGGGTCATCATCATCATCATCATCATCATCATCATCATCATCATCATCATAAATTATTTCTTACCCGCCTCTCCGTCTAGCTCGAGGCGGGGAACAACAAAAATATAAAATACATAAACTAATCAAAACACACGTACTATTAAAACATCTTAAAACTACTTTAAAACATTATAAAACATCTTAAAAGCATCTTAAAAGCATCCTAAAATCATGTTGTGCAAACCCCTCACATAAACCATTGTCTGTTTTAGAGTCGCCAGGTTTGCACGGCACAACAACCCCCACGCGGGGGTTACATATGCAACTTGGCACCCACAGACACTGCAGTTTGTCATGGGTTAAAGTATTTTTCGGACCATAAGACGCACTTTTTCCCCCCAAAAAAGGAGAGGGAAATGTCTGTGCGTCCTATGGAGTGAATACAGTTAAAAAATACAGTTTTGTTTTTTTTTACTTTCCTCTGCTGGTCCGGAAGAGCGGAGGACTCCTGGGTGGGGCGGGGGAAGCCCCCGCCTCTCAGCTGATTTTTTTTTTTTTTTAATAAATAATCCATGATGAGTTGCAGCGTGTCATCCAAACCCGGACACTGTCAAGAAAGGCCAGATGGATGGAAATAAAGAGTCAAATTAATCCTGTACCCAGGAGCTGGCACAGAATTCTGGGAATCTGAAGAAGGCCTTCATTTTAGAATGGTCCCGGAGAACAAAAGGGAACTGCTTTACCTGGGGACAGCCGCTTCTCTGTAGTTGCAGGAGATCCCTCTTAGAAGCAGCGCTCCTCAGGATACTCCCCCTTCCCGCAGAGAGCTCCCTGGCCAGCGATAACGCCCACGTGCAGTTCATGGCAGGCAGCCTGTCTTTCCAGAATTAGACACCAAAAAGACTGGGAAATGTTGGCTGTATCAAAGAACTGGAGGCCACATACATTAGCTACTCCCGAGATGCAGAGTTTGCTAAGGATAGAAATACATACAAACTTCAGATGTCTTTGGAGGAGGAGGTTACTGGGAAATTATTCATTTTCTGCCACTCGCATGCCCCACAGTCATAAAGACAGACTATATTCTGTTACAACTGCAGTACTCAGCATGTACAAAACTTCCCCAATACGTACATGCTAACAAAGCGTACGGCTGGACATATCTAAGACCTTGCTACAATGCAACTGCTATTCCTCAGTTGTAGTGCATATTATATATAAAGTTAACCACAAGAAATCTTCAGGAGGCCAGTCTGGAGGCCAAGCTAAAGAAATAAAGTCATTGAAAGAAAGCAAACAATCAAAAGTTGGCCAAGAAATCAAAGGCGTTGTCATTATTTTTCCACTTATAGTTCAGTTTAAACGATGCGAAGCAAACTTTACTTTCTTTATCACCTTCATCCCACCTTTATTCCAATTTTAAAGATGGGGAATTGAAGATCCGAGGGCATCTTCCACAAGACTGTTGAGGGACCCTGTCTTCTATCTTGAACACTCCACCCACTAGCATATACTGCCTCTCATCTAGCTTAATCATGGCAATAAATAAATAAATATAAAAGCATCCTTGTCTGCAAACCTAGCAGCCCCTTAATCTACTCATGCCAAAGCCCCACAACCTGGACAGATGCTCCTTATGCCTCGAGAACAATACTTAGCAACCTCTCAAACATGTGCACACAGTATCAGTGTGCATAACCTTCAATGTTATGTTTTTAATTGATTGTTGTAAACTGCCCAGAGAGCTTCGGCTATTGAGCGGTATAAAAAATTAATAACAAACAAACAAGGTGTGCAACATAATACACACTACAAGTGTCACCCCATCTACCTCAGGGATGTGGGGTTGAACATTTCCACTATTTTTTCTCTGCAGAAAATGTGCTGCTTTTAGAAATGCATTATTTCAAAGAATTAGGGCGCAATCCAATGAGGCTGCATGCTGGCTCAGCTTGTCTGAGCGTGGAAAGCTAAGCAGGGTCAGGCCTGGTTATTACTTGGATGGGAGACCCCCCCTCTAGTTTGCTGCATTGAGCAGGAGGTTGGACTCGCTGGCCTTGCAGCCTCCTTCCAACTCTATGATCTATGAAATCTATGAAATATGGCAACTGGAAGGAATACAACAGGCAAATCTAAAATCCAAGTTGTAATTACCGTATTTCAGGTGACTATGTCTAGGAAGCACATGTATTACTGCACTCAGTTCTTCAGGTGTGCTAAAAATTAGGATGCTAGTAGTTTTCATTGACTTTATTCCCCCTCCCACTTAAAATCTAATGTACGGGAAGTGCATGCTATTAAGCTGTCATGGTTTAATACACTTAAAAGCACTCCAATAAAAATAGTTCCGAAGTAAAGCTTTGAACTTCTTTGAATAAAACTTTTAAAACCACACTAAGTGCACTTTGTCAACTCCCCACCCACCTCAAATATTTCTGACCCAATTTTGGCTATTTCAGATATTTAAATGACATGTAAAAATGAACATGGCTTACACTTAGTAAATCAAGCTTTAAAAAGGTCAGATATGTTAGATCAGATCTCCCATCAATTTAGGGCAGCAGGAAATTTTTGATTCAGCATTTCCCTAAAACCCACATCACTACCACCAATAGGTTACGTTTGTACTAAATTTGGGAGGTTCCTAGCCACAGGCACCCTTGCCCACAGAAACCCTGCTCCCTTGAAGTGGATTATCTTCAAGAGCCAGTGTGGCGTAGTGGTTAAGAGTGTTGGACTGGGACTGGGAGATCCAGGTTCAAATCCCCGCTTGGCCATGAAACTCACTGGGTGACTTTGGGCCAGTCACTGACTCTCAGCCTAACCTACCTCACAGGGTTGTTGTGAGGGTAAAATGGAGAGGAGGAGGAGGAGGATTATGTAAGCCACCCTGGGTTCCTTTCAGGAAAAAAGGCATGGTATAAATATAATAAATAAATAAATAAATAAATCTCCCTTCCTACAAGGGTGGCTGGTTGCCAGCCAGATGGGTGATTAATAAATGTAAATAAATAAAAAGAGCTGTGCCTCCGGGCCCCCATAGAAAACCACCTGATTGATACCTACAGATATTTATTTTCCTTTTAAGTACAGTACACCTTTTAAACATATACTCAATGAGGATAGACACGTGAGTAGCTCCCATCTTTTCTGGATATCCAAGCTGTGCAACCACTCCTATGTATGTTTGCTGGAAAGGAAGTCCCACCAAGCCCAGTGGGGCTTACCTCCGAGTAAATATACATTGGGCTGAGTTTGCAGCAACTTTGATCTCCCCCCCAAAAGGGCCAGGCATGGAAGATATTCACGCGAGCGTCTAAAATATATGGGGGGGGGCATACTCCGCGGCCCAAGGATTTTGCTATTCTAAGCTATCAGAGGTTGCGCCGTGCCATATCACGCGAGGCCAATTCACACATAGATTTCATAGATCATAGAGTTGGAAGGAGCCTACAAGGCTATCGAGTCCAACCCCCTGCTCAATGCAGGAAACTAGAGGAGGGGTCTCCCATCCAAGTAACAACCAGGCTTGACCCTGCTTAGCTTCCCACGCTCAGACAAGCTTGAGCCACAGCGTGAGCCACAGGCTTGTTGCAAAGGCCGGCTTGCAACTCAGCAGGAAACGGCAAAAATAATCCTGCCTCCCTGCCCTTAGTAATACACGTATTCACGCTGGCCGTACGAACACACCCATATAATTTTTCATCTTTGTCGCAAAATATAATACACGGAAGCCTGTTTGTCGCATTCACACGTCGCTTTCAAACTGTTAAATGGGATAAGCTAAAGCGTCTTTGGATTTGACCCGTCTTTGGATTTGACCGGCTCGGCTACGCGCCTCGACCCTCCCTCCCTCGCTCCCAGCAGCCCCCTTTCTACCCCCCCCCACCCCCGTTATTCCAGCACTCGCCGGCGCGCGCCCCTTCCACACCTGACCTCCCTCACTGGGCGCAGCCATCTTGGAACTTCCCCCCCCGGTGACGTGAGCTTCGCGAGGTGTCCAATCAAACGAGAGCGTGAGGAGCCTCGCCCCACCTCCTCATCCTCAGGCTCCTCCCCCAATGCGGGAGGTGGGGGGTGAGGTTGGCGAGCGAAGAAGAGCAGCGGCGTGAGAATGGCTTCGAAGGGGAGTACTTTAGGGCAGTGTTCTCCAACCTTGGGTCCCCAGAAGTGTTTGGCCTACAACTCCCAGCATGCCCCAGCCAGCGTCGCTGGCTGGGGCATGCTGGGAGTTGTAGGCCAAACACATCTGGGGACCCAAGGTTGGAGAACACTGCTTTAGGGTCCCTGAGGCTTCCCCCACCCTCACCCCAGGACCGTAGAAGCAGAACTACAGTCATGCCCTTGGATTGAGAGAGCATCATTCGTTCCAGAAACGTGCTTGTAATCCAAAACACTCTTATATCAAAACGAAATCCACCCCCCCCCCTAAAAAAAATTTGTACAGAGATTTTTAATTTAAGCCGTACTACGGTACTTGTATTGCAAGACGTCGCTTGTATATCAAAGTTAAATAAATAAATAAACATTTAAAAAATTGCTTGTCTTGCAAAACACTCTCAAAACAAGTTACTTGCAATCCAAGGTATTCCTGTACAGTGCACTGCAGGGTCCCTATGGTTGTCGCCTTTTTTTTCTTGGCTTTGGGGCGTTTATAGCAGTTGCGTGCCAGGCAGAAATGCGACAGGTGACACATCTCTCTGACATGCAGTGTAATGCTGGGGGAAAGTTTGATCTGATGATCGGTTTTTGTTTACTTTTTCGCAGCCGTAAACACTGTTTTACAGCAGGAGTGGGCAGAAAGATCTCCAGATGTTTTGGACTTCCAATTCCCAGTATTCCTGACCATTGGCCATGCTAGCAGGGACTTCTGTGTGTTGGTCCCAAACATCTGGAGATCTACCTGCTACCCACCCATTTTACAGCTCAATCCTATGCATGTCTACTTAGATATAAGTCCTACTGAGTTCAATGTTACTCACTCCTAGATAATCCAGAGGGCACCAGGTTGTAGAAGGTCGGTGTATAGGTTTGCAGCATTAGTTATGGCCTTTAGTTAGCAGCATTGTATAGGGTGCAAAGTCTTTACTGCAACGGGCTGGTAACCATGTGGGACAGTAATCACTCTTCTGCCTCCCTCGGCGCACCCATCAGATCTGAGACAATGTTCCCAGAACACCTCCTCTCCACCCACAGGTTTCCTGCGCCACGCTTTTGGCTTCCAACAAAGGCCTTCGTTCTTCGAGCAAGAGAACACAGTTGCCTCCCGCCAATGCTTATTTTATTTCCCTGGCAAAGCTCCTGCACCTGCAACAGTGGCCTCAGTGAGTTAGCCCTGTAATCTGAGCAGCTTGAAAAGGTACGGGAGACTCTCATGACCACTGAACTCCCCTTCTATCACTTTCTCTTAGGAATCTAGATGCAGGGTCAACCCATGACAGTTTGCTGCCTGTGGCACTGGCAGAATAGCAAATGGTGCCCCTGAGACCAACAGCCATTGAAGTCAAAGTGCATAGTGCCCCATGCCAGCCGAATTATTTTGGTACCTGGGGCAGAAAAATCCCACAAACACCTCTCCTCATCCCTGGCAGTTAACAATATAGTAATAATAAATTAAATAGCTAACAATTTGCTGCCCTTTCATGACACCCCAAATCTGTGGCCTAGAGCAGTCACCTCGCTCTTCCTAATGATAGGGCTGGCCCTCTGGGGCATTTCCCAGCTAGGTGCGGAGCCCATTACAATTTCATTCCACGTGCGGTGGTGGGTGAATCAGGCCTTGCGAAGGGGCCAAGCCTCTGCAGGACCCGGGTGCGGAGCGGAGGGAAGGGAGCGCTACAGCGGCACAGTTACACGGACTTCATGGACAGGCTGGCCACGCGCCATGACGACTTCCCCGAGATGCTTCTGTGCCTGCCTCTCCTGCTCACTTTCTCTCCCGCTCGCCCGAGCCTAACCTTGCCTCGATCCAGCAGTGCAGGATGCAGCCATGTTATGGACCAAAAGCCTATGGTACAAACCCTTTACAATCAACAGATGGCACCAAACTCTTAAAAGACAGCATCTATTGCACTGCGTTGGAAAGAGCATTATTATGATCTTTTACATCGTAAATCTAAGGTGGATAATGAGGTTTTTTTTTGCAAATCCCGCAAAAACAAATTAGAGAGGATCTTGCAATACTCCCCACTTTGGATGAAGTTATAAAAGCCATTAATCAAATGAAGAATAACAAAGCTAGTGGACCAGATGGGATTCCTGCTGAAACCTTTAAAGAGGGGGGCCCCCAGACTTGTACAACACCTTCATAAACTCATCGAAAAAATCTGGATAAGAGAAGAGATCCCAGAAGACTTCAGGCATGCCATAATTATCACCCTCTTTAAGAAGGGTGATAGAACAGACTGTGGAAACTATCGAGGCATGTCTCTCTTAGCTACCACAGGTAAAATATTTGCTAGGATTCTCGCAAACCGTCTTCTATCTATTTCAGAAGAGATCGTTCCCGAATCTCAGTATGGTTTCCGCCCCTCTAGAGGGACAGTAGACATGGTTTTTACTGCACGTCAGCTCCAAGAAAAATGCCGGGAGCAAACTCAACCCCTTTATATGGCATTTATTGATTTGGCTAAGGCCTTTGATACAGTAGACCGAACGGCTCTCTGGACTATCCTTATGAAAATTGGATGCCCCAATAAATTTGTAAATATCTTGCGACTTCTCCATGACAACATGGCGGCAACGGTTTTGGATAACAACGGCTCTCATGGTGCTCCATTTAAAGTGGGATCAGGTGTTAAACAGGGATGTGTTATCGCCCCAACATTATCTGCTATTTTCATCGCCATGATTTTACATCTTGTCGAGGGGAAACTTCCCACTGGTGTGGGAATTATATATCTGTGAAGGATGCCAACCGGTCCTTTACTCAAGACCAGAGATCAAAGGTGCAAAACTGCGAGCCTTGCCCTGGGTCTATACACTGGATTTAGCACTGAACCACAGAGGAACCACACACACCGTGTGTGGTAAAACCAGGAAAGTTTATTTAAGGTAAACAGGTTACAATAAAAGGTGGGGAATGAGGGAAGAGGGAGAAAGCTGGGGAGACACTTTGGTACATACAAATAGAGCTATATAACAACAAAACTAGTTATTTTACTATATAACTACCCAGGCACTCTCTTTACCTGGCAGTTGGTCCTCTTCCCAGGGCTTGCCTCAGCAAAAGAACCCTACTCCCGCGAAAGCGTGCAGACAACAACAACCCAAACCAGAAGCCACAGCAGCAGTATAGATTCTTCCCCCCACCCCTCCTTTCAGTAGCCCAGGTGTCTTTAGCCAATCAGGATGAACTTCCTCTGGGCCAGGCAGGGGAGGGGTAGCTCTTTGCAGCATTTGCATGCAAACAGCTGTGGCACCGGCCATCAAAGACATGGGAGACTCCAAAGACATGGGAGACTCTGCGGCGTCAGGAGCCATCAGAGAAACTATGTACATTTTGCATTTCCCAGCCCCCAGCTGGGATTATACTTTTTTACACATGTGGAGGTGTGTATGTGCAGGAAACTCTGACGCCTTTTTCTCCACAATATCGAACAGATGGAAAGCTTTTTAATCTAAGCAGGCTGAAAGCAAAAAGTAAGGTAATTACAACCTCCGTTGTGGAACTTCAGTATGCTGATGATAATGTGGTCTCCGCACATTCAGAGGATGATCTCCAAACTATCCTAAATGCTTTTGCAGAAGCATATGGAAAACTCTCTCTCACTTAACATCAAAAAAACCAAAGTGCTTCATCAGCAAGTACAAGCTAACCCTTTGGTGATGCCATCTATCCAGCTTGGCGGGGCAATACTGGAAAATGTCGATCGTTTTCTCTATCTTGGCAGCTATCTTTCTGTTACAGCTAACATTGACACTGAAATCCAGCATCGTTTGAGCTCTGCAAGTGCTGCATTTTCTCTCGAATGAAACATAGAGTGTTCGAGGATCAGGATATCTGTAAGGAGACCAAAACGCTGGTTTATGAAGCCATTGTATTACCAACTTTATTGTATGCCTGCGAAACATGGACTATCTATAAACGTCACTTCCACCTCCTTGAAAGATTTTATCAACATTGCCTCCGGAAAATCCTGCGAATTACTTGGGAAGATAGGCGAACAAATGTCAGTGTACTGGAAGAAGCAAAGACTACTAGCATTGAAAAAATGATCCTTCAACGCCAACTTCAGTGGACCGGTCATGTTGTTCGAATGTCTGACTGCCGTCTCCCAAAGCAGTTACTTTATTTCCAACTCAAGGATGGAAAGCGGAATATCAGTGGTCAGTATAAGAGGTTTAAAGATGTTCATAAGGCTAATCTAAAAAAAATGCAATATAAACATTGAAAACTGGGAAACTCTGGTCCATGAACGATCTAACTGGAGGTTGGCCTTTCACAAAGGTTCTATGCAGGGCTTTTTTTCTGGTGGAACTCACCGGAACTGAGTTCCAGCACCTTTTCTTCTATTAATTGCATTACAATTTAATCGCCATCTACTCCCGAGGAAATGTAATCCAAGAGTTCCGGTACCCTTTTCTCCAGAAAAAAAGCACTGGTTCTATGGATTTTGAAGAAGCCCGGTGCAAGGTGAAAGGGAGAAACGTGCTAAGCGAAAAGCACATCAAATGAATCCTTTACAGGACCATCTTTCATCTGGTAACCTGTGTCCTCACCGTGGGAAGCTGTGTGGATCTAGAATTGGCCTCCACAGTCACTTACGGACCCATCGCTAGAGTCTACACAATTATTATTTTTTAGAATTTCCTCTTTTTATAATTTTCTCTTTGTAATTCTATCCTGGAAGACAATCTTACTCGGTCACGAGTGATCGCCTACTACTACTACGTACTTATGCTGTCTGGATTACATTATTGCAAGCTGCAATAATAATAATAATCCCAAACTATTTGCCGTTTAAGAGAGGAGGAGGAGGCAATGCCGCCGAAAGAACAGCCGGAGAGAACGGCGGGGCAGTAGATCCATAGATTTAATAGAGTTGGAACTAAGGGACCTACAAGGCCATGATGGAGTCCAACCCGAGGCGGTCTCCCATCCAAGTAATCATCAGGCCTGACCCTGCTTAGCTTTCCACGCTCAGACAAGCTGAGCCACTGGGGCATGACTCTTTCTTTCCGAGTTCGTGGCAAATGCGTCCACGCCGGGGTGCCAGGCGGGCAGTCCGCTTCCCCCGCCCCGTCGGCGGGGCGGGACCCAGCGCGCACCAGGGCAGCGGTCGATTTGCGGAGGCGGGGGTCGCGCTGGTGTCCCCGGTCGCTCTGGCTGGAGGAGCCGGGGGAGGGGTCGGGCGGCTCGTCATCGGAGCGGGGTCCCCCGGCCTACTACCAGTCGCGCTCTCCGCCCTCGCTCCGGGGCCAAAGCAGCGGCCGGCCCGGCAGGCGGGGAGGCAGGTGAGTGCCGTGCGCGGACGCCGCGGGCGCAGCGGGACGCGGGGACGGAGCAGCGAGCGCAGGCGAGCGAACCCTGCCAAGTCGAAGTCCCTCCCCCGCAAAAGAGGGGGGGAGATTGTGTGTGTGTGTGTGTGTGTGCCGCCGCCCCCCCCCCCCCGCGAACGGGAGTTTCGGGGCTTGCCGGTGTGCACCGAAGTCTGCCCCGCGAGCCGTTCCTGTTGCGTCCCGGGCCCAGTTTTGGGAAGCAAGCAGCCGACAGCGCGTGTATGTGAGGTGGCGGCCTCGATCCTGAAGCGCTTGGGCGCCCCCGTCGCCGACCTCCCTCCCCCCTCCTTGTCTGTGGGGCCAAGCGCGAAGCCCCCCACCCCATACCGCCAGAATTTTTTTTTTTTTTTGCGGGGAACATAAAGCGGCTCCCCAAAAGCGGAGGAGGACATTTTTGCCCTCGCGGTAGATGCAGCCAGGCTGTGGGGCAATTATTGCGCAAGGAACCCAAGCCACGGCAGCAATATATTTAGGGGCACAATTATTGACATTACACCAGAGTCCTGGGGCACACATCTCGGTCCGTGAATAGGAAGAAGCTGGAGAATTTGTCACCCCTAAACTGCATCTTGGGGGTGAATTATCACGGCCCAAGACCGTGATAATTCACGGATTCATGGCTGTGCCAGCCTTCCACAGCCTGGTGCCCTCCAGATGTTTTGAATTTCAGCCCCCATCAGCCCCAGCCAGCATGACCAATGGTCAGGGATGGTGGAAGTTGTAGTCCAAAAGCATCTGGAGGGTACCAGGTTGGAGGAGGCTGGCTCTGGACCAAGATGTTTGGGGAAGGGAACCGCAACCTCAAAGAGGCTGGATGGAGAAGACTTGGGTGTATTTGGCACATGTGTGTGCGGGGTATAAATATAATACATAAATAAATAAATGGCTTTCAGGAAGATTTGAGCCCTGGTCAGCACCTGGTATCTTAGAAATGAAACAGAAAGAATGGTACTGAATTGCCACTGGAGTGTATGTCTGTCCTATGCATGTTTGGCCCAGAATTTATTTATTTATTTATTTATGATGTTTATACCCCACCTTTTTTCCTGCAAGGAACCCAAGGTGGCTTACATGATCCTCCTCCTCCTCCTCCTCCTCTCCATTTTATCCTCACAACAACAACCCTGTGAGGTAGGTTAGGCTGAGAGTCAGTGCAGGGCCAGTGCAAGGCAGTTTGGTGCCCTAGGCAAGATCAGATATTTAGCGCCCCCCCTTCCCACTTGAGCCCTCCCTCCCTCCAGCCCTATGCTCCTGGCACCCCCTTTAGCCTGGCGCTCTAGGTAGCCGCCTAGTTGCCCTAATGGTAGCACCGGCCCTGAGTCAGTGACTGGCCCAAAGTCACCCAGTGGGTTTCATGGCCAAGCGGGGACTAGAACCCGGATCTCCCGAGTCCAACACTCTCACCACGACGCCACATTGGCCGAAGACACTGCACAGTGTAAGAGGCATGTGTCTACTGGCCCCCTTTGCAGTGCCACTGGGGATGGCTGTGTGGCTGCAGCTTCTGGACAGTGCACAGCAGCTGCGTTTACTTACTTATTTATTTATTTAAAGTATTGATATCCTGCCTTTGTGATTCAAAACTGAACTGCTAAGGTGGCTTACATAACAAATTAAAAATACAGCCATGGAACAGTTAGGAACAACAGAGTTAGGCCGATGAAAGCACAGAATGAACACTAAAACACAAAGAGAGAACCAAGATAAAGTCAGTCATCAAGCCAAAGGCGTTCTGAAACAAAACAAAGCCTTCATTAGCAATGACATGCTGTCGCAGAGGAGGCAAATCTGTCAGAACAAGGAGTCCCAAAGGCTGGGTGCTGCGGTCGAGAGAAGGCCGTCCCTTGTGTTTCCTCCCAAGTGCACGGGGTGCATGCAAGAGAGCCTCCTCAGCTGACCTCACTGGACTGGCAGGGTCCTATGGGAGGAGACATTCCTATAGGAGGCTGCCTTCTGCCCCAGTTCCAAAGCTTCTTCAAACTGCAGAAAGCTGTGTACACCTGGGTGGGTTGGTTCCAGTCTTGTTTACTTTGTTAGTATTGATCCTAAAGTGAGCTGGAATTTCATGACAGATGTCTTTACTTTGTGAGACAGTGGGTGCATCTAACTCAGGCATGGGAGCTCCCCATCCAGCCCGCCAGCTTCTTCCCAGGCCACTGCCCCTCACCCCAAGCAGGGGAAATCTCTTATCTCCGATCAGCAGCTGATCAGAGATAAGCTGTTTTCCCTGCAGCTCAAATCCCGCAGTGCCCCTCACCCCAACCCCAAGCAGGGGAAATCTCTTATCTCCGATCAGCAGCTGATCAGAGATAAGCTATTTTCCTTGCAGCTTAAATCCCGCAGTGCCCCTCACCCCCAAGCAGGGGAAATCTCTTATCTCCGATCAGCAGCTGATCAGAGATAAACTATTTTCCCTGCAGCTCAGAATCCCGCAGTGCCTTTAGGCTTTAAAAATCCTCCATTGGTGCCAATGAAGGCTTTGAAGATTATGTTGGTGGGGATTTGGGGGGTGCTGTGACCCAAATGCTGCGAACCCCCTCAAAAAATGCCCCCTCGCAATTAGACTTTTTAAAAGCTTCCATTGGTGCCAGTGGGAGATTTCTAAAAGCCTCATTGCCATGTGGGGAGGGGCATTTCGGGGAGGGAGTGACTGCTGGGGAGAGAAGGGCTAACCCTCCCTGAATGCTGTGACACGACACCCCCCTTCAATTTTAACCCAAAGTCTCTTACAGCCCAATCTTGTGCATGTTTACATGGAATTAGACGCCACTGAGTTCAGTGAGACTGTGCAGCTGCCAGGAAAGTGTGCATAGGATTGCTTATCGGAGTCGTGTGAAGGCATCTCTTATGGCCTGATTTTCATGTCATGGCTCCCACGAAGGAGGCTGCTAGAAATGGTTCTCCGTTTGGTGGCTTCATGCCGGGGGCCATAACTTTTCAAATCTGCTGCATCATCTGGATCACTGCGACTGCACAGAGAGTTCCTATGCCTGTCCTGTGCATTCAGCATGGTTGGAGCGATCCACTGGGTGAACGGCTACCAAATGTTATCCCTTCCACGTGGAGTCGCGGGCTCTTGAACGCTTTTCCAGCAGCCCCCCATGTGTTGTGTGTAATGTGAGAATTGACCTCTGGTGGGCACTATCATATCATGGTGTAATAATGCCCAATGTTTTTGAATGTTGTTAGTCAGGTAAATCGGATAGATACTATTTTTTCTAGATCTCAGTTATCCTCTTTGGGCCTTCACTAGTCACTACACAGAGAGAAACAATTCCGTACACTCAAGACATTGATTCCATTTGAATCAGAATGGAAGGCAAGCAGAAATAATCCACTTTGGAACAAACACAAGCATGTCCACATTCACATTTTTAATATGCGAACTGTTTATTTAAAAGTCATAGGAGATTGGCATAGGATATAGAGTTGGAAGGGGCCTACAAGGCCATCGAGTCCAACCCACTGCTCAATGCAGGAAACTAGAGGAGGGGTCTCCCATCCAATTAATAACCAGGCCTGACCCTGCTTAGCTTTCCACACTCAGACAAGCTGAGCCAGCGTGAGCCACAGGCTACGAATGTACTAGTGGCACAAAAATCCAGCAAGACATAGTTAGGCTTAGGGCAGAGGGGGGAGGACTTCTGAACAAAGAACTGAAACTGTTGCGATTGTGTGGGTGAGCACATTCTTCCTTAAATTTGTGCAATCCTTTGGAAATGGATATCGGTTTAAGATCACTTGCTTTGTAACAACAACAATGGCAAATGTGGTTCATGCAGGTTGGGGCAAAAAATCCCAACTCCAAGTATAATCTGATGGGATCTGAGCTAGCAGTGACTGACCAAGAAAGAGATCTTGGGGTTGTGGTGGACAGCCCAATGAAAATGTCGACCCAACGTGCGGCTGCAGTGAAAATGGCAAATTCCATGTTGGGCATAATTAGGAAACGGATTGAAAATAAACCTGCCAAGATCACACACTGCCCTTATACAAATCTATGGTGCAACACTACTTAGAATATTGTAAACCGTTCTGATCACCGCACCTAAAAAAGGATAGATCCTATGATACTGGAGATAGTATGTAGCCATTGGGACCAGTAGCCATTGATAGCCTTATCCTCCATGGGAATTTCTCCAATCCCCTTTCAAAGCCGTCCAGGTGGCCATCACTACATCTTGTGGAATTGAATGCCGCAGTTTAACTATGTGCTGTGTGAAGAAGTACTTCCTTTTATCTGTCCTGAATCTCCCACCAATCAGTTTCTTGGGATGACCCCAGATTCTAGTAATATGAGAGAGGGAGATATTTTTGTACATCTCTATCATGTCTCCCCTTACTTACCTTTTTTCTAAGCAAAACAATCCCAGATGTTGTAACCTTTCCACCACATAGGGGAGTGGTTCCAACCCTTGATCCTTTTTTTGTGTGTGTGCACTTTTCCCAACTCTACCTTAGCTTTCCACGCTCAGACAAGCTGAGCCAGCGTGAGCCACAGGCCTGTATATTTTTATTTATTTATTTTTATTTGTTATATTTATACCCCGCCTTTTTTCCTGCAAGGAACCCAAGGCGGCTTACATAATCCTCCTCCTCCTCCTCCTCTCCATTTTATCCTCACAACAACCCTGTGAGGTAGGTTAGGCTGAGAGTCCGTGACTGGCCCAAAGTCACCCAGTGAGTTTCATGGCCGGGCGGGGACTTTTAAGGGCTTGGGCTTGGCCCTTTTATATTCACAGCATGTGCTTTGCCTCTGAAGAAGGGAATTTGTCAGCTGAGGTGCCTCAGCTACAAATTGGCATTCCATTTTATTTGTTTATATTATTTATTCATTCATTCATTCCAATATTTATATGCTGTCTTCTGAAGCAAAGCCCTCCCAAGGCGGCTCCCGTGAACATGAGCCAGTGTGGTATAGTGAACTGAAACCCGGAAGGCCTTGGTTCAAATCCCCGCTTGGCCATGAAGCTCACTGGGTGACTTTGGGCCAGCCATTGACTCTCAGCCTAGCCTTCCTCACAGAGTTGTTGTGAGGATAAAACGGAGCGGAGGAGAATCATGTACGCCGCCTTGGCCTCCTTGCAGGAAAAAGGTGGGACATAAATGTTAGAAATAAATAAGTTTAAAACCAAAAAAATGCAGCTAAAACAATCTCATTACAAGCCCCCTTAAAAACTCAGTCTAAAAATGCTATACTGCAATTTGGGGTGGGTGGGTGGGGGGCAGGAACCGACCCAGATTAAAATGAAAAACAGAAACAACGTATGCAATTTAATACCCTGCCCAGCACCTTAATTAAAAGCAGCTTTTATTTCATGGGAAGGTGGTATGCAGAGCAGACCGTCCCTTGTGAATCTTAACCCATGGGTGGCAGAGGCAGCGGGAGTCTGTGGCACACCTGAACAGGAGCTGGGAGGTTGCGTGGGCTTGGCAATGGCACACAGCCAGGTATCAAGCCCTTCCTGCCGCCTTGTGTGCCTTCTCGTTGTTTCAGTCGGGGGCAATCGTCGACAGGAAAACGCACAGGGGGAGAGGGTGGTACCACCCCTCCCCTGTAATCCCCAGTCTGGATCAGGCCCCCTGCTGCAGCTGCTTTTTGTAAAAGGAAAGGTGGGCGTCCCCCGGTCACGGAACTCCAGGATCACATCTAGTCTGACTCACGAGTTGGCAAGGGTCTGCGGCCAAGAGAACCACAGATGGAAGATGGGAGGTGCACACCTGCAGCCAGCATGCAACAGAGGATTTTGGAAATGATGGGGGTCAGACAGGGATGTTGAAGAGTCCTTGGTCTCGAGTCACGAGTCGAGTTAGGAGTCTTTAGACCCGAGTCTCGAGTCCGAGTCCTTGGTCCAAAATGGTGACTCAAGAGTCACGAGTCACTCCCAAAGCTGACTCCACGAGTCCCTATTAAAATCAATGGGGGGTTTTCCCAACAAAATAAGGAATACACTTCAGATGTGTGGCTTAAATTAATTTAGGTAAGTGTGCCTTTTTATCTCAAAACTCTGCCACTGATTTTGGCAAGAACAGAGCAGGCAGACAAACCCAAAATAACCAGGCAGGCAGAGGAGGCAGGGAACCCCAAAGCAGGCAGGCAGAGGCGTTTGTCTTGGACAATTCAAACTGTGGAACTGGTTAAGAAGAGACCAGGCAGGCAGAGGAAGCTGGGAACCCCAGACAGGCAGGCAGAGGCAGCCAAACCCAAAATGTCTGAAAAGTTGCATTTTAGGAAAATGATTTTAAAAAATAAAATCTTCGCCGGCGATCGCACTTCTCTCCACTCCTTCTGGCACAGGCAGCCCAGGGATGTTGACGAGTCCTTGGTCTCGAGTCCCGAGTCGAGTCTCGAGTCCCATTAAAAATATTGGGACTCGAGTCCCATTAAAAATATTGGGACTCGAGTCAGAGGGGGGAACTCAGTCCGACTCACGAGTCGAGTCCTGGAGTCCGAGTCCCCATCCGTGGGGTTAGAAGCAGTGGACCCTCCTCTTCCCCCTGGCTGCTGTGGCTTACTTACTCAAACGGGGCAGGGGGACAGACAGTGACCTCAAGGAGCGGCGGCGGCAGCAGGGCCGGAGGCCTCCATGACGCTGGCCCTGATGTGGAAGAAGGGGTAAAGGCTCTCTTCACAGGCCTGGCCCGAGGTATTTCACTGCCTGAGGCAAAGAACAACAAGATGGCACCCTTTCTCATTCCATGTACACAAGCCAACTGAATCTTCCTTCAACACTGGCAATGGGACAGCGTCCTCCACTGCCCCTGAGGGCAGCAGACTAACTTGGGGGGTGCCGGCCAAGCAGCTCTCTCTTCCCACAGCTTGCTGCCGCCTCCCAGCATCTGCCACCTGAGGTGACTGCTTCACTCTGCCTAATGGTAGGGCTGGCCCTGAGCCTGCATATTTAGCCCAGAGCAGGGCTCTCCCAACCTTGGGTCCCCAGATGTTGCTGGCCTACAGCTCCCAGCAGACCCAGCCAGCATGGCTAATGGCAAGGGATTCTGGGAGCTGTAGGCCAGCAACATCTGGGTGTGTCCCCCCCAAGGTTGGAGAGCCCTGGCCTGGAGGAAAGAAGATGAAGGGGGCAGGATTAACCTGATTGTTTAGAAATATTTAAAAGGGTTTCTGGAAGAGGGGAAGCAGCTTCATGAATGGCAGCAAAGCATTTGAGGTCAATTCTGTTTCAAAATTAATAATTACCTTCAGAGTAAACTTGCTAGGGAAGCTGTGACTCTTCTTCAGGGGTGTTACAGGAAAGGTTTGGCAGACGTGTGCCAGGTATCTTAACAGCAGACCTGACTGTAGTGTTTGAAAAGCAGCTGAAGGTTTATTTATGCTTAATCATACACACAAATATACAGCAGAGAGTACCTGCACATCCCAATCCTATGCATGTTTACTCAGAAGTAAGTCCCACTGACTTCCCTAGGGATAACTGACAGGTAAGCGTGCATAATATCCTTCCTCAGCCTGGTGCCTTCCAGATGTTTTCAGACTACAACTCCCAGCATTCCTGACCACTGGCCATGTTGGCTGGGACTAACAGGATTTGAAGTCCAAGACATCTGGAGGGCCCCAGGCCCAGGGTGGAGAAGGCTGGTGCGCAGGTTTGCAGCCTTAACCTGCAGCAAACCTTTTCAATTCCTCCTTGGAATCTGGGCTTTGAACAGGATGCACTTCGAACAAACGATTCAATCCAGACCAGCAAATATGGGAAGCACATTTTTTTGTCTGTAGACAGAGCTCTGAGCAAGATACCCTTGGGAGCATTTTGCAAAGATCAGGTGCAGACGCTTGACTTTGTTGTGCAGGTATGCAGAGGTGTGGGTGTGTTTGGAGATCTTGTGCCCGTTGGTCTTGTGCCCATCACCTCATATTCCAACACGTGTGTTAGTTTCATGCAGGGCTGCAATGATTTCAATCAATTATTAAATCGTTGATTAAATCATCGATGAAAATCGATTTTTTCGATTTTTTGCACAAAAAACAACAACACACAACCCATGATTTTTTGCAACCCTGTCGTGTAGGTAGCCTAGTAACTGATAACACTGGTAACGTGAAAAAAAATATATATATGAGGAAAGTGTTTTCTGTATAATTTGGTGTTCTTCACTATTAAATGTAGGCTATTTGTACATGTGGTTGCCTGAAACTTTTGAAATTAATTTTACTAAAAAAAAATTGGGGGTGGGGGGGAATTGATTAATTTTTTTAAAAAAATCGTTGATTTAAATTTAAAAAATCAAATTTTCCGATTTTTTTGCAAAGAATCATGATTTTTTTGCAACCCTGGTTTCATGGCTGCGTCACCTATTCTGTTTCCAACATGACTGCCTGACAAGCACGTTGCTTTTCTGTATACACTTATCATATGAACATCATCTACCCCTACTCCAGTGCTTCTCAATTATTTTCTGTCATGCCCCCCCCTAGGAAGAAGAAAACATTTCGCGCCCCCCGCGCGACTGTAAATAGTATCATTTGTCTATAAAATTGTTATAAGTACCCTCTGCATAACACTGTATCCTTATTAACGTATAGAGAATAAAAAAGAAAGAAATGTGGATCAATTTACAACAAAGAATAGCTTTATTAACTGTAGCAGAAAAGATTTAAAGGAGCACAGGATTTAAAGGAACACAATATTAAAAAAAACTTTTAACTGAGGTCAAACGAGCCCCCCTTTACGGAGCCTCGCGCCCCCCCTGGGGGGCCCGCCCCACTATTTGAGAAGCACTGCCCTACTCTGATGCTCATGTTCAATTCCCATGAAACATTTCCCCTAGAGCAGTGTTCTCCAACCTTGGGTCCCCAGATGTTTTTGGCCTACAACTCCCAGCATGCCCCAGCCAGCGTAGCTGGCTGGGGCATGCTGGGAGTTGTAGGCCAAAAAACATCTGGGGACCCAAGGTTGGAGAACGGTGCCCTATAGAATGCAGCTTCCGCAGGGTTTAACGAACTGCAGCCAGTCCTGCAGGGTGAATTTCAAAATTTGCTGGCATGTGCGTAAGAGCCAAGAGTCAGGATTTGGCATTTTCACTGCCACACACAGCCCAGGTTTGATTCCTGGACAGGGAAACCCTTTGTTTCAGGGGAAAGGCCACAGCTAGATCACATCATAAGTTTGTTCGCAGAAGGTCCCAGGATCATCCTGCCAGCATCCCCGCATCAAGGCTGGGAAAAGGCCTTTTCCCCCGAGACCGGTGCAGCACTTCTGGCCTTCAGCCCTCGGCCTCTCTTGCCCCCTCTTTTGCTCCTCCCTCTCTTCCTTCCCACTGATCCTAAGCCCAGGCTTACTCCCTGTGCTCATTTCATCATCCACTCCTGCTCTCGTGCAGCCGAGGACGTCCGGGGGGGGAACTGACTACCCACACCACGGCAGGTCTGTTTTCTCTGCATTTTAGCGCAGCTGTCTCTGGCCGAACAAAACTACTGTTCTCCCCTTCCCAATTCTTAGTGTGTGCCTCCCTCTCCCTCCCTTTTCTGCCTAGGATCGCAAGGGTGACTCAGTCCGGGTGGGCTTCATAGATTTCACAAATCTATAGAGTTGGAAGGAGCCTACAAGGCTATCGAGTCCAACCCCCTGCTCAATGCAGGAAACCAGAGAGGGGGGTCTCCCATCCAAGTAATACCCAGGCATGACCCTGCTTAGGTTTCCACGCTTAGACAAGCTGAGCCAGCGTGATCCGGGCCCTCTGCCCCCTCCCCTCTTTAAAGCGTTATTTTTGCCGCCGGTGTCATTCCTCTGTGCAGCCTCAGCATCATTTTCGTCATGTTCCTTCTCTATGACTTTCAAACATGCAGTTTTCTCTGTCCTGCTTCAAAAAGAAATGAATCCTTCTTTGACCCTTTCGTGACCCATATCACAATTATCCAATATTTATTTATTTATTTATTTATTATATTTATACCCTGCCTTTTTTTCCTGCAAGGTACCCAAGGCGACTTACATAATCCTCCTCCTCCATTTTATCCTCACAACAACAACCCTGCGAGGTAGGTTAGGCTGAGACTTCCCTCTATGCCGAGGCATTTAGTTAGGAGCTTGGAATAGCACTGAGGGGATTGTCACCTGTAGGCTCAGTTTTATTGGCTTTTGCATTGTTATTTTAAACTTGTGTTTTTAAATTTGGTTTTTAATTTTTTAAACTATTTTGTATGTTTTTTATTGTTGTTTTTATGTATAGAGTGTTGTGAACCGCCCAGAGAGCTTCGGCTGTGGGGCGGTATATAAATGAAATAAATGAAATGAAATGAAATGAGAGTCAGTGACTGGCCCAAAGTCACCCAGTGGGTTTTCATGGCCGAGCGGGGACTAGAGCCCAGATCTCTCAGTCCAACACACTCACCACTACACCACACTGGCTCTTAATATAGGTAATTGACCTGTCAAATGTGAAGGAAGCACATCCATGTACACGTTTGTAAGTGTCCCTTTGGAAATTAAAGCCGCAGCTCAGTCCTTTCCCACTTGCCACTTCCGAGTATTTCAAAGGGATGTTTGCGCTCCCCCCTCCACGCTTGATAGAGCCTCGAGTATCCATCCCGGGAGTTCAAACTATAAAGTTAGAATCATTCCTTAGTTCAACCTTCCTCAACTTGGTGCCCTCCAGATGTGTTGGGCTGCAAATCAATCAGTCAATCAATCAATCAATCAATCAAAAGTGTATCGTACAGTCACAGACCCGTTCAGGAGGCTGGACTGCAACTCCAGTGATTCCATTGGCCATGATGGCTGCAAATGGTGGGAACTGTAGTCCAACACATCTGAAAGGCACCAGGTGGAGGGAGGCTGCCTTATGTACTTGAATGTATATTCTTCACCCACTGTTTGGATTTCTTTCCTCTGATTGCCCCCTAGACCCCTCCCCTGCCCTGCCCCCCCCCTTTCACTCTGGTTTCCATCCTTTGCCCTCTGTTGAGAGTCAGCTCTTGCAAAAAGCCCCTACGATTCTCTTGGTGCCAAACCAGATTCTGCTCTTCTTTTGCTTTATATCTCGGCAGTTTTGGAAAGAGCTGATCCCCCCTCTTCTTTTTACTCTGTGCTTTAGAGACTCTCTTCTCGGCTGCTTCTCTTTTCTTCCTGACCTGTCTCTCTTCCAGGTTCCCCTTTAACTTCCCTCCCATCTTTTTTGTTGACCTTTGGGCTCACAGCCTCCTTTTTTTTGGCTGTGCAGGCAAAACCACTGAGTGCCCGGGCGGTCAGTGTCACTCGCATGCTGATGATCCTCAAGAAGACTCTGCCCACCCCGGCTTTTTTTATTCCGGTTGTGCTTCGCCAGGTGGTGCCTTGCATCTGTTTTCTGTACTCAGCATGGTATCCACAAGGGCACCTTCCCCCATAACACCTTTGCGCTGGCTCAGCTTGTCTGAGTGTGGAAAGCTAAGCAGGGCCAGGCCTGGTGATTACTTGGATGGGAGACCCCTCCTCTAGTTTCCTGCACTGAGCAGGGGGTTGGACTTGATGGCCTTGTAGGCCCCTTCCAACTCTACGATCTATGAACCCTCGCTTGCTGTTTGGATTGCCCTGGAGTCATGCGCGGGGGGAGCGGTAGAAGCTTATCTTATCCCCTTGGCACACTTGCCGTTCCTTTAGATAGCCCAGCTGACCTGGTTCCTCCTAAGCTGCCACAGTGTGCCACCTTTGTGCTACTTCTGCTTCCTCTGTTTTTTATATCAGCCTTCCCCAACCTAGCGCCCTCTGGTTGTTTTGGACTTGTAACTCCCACCAGCCCCAGCAGGCGTAGCCAATGGTCAGGAATACTGTGTTGGTGTGGTGCTGGGAGATTTTAGAATCCAATCTGTGTGCTATCAACTGCCTGGACTTCCACACACAGATCTTAGCAGAGCTCACCTCCCCTCGCAGCGTGCAGAACCAGCCTTATCAGCCCAGCCTGCCCTTGTTATGACACTTCCTTCCAGCTTCCCCGTTTGCAGATTAATCCATGGAGTCAGGAAACACTCTGGAACACCACAGGTTCTAATACTACCTGTTTATTTAGTTATCAAGTAAAGTTCTACAGCGTATACATTTCCTAGTTACAGTCCATGTGCAGAGTATAAATGCATAGCAAGCATTAAGTCCAGTGGAGTAAGTTGAGCTTCACTCCACCTCAGCAAAGGCGTAACATTGTTGCAGGAACAAAGGAAAAGAACAAGATGGAGAAGAAGAAAACCTTCCCCTTAAAATGGCTTCTGCCTGAACAAGTTAGTACGTCATCAGAACATACAAACCACGTGACTAGCTCGTTCCTTTCCCACAGTTCTGACTCTCATGCCTCTGAGAATAGATTCTGTGGTCCAGACATAATAAACCTGTTTACAGAGCCACACTGTACTTTCCATGTGTAAACAATGTACTGAAGCTTGTAAAGTGATACATATCACAACATACTGGAGTGGTAGTCCAAAACATCTGGAGGGCACTGGCTCGGGAAGGCTGTTTTATATGATGCCTCTCACACAGTGTGCATGCTCTCGATCCATTCGCTTGAGCTTGTGTCCTGATGGGACTGGCCAAGCCTAGCCTTGCCCCAGATATCAGAGAGACTCCACGTTGGGCTGTGAACTGTTCTGCCCCACACCTCTCAGTCTGGAAAGAGTCTTTATTTATTTATTTTTAATAAGTTTTATTGAATTTTTCCAATCATACAACTAATAACAAAATAAAAAGAAATACAACATAAACATTGTGCACCCCTACCTCTTGGGACCAAGCAATATCCCCCCCCCCAAATATATATCTATATATATAAAAGAAGGTGTCCTGACTGACTGACTGACTGACTGACTCATCAACACCCAACTCAAACCGTTTAATCTAGGAACGTGAAATTTTGAAGGGACATTGCTTTTATGACGTAGACCCCCACTAAGGAAGGATTTTGGGAAATTCTGTCCCTAAGGGGGTGAGATAAGGGGGCAAAATGCCCCACAATCATCTCCTATGGGGAAAACAACAGGGGAGCAGTTATGCAAATCGGCCTCACCTCAGAATTCCTGCAGAACCCAATAGGAGCAGTTATGCAAATAGCCCATACGACTCTTAGAATGTTCCTATGAATTCCTGCAGGGGCCAATAGGGCTGGGTATGCAAATCTCCCCTAGGCCGTTTAGAATGTTCTCTGAGGGGGTGAAAAGGGAGGGAAATGTTTTACATGACTGACTGACTGTTGTGTGGGGGGCATCGTCGCATAGGCTCCATCTAGACGGATCTACCCCAAACTTGGCATGCTCAGTCTTCATCACCTGTAGACTCTCAGGATTTACCTGATTTTTCTTTAAGAACAGATATTTCTGCCACAAAAGATTTCTGCTGCCAGCACCCGGCCTAAACGTTACACTTTCAGTCAGAGACACTGCATCTTTTCCATACCTGTTTCTTTTAAAAACAATTATACCAAATCCTAAAATCCACGCAAGTGCAGCCGCGGGCAACAGCTAGTCAGATATAATTCTATATTCCAAAAATGTAACAAATCTTGACAAGGTTTGTTCCCCTTCACCAACACATAATCCAGAAATTTACCCCAAATGCTCACAAAAGTGTTTTTCTCCAATTGTCCTTTTTGGCATTTGATATTACAAGTAAATTTATCGTTTAGCGCGATATCCCATACCTCTTTATACTACTCGGTAATTGAAAAGACATGTTGAACTTTCCATTTCCTAGCTATCATTAATTTAGCTGCTGTTAACAAATTCACAATCAATTCTTTAGGATTTTTTAAACAAACTACTTTTTCTGTTACTGTTAACAATGCTAATTTTGGGCAGACCTCTAATTCCATTCCAATTATTTCTGATATTTCTGCGAACACTTTCTGCCAAAATTCCAGAACATTTTTACAACTCCACCACATGTGGGCCTATGTACCTTTTTCATTACACCCTCTCCAGCATATTGTGGAACAGTTGTTATCAATCCAATTTAATCTTACTGGAGTTAGATGCCATCTCCGTACCACTTTATAGAAATTCTCTTTTATGCTAGTTGACATAACTCTTACAATACGTCTATCCCAAAGGAAAGAGTCTTTCGCAAATAGGCAGCCCAGTAGTGTAAGCCCCCCACCCTTGTTTTTAAAAATCGGAATATATGCTTTGTGGCGTAACAAACTGGACGATGCGCTTTCCAGTTACCAAATGCTCCCCAGGCCTGCCCGTGGGATCCCTCATAACCTCTGTGGTCAGCCGCAGGTCTCCTCTTGGGTACACTCTCCCCATCTTTGGAACTTGCCTCACGGGACCGTCGCAGGGCTGGGCTTTGGTTTGCCCGTGCCTCGCTTTCGTTTGTATCACTGTCAAGGTTGTTCTTGGTGTAATGGAAGCCGTTTGCCTCAGTGCGTGAAACGGAAGAGGCGGCAACCCGAGACAGGGTTGAGGTGCGTGTACTCCGCAAGAATGTTGTGTGCCCCCGCACCTGCCCACTGTCACTGACATCGGAGTTGCCAGTGCCCGGTCCCGTCTCGGTGAAGTCCCTCACTGCAGCCTCTTTTGGTCCATTCCCCTCACCCACAGAAGCAGAGAGATCCCATTGGGTCTTGCGGAAAAAAGAAAAGCGTATCTAATCAGGGAGAAGGCTGAGGTAAAGGCCAGACCAGCGCTCGCTCCTAGAGAGTGGTGGCCTCAGTTGGCTGAAAAGGGCAGACTTTACTAGGGTTCAGAGGCGGGCAACAAGGATGATAAAGGGACTGGAAACAAGGCCCTATGAGGAGAGACTGAAAGAACTGGGCATGTTTAGCCTTCAGAAGAGGAGACTGAGGGGAGATAGGATCGCACTGTTCCAGTACTTGAAGGGTCGTCACACAGAGGAGGGCCAGGATCTCTTCTAGATCATCCCAGTTTGCAGGACACGGAATAATGGGCTCAAGTGACAGGAACCCAGATTCCGCCTAAACATCAGGAAAAATTTCCTGACTGTCAGAGCAATAAGATAATGGAACCAACTACCTAGGGAGGTGGTGGGCTCTCCCACTCTGGAGGCATTCAAGGTGCAGCTGGACAGACATCTGTCAGAGATGCTTTGACCTGGATTCCTGCATTGAGCAGGGGGTTGGACTCGATGGCCTTGTAGGCCCCTCTTCCAACTCTACTTTTCTATGATTCTCAGAAGACTTTTTAATTTATGTGTCTTCCACGTAACTGAGAGCCAGTGTGGCGTAGGGGTGAGAGTGTTGGACTGGAACTCGGGAGACTGGGGTTTCTAGTCCCCGCTCGGCCATGAAGCTCACTGGGTGACTTTGGGCCAGTCACGGACATCAATCCCCGGGAAGATTTTTGAGCAGATTATAAAGAAGTCAGTCTGCAAGCACCTTGAAAACAATGCAGTGATTACTAGAAGCCAGCATGGATTTGTCAAGAACAAATCCTGTCAGACTAATCTGATCTCATTTTTTGATCGGGTAACCTCCCTTGTGGACTGTGGGAATGCTGTGGACATTATATACCTGGACTTCAGCAAAGCTTTCGACAAAGTGCCTCATGATATCCTGATTAGTAAGCTAGCTAAGAGTGGGCTAGATGGAACAACTATCAGGTGGATCCACAATTGGCTACAGAACAATGATTAGTAAGATCCCATGGCAAATGACTCTCACGAGAAAGGGAGCCCAGGAGGGGTGGGAGTTTTTAAAAAAGGAAATTTTAAAGGCACAATTGCAAACAATTCCCACAAGGAAAAAAGGCAGAGGGCAACAGAAGAAGCCAATGTGGCTTCACAATAAACTCAAAGATGACCTGAAAACAAAAAAGGACACGTATAGGAAGTGGAAGGAAGGACAGGCTACAGGGGAAGAGTACAGGCAGGTAGCACAGAACTGCAGGAATAGTGTCAGGAAGGCTAAAGCTGAGAATGAGCTAAGGTTAGCGAGGAATGCTAAAAGCAACAAAAAAGCTTTCTTCAGATACATGCACAGTAAAAGACAGAAGAAAGAACTGGTGGTTCAACTACGCAATGAGGATGGCAAATTGATAACAGAAGACAAAGAAAAGGCAGAAGTGTTCAATTCCTACTTCGGCTCGGTCTTCTCCCAAAAGAGGGTCTATGACCCCCCTGGCAAACCTGAAATGCAGACTGAAGGGGCAGAATTGCAGCTTGAGATTGATAGGCAAATGGTCAAGGAGCACCTGATTACTCTGAACGAGTTTAAATCTCCAGGGCCTGATGAGCTGCATCCTAGAGTAATAAAGGAACTGGCAGAAGAACTCTCAGAACCACTGTCTATTATCTTTGAGAAATCATGGAGGACAGGTGAAGTGCCAGACGACTGGAGGAGGGCAAATGTTGTTCCCATCTTCAAAAAGGGCAAGAAGGAGGAACCTGGGAACTATAGGCCAGTCAGTCTGACATCAATCCCCGGGAAGATTTTTGAGCAGATTATAAAGAAGTCAGTCTGCAAGCACCTTGAAAACAATGCAGTGATTACTAGAAGCCAGCATGGATTTGTCAAGAACAAATCCTGTCAGACTAATCTGATCTCATTTTTTGATCGGGTAACCTCCCTTGTGGACTGTGGGAATGCTGTGGACATTATATACCTGGACTTCAGCAAAGCTTTCGACAAAGTGCCTCATGATATCCTGATTAGTAAGCTAGCTAAGAGTGGGCTAGATGGAACAACTATCAGGTGGATCCACAATTGGCTACAGAATCGGACTCAAAGAGTGCTTATCAATGGTTCCTTCTCAAACTGGGGAGAGGTAACGAGCGGGGGTACCACAGGGCTCGGTCCTGGGCCCGGTGCTCTTCAACATTTTTATTAATGACTTGGATGAGGAGGTACAGGGAATGCTTATCAAATTTGCAGATGACACAAAGTTGGGTGGAACAGCTAATACTCTGGAAGACAGAAACAAAATTCAAAGTGACCTCGATAGGCTGGAGCGCTGGGCCGAAAACAACAGAATGAAATTTAACAGGGATAAATGCCAAGTGCTGCACCTAGGGAGAGGAAACCAAATGCAGAGTTACAGAATGGGGGACACTTGGCTCAACAATACTACAAGTGAGAAGGATCTTGGAATTGTGGTAGATCACAAACTGAATATGAGCCAGCAATGCGATGTGGCTGCAAAGAAGGCAAATGCAATTTTGGGCTGTATTAATAGAAGTATAGCTTCCAAATCGCGGGAAGTGATAATTCCCCTTTACTCGGCACTGGTTAGGCCTCATCTTGAGTACTGTGTCCAGTTCTGGGCACCTCATTTTAACAAGGACATAGACAAACTGGAGAGGGTTCAGAGGAGGGCAACAAGGATGATAAAGGGACTGGAAACAAGGCCCTATGAGGAGAGACTGAAAGAACTGGGCATGTTTAGCCTTCAGAAGAGGAGACTGAGGGGAGATATGATCGCACTCTTCCAGTATTTGAAGGGATGTCACACAGAGGAGGGCAAAGATCTCTTCTCGTTCATCCCAGTTTGCAGGACACGGAATAATGGGCTCAAGTTACAGGAACCTAGATTCCACCTAAACATCAGGAAAAATTTCCTGACTGTCAGAGCAATAAGACAATGGAATCAACTACCTAGGGAGGTGGTGGGCTCTCCCAGTCTGGAGGCATTCAAGGTGCGGCTGGACAGACATCTGTCAGAGATGCTTTGACCTGGATTCCTGCATTGAGCAGGGGGTTGGACTCGATGGCCTTGTAGGCCCCTTCCAACTCTACTTTTCTATGATTCTATGATTCTATGATTCTAATCCACTTCACAGGGTTGTTGTGAGGATAAAATGGAGAGGAGGAGGAGGATTATGTAAGCCGTCTTGGGTTCCTTGCAGGAAAATAATATAACTCGGTGGAGCCAGCACCAGAAGGTAGGAAGTAACGCCATTCCCCTGAGCCATCCCAGCAAAGGTTGTCAGCCAGCCAGCAGTGCCACTGGTCCAATTGGTAGAACCATGTTCTTTCAGGTAACTAGTATCAGGGTCCGAAACACCTGAAAACACCGGATTCTGCCAGGCTCTACCCATAATCTGCCTGGATCTGTTGGCTCCACCCTAACCCACCAGGTTCTCATCCATTCTTGTTCTGACTCCCAAACGGCAAAATTTCTCCTTGGAGATGTGAAGACCTGGAAGAAAAATGGGGTGGGGGGGTGGAGAACCATTTTTTCAGCAGGGATTTATTTGTCCGGGGTGGGGGAGGGAAAACCATGTGTGTGTGTGTGTGTGTGTTTGTGTGTGTTTTAAAAATTCAATTTTTCCAGATTTTTTTCCCCAGGCCTTCATATCTCTATTCCTCCATCAGGGCTGATCTCCTCCGACCTGCCAGATCCTGTTCTCTTACCACCTGTTTTGACTATCCCCAAGCGGGTCAGGGCTTGTTTTTTTTTTTTTTTTAAATCAGTGTCCTCCAACCTTGGGTCCCCAGATGTTTTTGGCCTACAACTCCCAGCATGCCCCATGCTGGGAGTTGTAGGCCAAAAACATCTGGGGACCCAAGGTTGGAGGACACTGTTTTAAATGCAAAGTTCGCCCTGGTCAACCTTGCTTCCCACTGCCATCCACACAGGGGCTGCTCCGCTGATTCCCTGGGCCTGCCGAATTGCTCCCGGAGGGCTGAGGCGGCCGAGGGAGCCAGCGGGGATGGCTGGGGCAGCCCACGGCCTCCCTGACCCCTTCCTTCCTGCAGGGTTCTCCCGAACGTGAGACGCGCCCTGCTGGATCACAGCGGAGGATCCGTCTCGTCCAGCCTCTTCTTTCCCACAATGGCCTGCCAGATGCCACTGGAAGCCCACGAGCTTCAACCCGCTACCTGCCCCCTAAGTAACTGCTTCTCGTTTGGCATGCAGCGTCAGAGTCTGGGCTCCCCGCTAAGGTCCAATAGCCACGGTTATGTGTGTGGTCCCTTTCAGGAGGGGAGGCTGAACTGAGCTGGAAGCCACTCTGCCCAACTGCGCTTCTGGACATTTGATTAATACTTCTTTAAATACTGTTACCTGCTCTGAGGCTCTAGAGGTGGATTTTTATTTACAGAAATACCTTGGATTGCAAGTAACTTGGTCTGAGAGCGTTTTGCAAGACAAGCAAAAAATTTTTTTTTTAAAATGTTGACTTGATAAACGAGCAAGGTCTTGCAAGACAAGTAGTCGTAGGGATGTAACCGCTCGCCTGGAGCGGGCGTAGCGGGCCGAAATCGGTCCCGCTCACCGCCCGCCAGAGCCTCGCTTTGATATAAGAGTGTTTTGGATTACAAGCACGGTTCCGGAACGAACTATGCTTGCAATCCAAGGTATTACTGTATATTTTTTTTACAGCACCATGTCAGCCAACGGATGGGAGCACAACTGCAGTCCCCCAAGGCTTGAGCCTGTGTGTTGTTTGTGACTGTCAAGGTTCCCCTGCTGCAGGGACCCCTTGATCTGCCTTTGGGAGATCTCTGCCTCTCCCCAAAGACCCAGTCCTTTGCCTGCTTCCTCCAGTAACGTGGGTGTAGGCTGTAGGCGTGTGAATAAGTCACTCCAAACTCCAGGGTACACAGCAAACTTTACTTGTAGTAGTAGGGAAATTACTTAATAGAGTGGTTTTAAATCAAAAGCAGGTATGATAAAATAAAACAAACAAACAAACAGTCCAATGATCTCTAGTTTAACTTCAGTCTACCTAATTCCTACGCAGTCAGCTAGCCAAGTTCTCTTTCTCTCTCTCTCTGCTTCTCTATTCCGCAGTCCTGAAGTTAAAACACACACACTGCTTTTACCAGCTCTATTAGTAAAACCCAATCCCTGTTTGGAGTGCTTAATAATTTCCCTGTTCAGGATCGCTCCGCTGCCACCATCTGTCAAGGTTCCACTGCTGCAGGGACCCCTTGATGGGTCTTTGGGGAGAGGCAGATATCTCCCAAAGGCAGATCAAGGGGTCCCTGCAGCAGGGGAACCTTGGCAGTGACATTGCCTGCGGCAGACTCAACCGGAGAGGCGGTGCTGCGTGTGATGGACCCGGCAGTGCTCTCTCAGCTGGGCAGCCGTTCACTTCAACGCCCCTTCGGTGCGCCGCTCTTGAGAGCGAAGGAGCCACATGTTTCTCCACTGCCCCCTGTGGCTCTGAGCATAGCAGCATCCAGGTCTCTGTTCCCGCATCACACACACACACACACACCCTCCACCTTTGCCTACTTGCAGGTGTCGCTGAGACTCAATGGAGGACTCCAGCCGCATGGGATACTGCATTGTGGCTGGCAGCTTTGTGGCTTTCCAGTTCTTCTTCTCGGCCGTCAGCCCCCAGCTGTCCTTGTCGCTGAGCCCCGGCTACTCCGCCCTCCCCGCGGTCAAGCAGAGTGAATGGAATTCCAGGTACGGGGTCTGGGACGGCAGGGATGTTGGAAGAGCCCTTGGTCTCGAGTCACGAGTCGAGTCACGAGTCTTTGGACCCGAGTCCCGAGTCCGAGTCCTTGGTCCAAAATGGTGGCTCACAAGTCACGAGTCACTCCCAAAGCTGACTCCACGAGTCCCTATTAAAATCAATGGGGTTTCCCCCCCCCCCAACAAAATAAGGCTATTTCAGATGTGTGGCTTAAATAATTTCTAGGCACAAGTGTGCCTTTTTGTTTCAAAACTCTGCCACTGATTTTGGCAAGAACAGACCAGGCAGACAAACCCAAAATAACCAGGCAGGCAGAGGAGGCAGGGAACCCCAAAGCAGGCAGGCAGAGGCCTTTGTCTTGGACAATTCAAACTGTGGAACTGGTTAAGAAGAGACCAGGCAGGCAGAGGAGGAGGCTGGGAACCCCAAACAGGCAGGCAGAGGCCGCCAAACCCAAAATGTCTGAAAGGTTGCATTTTAGGGAAATGATTTTAAAAAATAAACTTGCTGTACTTCCTAAAACCTATCCATGTTGCATTTGAGGAACACGATTTTGGAACACACACGAGTCCTTGGTCTCGAGTCCCGAGTCGAGTCTCGAGTCCCATTGAAAAATATTGGGACTCGAGTCTGACTCGAGTCAGAGGGGGGAACTCAGTCCAACTCACGAGTCGAGTCCTGGAGTCTGAGTCCCCATCCCTGCTGGGATGGCCAGGCTGGAGGCACAGTGCTTCGCTAGTATCAGATCCTCCCGAGAGCACCAGAGGGTTGGAGCAGCAGAACAGGGGCCCTGCCTTGCTTGCGTTGTAAGGAAGGGTTGTGTACGTGTGTGTGTGTGTGCGCACACAAGAGAGAGCGAGAGCGAGTGCAGCTGCGGGACACAAACGCCGTAACCCCGTCCATGTCCTCCTCCCTAGGTGCGTGTCCACTCTCCATGCATTGATCGTCGGCCTCTTCTGCCTCTACATCCTTCGGTTTGACGATGCTGTCAATGCCAACCCCATCTGGTAAGGAGAAGACCACCCGCCTGCCGCTCTCTCTCTCTCTCTCGTGCGCCCCCTGTGGCAACTTTGGCTGCCCAGGCTGCGTGCACGGATCCCCTCGGCCTTCTCTTCCCCAAGCAAGAGGGAGAGGAGGAAGAGGAGGCTCCTGGGAGCTGGATTGGCCCCATTGTGCCGGGAAGCCATGAAGGACTGTTTTGTGCTGGGAAAGAATGGAGCCTTGTTTCCCTTGTGGCTTAGGACTGGAGGCGGGGGCGGTGTGTGTGTGTGTGTGTGTGTGTGTCCGCTCCAGGCAGGAGCATCTGAGCCAGGTTGGCACGGGGCCTAAAGAGGTGCTTATGTTCCTGCCCAGGCCGCCCTCCCACGCTGCCCGCAACGCACAGTGCCTTGCCTTCCGTTAGCCTCTCAGTGCTTCTGAATGCACTCTACCTATTGGCTCACGCTGGCTCAGCTTGTCTGAGCGTGGAAAGCTAAGCAGGGTCAGGCCTGGTGATTACTCGGATGGGAGAGACCCCCCTCCTCTAGTTTCCTGCCTTGAGCAGGGGGTTGGACTCCATGGCCTTGTAGGCTCCTTCCAACTCTATGATCTATGAAATCTATGATCTATGAAATCTATAAGAGGTGAGCCCCTAAAGCACAGCAGGCACCAACGCCATTCAGTTCTCCTTCCTCTGCTTCCATACACCTGGGCATTTTTCTCCTCTCCCGCCACCTCATACGTGACCCTGACCCGCTGACGCGATGGTCACACAGCCTCCTTGTGTACCGCAGCGCCCACCGACAGCTTGTGTCTAATCCATCTTTGGTCCACCTGACAGTTGTGGGATTTTAACCGGGGACCTTTGGGTGGTAATAATGTTAGGCTGCATCCAGACCAGCCCTCGTATCACATTCCGTGCCATTCCGTTTTGTCCCTTGCTGTCTTAGGGCTCTGCTTGTGCACTCCCGAGTGTAACGTATTTATTTATTTATTGAATACATTTTTATACCGCCCAATAGCCAAAGCTCTGTGGGCGGTTTACAACAGTTAAAACCGTAAAATACAATATAATGTAAATATAAGATTTAAAACCACAGATTAAAAACAAACAGCAAAGCTAGCAGCAGTTCGAATCACAGTAACAGAGTTAAAAAGTACAAGATAAAAATGATTAAGATGATTAAAATGCCTGGGAGAATAAAAAGGTCTTCACCTGGCGCTGGAAAGAGTACAGTGTAGGCACCAGGTGAGCCTCTTTGCGGAGCTCATTCCACAACCGGGGTGCCACAGCAGAAAAGGCCCTCCTCCTGGTAGCCACCTGCCTCACTTCCTTTGGCAGGGGCTCTCGGGGAAGGACCGCTGACGAAGATCTTAGTGTCCGGGCAGGTACATATGGGAGGAGACGATCCTTCAGATACCCTGACCCCAAGCCGTTTAAGGCTTTGAATGTTAGTACCAGCACTTTGAATTGGGCCCAGAAGCAGACTGGCAGCCAGTGCAGATGAGAAAGCACTGGCATAATATGTTCACGTTGGCCAGTCCCCGTTGCTGCCCTATTTTAGACCAGTTGAAGTTTCCGGACCGTTTTCAAAGGTAGCCCCACGTATAATCGCATTGCAGCAGTAATCCAAACGAGAGGTTACCAGAGCATGGATAACTGTAGCGAGGCTATCTCTGTCCAGATAAGGACATAGTTGGAACAGAATTTGTGCAGTTGCGTCCATACCCAGCTTTTCCCAAACCTAAAAAAAAAACACCTGAGGCTGTTTTCCAGAAGAAAAAGATCACGATGACAGGATCATGATGACATAGCCAGGTTTGGCTTCTGCTAAAACAAACATAGTGGACAAAAACTAACAAGGTGCCTCAGAGCCAGCGCCGGGGCTGGCAGTTATTGGGCCCCTGCTCCAGCAAGGGGGCCCAATGCCAGTCCCTGGGGCTTCTTGGCCCCCTCTCCCTCCCCACTGTAGCTGCCAGTTTACCTGCCCCCTCTGAGTGAGTGAGCGAGCAATATTATGTGAGCCCAGGAGGAAAGGCAAACCGATGGGCAGTGGCTACAGTGGCGAGGTCAAGGAGATAGGCATGCTCAGGGTGGAGGCATACAGTAAGTGGAATTGGCATTTCAGTGGCTAGATGCCATTTAACACGAGGCGAGGAGAAAAGCTCCAAAAATAAAAGGAAAAGGAGCATGACAGTGGCAAGGAAGCGGGAGAGCGTGAGCCTTCTCTAGATGATTTTTAACCAGTTGATTAGTCCGCTATAGTTGATTGATCAGTGGACAGGGAGGATGGAAATCGGCAATCTTATTTAAAATTAAAAATTGGATTTTTATATTTGTATTGGACTTACTTATTTACAGTCATGCCTTGGATTGAGAGCATCATTCGTTCCGGAAACGTGCTTGTAATCCAAAACACTCTTCTATCAAAACGAAATCCCCCCCCCCAAAAAAATTTGTACAGAGATTTTTAATTTAAGCCGTACTACAGCACTTGTATCGCAAGACATCGCTTGTATATTAAGTCAAAAAGAATTAAATAAATATTTAAAAATTTGCTTGTCTTGCAAAACGCTCTCAAACCAAGTGACTTGCAATCCAAGGTATTACTGTACATTTCTGAAGGCAAGAAAGGGAGCTTCCCTTGCAGTTTTCTGTTTTAACTTCTTGTGTGGCCAGGGAGATTTTACTACCACTGTGACCACCACCACTTGCAATCCAAGGTATTACTGTATTTTTAAATTAAGTTATTCAGATCCAGCAGGGTCTGTCCTGAAAGCAATCACTTGGCGACACAAGAGGTTTAGGTCAAGTGGAAGTCAAGGTCCAGAGGAGTGAACAAAGATCTGAGGGGCCCAGAGAGGCAGGGGTACAGCCAAAGGTAGGCAGATGTCCTTGTTCAAGGGGAGAACAGGGCAAAGCAAGGCACTTACTCCATTTGAAAAGTTGGCAACAGTTGTATCAGGCCAGCAAAGACCCTATTGGCTCCCCAGATCACCTGGTCTGGGTGGACTGATGACCTTGTAGTACGCCTCTTTAGCCATTATCTGGGTAGCACCCCTGAGCAGGTCAGGCCCAACAGTTCCTTCTGCATGAGAGCTGCCCTGGTAGTGCAGAAACAAAAGTGCCTGGGCCCTGTTGCCGGAGTCCCTAGTTCAGTCTTCCCAAACGTGGTTCTCCCCCAGATGTTTTGGATTACAACTCTCATCATCACTGACCATGCTGGCTGGCACTGATGGGAGTTGTAGTCCAAAATATCTGAAGGACACATTACGGAAGGATGCTCTAGTTCAGGGTTCTCCAACCTTGGGTTCCCAGATGTTGCTGGCCTACAGCTCCCAGCATACCCAGCCAGCATGGCTAATGGCAAGGGATTCTGGGAGCTATAGGCCAGCAACATCTGGGGACCCAAGGTCGGAGAGCCCTGCTCTAGTTCAACCCCTTAGTATTTTTTTTAAAAAAGTAACCTGGTTTAAATTTTGAACTTCATACAAACATATTACTACCTACACTTACAATCTCTTAAAACTAAATCGTGAGTGTTAATCAGACACATGAAGTTAAAGGCTGGCTTTGTTTTCTAAAAAATGGAAAAAAAATATTTGACTTCTGAAGACATTCTAAACAGCACAATTACCATCATGTATTGTACTGTTATGGGTTTCTTACTGGGCCTAGGAACTAGCAAGTTACCACAGGTAGTAGGATCATGGAAGCAACAGCAACAGCAATAATAACAGTAATAATTTGCATTTGCATAGCTCTTTTAGATCAGGCCCAATACAACCACCGGGATTCCCCATCTTCCCCTACAGGGAAAAGCTCTTCTCTCCGATCAGCAGCTAATCAGAGATAAGAGCTTTTCCCAGCAGGGCAGAGAAGGCAGGGCCTGGGGCAGAAGCTGCCAAGCGATTCATTCAATTGTACCTGCTCCTGAGGCTTGTCCTGCTTACTTGTGAGTAGACATGCAGAGGTTTGGAATTTGGGATGCTATTTGAAAGTGCTGTGTAAATAAGTAGAATAAATAAATAAGTAGACGTGCAGAATCCTTGTCACGGTTACATCCGAGTAGGCTTAAAATCAGTATTGGTCACATGTTGGCGCTGCCCACTCTGCTCACCCACAGACGGAACTTTTTCCAGGTTGGAATTCAGCTCTTGGGCTGAAAAAGGTTCCCCATTGCTGTTTTAGATGGTTGAAAGTGCTTCATCTAAAAATTACCTTATTGTAATCCTTACAACAGCTCTATAAGGTCCCATGTGGGTGATCTACTACCCCTGTTTTATACTCTTCAACTGCCTGAGAGCCAGAATGTATTCAGTTCTCAAATTATTAATATTTATGACTACCAAACAAAAAGCATGGGCATACATTCCCTCTCATGGAGAAACACTTATTTTGTGCGACTTCCTGTGGTGCCTCTTGCATGGAGGAGAGAGAAATGGGAGTTCATCTTCCAGAAGCAGACAATTGTCTTTTACCATTCCCTCACTGTTTCATCTTTTGCAGGGGAGACCCTTGGCTGGTCAAGCTGAATATAGCTGTCACCTGTGGCTACCTGCTCTATGGTAAGTGGCACACACCTCTCTGTTTCACCTGGATGGCACAAGGCAGCCTCTTGGGGCGGCCGCAAGTAGGACAGTTTCCTGGGGAAAGTTCATGTTGCCCTTGCCACGGCAACTCAACCAAAACGATGGACACCCCCCCCCCCAGGACCTTTCGATCATCATTGTGCCTTTCCTTCCACCTCTGTGCTCCACCCCCAGCCAGTGTCACTGGGAACATCTCCTGCATGAGGCCCATTCAAGCGGGCAGGAAATGTCCTCTTGTGCCAAGACATTCCCAGCGGATCGTGCCCAGAAGAATCGTTCTAAAGCAGGGGTAGGCAACGTAGTGCCCACACGAACACCGATGGGCCCCCAGGCACATTCTTTGGTGCCCACCAAGATATCCTACTGCTCCCAATGTTTATTTTAAAAAAATATTTTTATATTCCCTTACCGGCAGCTGGGATTGCTTAAGAGCTGCTGCTATCTTAATTTCCCATGAATGCCTCTGGATAGGTTATTATTTTTTTTAAAAAATTATTATTACGTATATAGCCCGCCTTTTTTCCTCGTTACAAGGAACCCACGGCAACTTATATGGTCCTCCTCCTCCTCCTCCTCCGTTTTATCCTCACAGCAACCCTGCGAGGTAGGTTAGGCTGAGAGTCAGTAGCTGGCCCAAAGTCACCCAGTGAGCTTTGCGGTCAGTTGGGGACTGGAACCCAGATCTCCGGAGTCCCAGTCTTAACACTCTTAACCACTACGCCACACGGCCTCTTATCACACTGCTTACTTGTGCTTTGCGATTCGCTGTGCTGCCCATTTTGTGGTTGTGCCCAGGGCGGTTCCTCAGATTTCCAGATGGGCCCAAAAACCTGCCTGCCCCGCTCTACAACTCGACAACGGCCAGGAGAGCCTGTCGCTCCTCACCCCTTCCCCGCCCCTGGCCTTCCCCTGTCACAGTGAGGTGGGCGGTGGGGCCTCTTGGACGGAAGTAAGTCCCGGAAAAACAACTGAGCCCTGCTTCTTGTCTAGGAAAACTGGTGCCCTGACCGCGTGTTTTATGTTCATATTCTATTTCAGTGTTCTCCAACCTTGGGTCCCCAGATGTTTTTGGCCTACAACTCCCAGCATGCCCCAGCCAGCGACGCTGGCTGGGGCATGCTGGGAGTTGTAGGCCAAAAACATCTGGGGACCCAAGGTTGGAGAACACTGAGTCGTGTATCAATCCCTCACCCTTCCCACACATGCCTCCCATGCTCTGTACACCCGATTCACGTCCCTCAGCCACTCACCCCATTCACGCCACTAACTGCACCCCATATACATACACCCTCCATTCACTGCCCCGGGGGCCACTTCTTCCTCCACACCCAGGAAGGAAAGGGCGGCCGGCGGCTGAAGCCCTTGGCCGGAGGCAGCGGCACTCTTGAGCTCCCTTTGGCCTTTACTGCCGGGAGTCTGCCAGCCAGAAAGGACAAGTGCAGTCCGGGCTTTTCTCTCACTTGCCAGAACTAAAGGGTAGGGGCAGGTGTGAGACATTTGTTCCGTCTGACTTGTCTGTGTGCAAATGTACAAAATCCGCACCTGCCAAACCAAAGGGCGAACTGGATTTGATAAAGAGTTGCGCACCAAAATTGGCACTCTCTCGAATATACCGTAGTCCCGTCAGTTCTCCATGCAAGGAAATGCGGAATGAAAATGACAGACCCCGGGGGAAAGTGCGCACAAAAATCTCTATGCTACGGGAAAGTGCAGACGAAAACGATAATGCACAGAAATGTATTATAGGGTGGGGGAGGGGAAACAGCTTGCAAAAAAACGACATTAGTGAAAAATGCTCACAGGCATGTGTATAATTACGAGTGGTGCGCCAAAATGCATACTCATTTTCGGGCGGACTGTTAAAATGAACATTGTTAAACATTGATGTGGAATGGGGCTGAACCGAAGTTAAGGTTGGAAATATGAGAAACTGAATGGAGCGGACATGGACAGGTTCACCCATCCCTGCTAAAGGCACTGCTAGGGCAGTGTCCCCCTCGGCTTCCTGGCTCTGAGGGAGCGGCACCTGGCATAAACGTTGTGGACATACACGGCAAGTGTGGGGAGGTGCATGGGTGTGTGTGTCCGTATGTGCACTCTGCTTCCGATGTCTGTTGGAGGCTATGCATTTGGTAGTGGGTTGTGTGTGTGCAGTGCTTTCCTCCAGGCACTTCCTTGAGGGATCTTTTCCCCTCAGCCTTTTCTCATTCAGCCTTGGCTGGGAACGAATCATCACCCAGCTGACATTCCCAACTGCATTCTAAAACGCCCTCCTTCGCCGCAGAATTCTGAGCATGGCAATTCTGAGCATGAGCAACTGGGTATGCTCGGAATCCACATAGACCCATTTCAATAAGCTGATGATGACCATTTACTTGCTCCCGAGAGGGGACTGTTTGCCTTTTGTCGGGGCACGTTTGGCCACACTGCTTTTTCTTTTTCACGCACACCTGTGCTCTACAGGTTTTTAATATGTTTTAAGATGTTTTAATAGTATGTATTGTGTATTTTATATTTTTGTTGTTCCCCGCCTCGATCTAGACGGAGAGGCGGGTAAGAAATAAAATTTATTATTATTATTATTATTATTATTATTATTATTACAGTTTCATTTACTCGGTGAACCAATTCTGTACAATGCAGTCCCTTAGCACCCTGAGCACATATACGACCTGGGGAGATTGCTATCATGATTTCTCTATAGCAATAAGACTCCGTCAAAGACTCCTCTTGGTCACGCGACGAGCTGTTACATTCGGAGTGTGCCAAAGAAAATTCTGGGAACCAGTTGGGTGAAGGGAGAGGGGGCAGTACATTTCCTCCTGCCTTCAGGAGTGGGGCAGGGAGGGAGGCAGTGCAACTCCCCCAGCGCCTATTTGGTTGAAGGGAGGGGGAAACGGGTTGGAAACACATCGTCCCGCCCACAGGCTGCCTCTTCCAAAAGTAAGGGCCCCGCCTCACCACTTCCTACTTTGGGTTGCTGTGGGCAGAGCCAAGGGTGGCCTAGACCTGAGAGCCAGTGTGGCGTAGTGGTGAGAGTGTTGGACTGGGACTTGGGAGATCTGGGTTCTAGTCCCCGCTCCGCCATGAAACTCACTGGGTGACTTTGGGCCAGTCGCTGACTCTCAGCCTAACCTACCTCACAGGGTTGTTGTGAGGATAAAATGGAGAGGAGGAGGAGGAGGATTATGTAAGCCGCCTTGGGTTCCTTGCAGGAAAAAAGGCGGGGTATAAATAAATATAATAAATAAATAAATAAAATAAATAGACCGGCTTCTCCAGAGCAGATCTTCCTTGTAATGGAGAATCTGAGGGTGGCCTGCTGACGAAACCATCTAAAAACCCAGGAGTTTTGTTTTAGCCAAGTTTGCATGCAAACATTTGGTGGATGCAGTGAGGTGGCTTGTTAACCCTTACTTTTGACAAGATGTTGTGGGGGGGTTTTTTGCTTACGGGGTTCTGCTGACAAGCTTCCCTCGAGCTGAAATTATTTCCCCCCCCAGAATCTGCGGGATTTTGTGTTCAGATTTTGTCAAGGTCTGCTAAAGAAAGGGGTTGAGCCTCTGGGAAACCGTGGGTCAGGGTGTGAAATGAGCCGGGAAGGGCGAAGCGGGAACAGGAGGACCACGGAACAGCTGGGAATTGTGCCGAATGCAATAATTGTGCCCCCAACACTGAAATCCATACCCAGCCTCTCTCAGGTCTGGAATTATTCACTATATTTCAGAGTCTGTGATATGATCGTGACCGTGTAGTTTTCTGGGTCTCCTCAGCAGACAGAGGTGTGTGGTGTGTGTGTGTGTGTGTGTGTGTGTGTGTGTGTGTGTAAAGTGTTTGTATCTATATGGCGAGGGTGTTTTTGTGTATGGAAAATTGGTTGTATTGTTAGATGCTGCTGAGTAGGTGATGCTGTTGGCGCCCAGACTGCCAATCGTCCCCATACTCCTGTTGTTGCTAACAGAAACCTAAAGAAACGAGGCAGTGGGTGCTTTTCCTTCTGCTTGATCTCTGTGCCAGGAAAGGCTTTGCCGGCTAAATTTCTCTGCATGGAAAGCAGCTGTTACGGTAAGTCGGAGCAGGGCAAGGAGCAAAAGGTGGCAACCCTAGTCTGTGTTCCCCCCACTTCTGCTTGAACCTGTTTCCTGCCTGTTCATCTCCCAGTAACCCCTCCTTGTGTGTGTGTGTGTGTGTGTGTGTTGTGTTCTCAATTCTAGATCTGTTGCTGCTAGTGCGCTACTGGAGGACATTGGGAGATTCCCTTTTCGTTTGTCACCACTTGGCGGCACTATACGCTTATGGATACGTGTTGGTTAGTTCCAGAGTCCTTGAGCTGTTGTGGGGGGGGGGCTTTCCTTTATTATCCTTCCTTAATTTTTTATTATTTTTTTTTAAATCCATGCTTCGCCAAAATCTATGCTTCACTCCGCTCTTCCTCTGCAACTGTCAATGCAACATCACCCCTGCCCCCCTACCAAAGCCACAGAAATGTTCTCCGATCGAAACCAAAGAGAACCACGGTCTGGAATATGGACCGGGGGGAAATAATAAGAACCAGCACAGCCAGCAAGACTGAAAGTTTTCCAGCTTTTCCCCACCCCACTCCCAGTAATCTGGAGGAGGAGCAATGTCATTTCCACGGACATGAGAATTCCTGATTTCACTTTTCGGGTCCACACTCCAGGAGCTTTTAAATGGTTTGGAGCTGTGCAAAGCAATCCTAATAAGTGCGTTTACTCAGAAGTAATTCCCAGTGAGTTCAATAGGATTTACTCCCAGTAAGAGCATTTAGGATTGCAGCCTAAAGAGACCTAGGTGCTGTTACAGAAATGGAATATAAAGACCGTTCCTGCCTGCAGGGTCACAGTCTAGAGCAGGTCCCCAGATGTTGCTGGACTACAGCTCCCAGAATCCCTTGCCATTAGCCCTGCTGGCTGGGTATGCTGGGAGCTGTAGGCCAGCAACATCTGGGGACCCAAGGTTGGAGAGCCCTGCTCTAGACTCTAGACCAGTGTTCTCCCACCTTGGGTCCCCAGATGTTTTTGGCCTACAACTCCCAGCATGCCCCAGCCAGCGTAGCTGGCTGGGGCATGCTGGGAGTTGCAGGCCAAAAACATCTGGGGACCCAAAGTGGGAGAACACTGTTCTCTGGGGCATGCCAGGAGTTGCAGGCCAAAAACATCTGGGGACCCAAGATTGGAGAACACTGTTCTCTGGGGCATGCTGGGAGTTGCAGGCCAAAAACATCTGGGGAGCCAAGGTTGGAGAACACTGTTCTCTGGGGCATGCCGGGAGTTGCAGGTCAAAAACATCTGGGGACCCAAGATTGGAGAACACTGTTCTCTGGGGCATGCCGGGAGTTGCAGGCCAAAAACATCTGGGGACCCAAGGTTGGAGAACACGTTTCTGGGCAAGGCCAAAATCTGACCAAGATGGAGAACACTGTTCTCTGGGGCATGCCGGAGTTGCAGGCCAAAAACATTGGACCCAGTTGGAGAACACTGTCCGGGGCATGCCGGGAGTTGCAGGCAAAACATCTGGGACCAAGGTTGGAGAACACTGCTCTCCGGGGCATGGCGGGAGTTGCAGGCCAAAAACATCTGGGGACCCAAGGTTGGAGAACACTGCTCTTGACCAACCCCCCACCCGCCCCAACCTGATGCCTTGCAGATGTGACGGACTGAAACCCACACGACCCCCAGCCACCAGATGGGAGTTGCAGTCCATGCTGGCTGGGGATGATGGGAGCTGTAGACCAACACATCTGGAGGGCACCAAGTTGGGGAAGGCTTCCCAAGAAAAACAAGATGTACTACTTTAAGCAGGGACCTCTGGAAGCACAACGAGAATCAGCCTTGGTGTGTCACAGTTCAGCAGGCCAGCCCTTTTATAGGAAGGGCACGTAAGCCTTCCACATCTGGGTTTAACTCCTTGCTCCATCAGTGATCACCGGAGTGACCGGCCAGATGGGCGATTAACAAATATAATAAATAGATACGCGCAGACACGGCCCAGCCTGCTCCCTCGTAACATTTGGGGTCCTGACACGGATGGTTCCTGAAACAGGCGACTCCGTTCATTCCAAGGGGGCTTCTTTAGGAGAAGGTCCCAGTAGATTTATTTGCTTGCTACATTTATTACATTTATATCCCGCCTTTCCCCCTCTTACAAGGGACCCAAGGCAGCTTACGACGTAGTCCTCCTCTCCATTTTATCCTCACAACAACCCTGTGAGGTAGGCTAGGCTGAAGGTCCATGACGGGCCCAGTGAGCTTCATGACAGAGTGGGGGGGGCTAGAACCCAGATCTCCCAAGTCCCAGTCCAGTGCTCTAACCACTACACCTCACCTGCTCTCACTGATTGTGTTTATCCTCTTGACACGCAAGCTCAGCCTCCCTCAACCTGGCGCCCTCTAGATGTGTTGGACTACAACTCCCATCAGCCCCAGTCAGCCTGCCTGGGAGGGGGGAAGGTATAGTGGAAGTTGCAATCCAATACCTTTGGAAGGCGCTGGGTTGGGGAATGCTGCGTTAGGCCTATATAAAGTACTTGCCCGGATGGACTTTCAGTCCAACCCAGTCGAGCTGCAACCGAGTCCAGTCAACCCAGCAGGGCTCGTGGATAGGTACAGAGAGTGGGTGGAATCCGGGTTTAGTCATACTTCGAGTAGAGCCATGTGGCTTAGGCTGGCTCAGCTTGTCTGAGCGTGGAAAGCTAAGCAGGGTCAGGCCTGGCTCTTACTTGGATGGGAGACCCCCTCCTCTAGTTCCCTGCATTCAGCAGGGGGTTGGACTCGATGGCCTACTTGTAGGCTCCTTCCAACTCTATGATCTATGAAATCTATGAATTCAAGGGGAATGAAGTGAGCCATGAGCGAACAAGCTTATCAGCAAAAGAGATGGCATCGAGGGAGCCTGTTTGTCAGCACCGGCCTGGTGGGGCTCAGTGGGGTGCCACTGACATGAGTTTTGGACGATTCAGGATGCCCAGAGGTCTGGGGTGGCAGCAGCAGTGGGTCTGGCTGTGTTGGTGCTCTGCTCTGCTGCTCTCTTAACACTCTCTGCTTTGCTTCCTTGTTGGGGGGATCGGGTCGGGTCGGGTCGGGTCGGGGGGGTCTCTCTGCTTGGTCTCTTCTGCCTCTGGGAAGAGCATGACCTATGGCACTGACTTGGGGGGGCATTGAAGCCAGCCACTCAGGGCTTCTCTTTCTGTCCCCCATAGAGCCGGGGGGTGCTGCCCTACTTTGCCAACTTCCGTCTCCTCTCTGAGCTCTCCACGCCCTTCGTGAACCTGCGGTGAGTTGACTTGACGGAACGAGGGGGCGAGGGTTCAGAGTTCGGGAGCTTGCTCAGGGGCAGGGCCGGTGCTACCACTAGGCCAACTAGGCAGTCGCCTAGGGCGCAGGGCTAAAGAGGGCGCCAGAAACACCTTGAAAAAAAATACAGCGCTCTCAAGTGGGAAGGGGGGCGCTAAATATCTGATCTTGCCTAGGGCACCAAACTGCCTTGCACCGGTCCTGCTCAGGGGCCTGCTGTGTCAGGGCCGGTTGATAGGTGGGCCCACGTCTCCCCGTTTCAGGGAGGGACACGCTGGCTGGGGGCCCCGGGGAGAAGCTGCAGACCCCCACGGGTGCCACCGGGCAGCCCCTCCCTCTTCAAGAGCCAAGATCTCAAGCTCTTTGCACGCTCGGATGAACGGTGGTTACACAACTAAGGAAGGCTCATCATCCCTCCCTGTGTGGCCAGGCTTTTATTCTGTAGCCATGAGGACTGAAGACTTGATATATTTTTTAAAAAAAAATGAAAAGAGATTCGGTCCGGCCTCCCCTCTGCCTCCAACTTACCCAACTTACCAGCACCTCTGCAAGCGCTTCAAAAATCAACATTCTCTTTGCTCCTCTGCTGCCACCAACCCAGTGCTTCTCAATTATTTTCTGTCATGCCCCCCCCCCAGGGAGAAGAAAACATTTCGCGCCCCCCGCGCGACTGTAAATAGTATCATTTGTCTATAAAATTGTTATAAGTACACCTCTGCATAACACTGTATCCTTATAACGTATAAGAGAATAAAAAAGAAAGAAATGTGGATCAATTTACAACAAAGAATAGTTTATTAACTGTAGCAGAAAAGATTAAAGGAGCACAGGATTTAAAGGAACACAATATTAAAAAAAAACTTTTAACTGAGGTCAAACGTAGCCCCCCTTACGGAGCCTCGCGCCCCCCCTGGGGGGCCCGCCCCACTATTTGAGAAGCACTGCACCAGCCCCTTCAGGGTAACTTATTCAGAACCACTCCTTTTAAGTCTTTAAAAGGAAACACGTTTATTTAATTACAATTAAGGGTAGAGAAATAGATCATGTGAAGAGATTCTAAAGCAGCGTAGCTGGCTGGGGCATGCTGGGAGTTGCAGGCCAAAAACATCTGGGAACCCAAGGTTGGGGAACACTGTTCTCTGGGGCATGCCGGGAGTTGCAGGCCAAAAAACATCTGGGGACCCAAGGTTGGAGAACACTGCTCTAAAGGCTGAAAACCCTCCCTCTCCCTCTCTCAGACTGCACTCTCCAATTCTCCACTCTCTTCAGACTTCTCAACCCTCTCTCCTCGCTCTCTCTCCAGACTCCCCTCTGAACAGCACCGCCCACTATTTATATAACACAGGCTCCACCCCCCCTCACTCTCTCAGCCAATCAGCAGACATCTCAACATTCCACACTCCTCCTCTCACACTCCCCCCTCCCCTCACACATACTTACCGCTATAACACTCTGCCCATGGGCAGGGGGGCATGACAGATTCTTCGGCTTCTACATGAATGGTCACGTTCCTTGATTTGTTGCCGGGCCACAGCCATGCAGACTCCTAGATGCGTTGCCTTAAGCGTCCCTGTGGCCCACGCTACCGCCAAAGAGTGCTTAATGGGGAAATGTGGAGGTCAGACTCTGAAATCCATGACATTTGACCTCCAGTTCAAACTCAGCTTTTCAAGACCCTGTTGAGAAAAGGGCTGTGCCATTCTGCCTGTGGGGAACTATGGCTGATTTAGTGCCTTCCTGTGCCACCGGGTGTTTGGGTCCCTGCATCCCATTTGGGGTCCATCATCATCATCAGGCGATCACTCGTGACCGAGTAAGATTGTCTTCCGGGATAAAAGGAGCAAATTCTAAAGAAGATTGTGTAGACTCTAGCGATGGGTCCGTAAGTGACTGTGGAGGCCAATTCTAGATCCACACAGCTTCCCACAGTGAAGACACAGGTTACCAGATGGAAGATGATCCTGTAAAGGATTCATTTGACGTGCTTTTCGCTTAGCACGTTTCTCCCTTTCACCTTGCACTCGGGCTTCTTCAAAGTCCATGGAACCTTTGTGAAAGGCCAACCTCCATTTAGATCGTTCATGGGCCAGAGCTCCCTAGTTTTCGATGTTTATATCGATAATTATGGTGATAATTATGGTGACCTTCCTGCCATTGCCTTATTCAGGGAGGTGGAGGTGACTTCCCTCCTTTTGTATTGCCTCAGGTGGTTCCTGGATGCAGCTGGCTGGCCACGCTCCTCCCGGCTCGTCTTGGCCAACGGCCTGGCCATGATGGCAGTGTTCTTCGTGGTGCGCATTGCTGTCATCCCCAGCTATTACGCACAGGTGTACTCCTGGTATGGAACTCCTGAGTATGAGCGCCTGGGCCTGGGTGTTCAGCTGGCCTGGATCGGGCCCAGCCTCGCCTTGGAAGTGCTCAACGTGGTCTGGATGTATCGCATCGTCCGTGGCTTCTACCGAGCCTTCTGTCGGTCCAAGCCACACAAGGCAGCTTGAGGACAGAGAGGTTTGGCAGTACTTGGCCAAGAACACAAGAGACCTACATCCTGCTGGGCACCCCGTTCTCATTCCCTGAAGAGGCCAGTAGCCATAGGAACCAAACCCCCTGACCACCCCCTTGGGCCAGGGAAGCCCGGATCCACACAACGGGAGCATTTGCTTTTCTATTCCGTCAGAGAGAGAGGTCTTCGTCATCCTGACCAGAATCAGTCGTTGGGTGCTGGAGAATGACATCCATTCCTGTTCTGGAGACTCTCAGTGGCGTCTGACATGGGTTAGAGATGCATAGTTTTGAAGTCGGTGTGAACCCAACGTAGAATATCCTGTGGCACACACTGGGAGGGAGGGAAATACAGCTGGACCGACCCTTGCCTGGTCTTATGGATCAGCTGGGTCAGAGCTTGTTCAGGAAAACTACAGGTGGGACTTGGATGTGGCACCTCAAGAGGAAGGTCCTCGCTCCATGGGAGGGATACTTTGGGGGAAGAGAAGGCGGGGGAAATGGGAGCCATGTTCCCACGGCTGCAATTTTGTCCAAGGGTTCCTGGGTGCAGTTTACGAGTACGTTGGTAGGACAAGGCTGAAAGAGTGTGAATCGGGTGGAAGAGGAAACTGTTTCCAGTGGTGCACCGCAAAGAGAGGTTTATCAGGACCCTTCAGGAGGATGTGGCAGGATTTTGGGACAAGGCTAGGATGAAGCGGCGAAAGGTGTTTCCATGCTGCCAAGTCGGGTTGGAACTCAGTGCTCCGTTGGTGAGTTTCCTTCACACAGCCCCCCCTGCCCCAACACTGTCCCAGGGAACTTACTTAAGTCAAGGAGACAAGAGTTCCTAACTCCCTAACTTAACTGGAGCAGAACTTCAGGTGCTTCCACACATGAGGCTTTTATTGTGCAATTGCCCTACTTCGTTCGCAGAATTTTATGGGGCATCCCAATAATGTCGTAATCTTCCATTTGTGGCCCTCCTGTGATTTCCCACTGATTTTTTTTCTTACCAGAAAAAAAAAATCCGTTAAGGGGGAAAAAAAAAAAAAGATGGAATAGTGCACAATAATGCCTTTTGACTGTTGGTGCTAGGAGAGTTCTGTCCGGAAGCAAAGCTCGCTTTTGTTCTGATTGCTCGGAAGTAAAGCAGTGAGGCTCCGTGTTCAAAGCAAGCTGTGAGGTTGCTGGCGGATGGATCCAAGCGATGCAGTCACCTTCCACAAGGACTGCCCAGGTGCTGTCTGTCACTCTGGACCTAGACATCTCCCCTTGCAATGGCCCTTCTCTGATAGGAATGTCACATCTCTCCAGCAACTCAACCTCAGTATTTTGTTGCTCGAGGGCAGTTCCCCTCACTCCTAGCTTATACATCCGTTACACAGCAGTGTTCTCCAACCTTGGGTCCCCAGATGTTTTTTGGCCTACAACTCCCAGCATGCCCCAGCCAGCGTAGCCAAAAAAAAACATCTGGGGACCCAAGGTTGGAGAACACTGCGTTACAGTATTGACTACAGCGCTGTCTGTGCATGATGGCTTCCTGAAAGTCATGGGCACGAAAAGTCGTTCGGTCCTGGCATGTGCTGCATGTATCACCTGAGTCATTTGGCTAGCGCAAAGTGACATTGTGCCCGTGGAAACTAGCCTCCAGACTAGGCGCGAGAGGAGAACCCCCACTAAGGTTATGTTTGCATAGGCGCATTGTGCAACAGGTTGTGCATTATGCTTGCACGACTGCAAGCATAAAGCGCAGTGGTTGTGCAACGGGGAAAGCTCGGGAAGCAGGTACACCAACCATACGCCCACACAGAGAGGTGTGCTTGTGAGCTTTCCCTCTTCCCCCGCCCGGCTCTTCTATCTCTGCCTGCGTTTTCATCTGTAAAGGAAGAGGATTTGATTCCTTTCATTAGAAACAGGGCTGAAACTAAAATTCAACCAGTTTTCCAAATGGGGCATTTGCTGCTGAAATGTGAATGTGAAGTGTCGATGGATCCCAAAGTTCAGTTTCACATTTTCGAGTGTGAAATCTGACTTCAAAATCCAAAATTTGAGTGCTTTAGGCTGCATTGTAGACACACTGACTAGGGCAGTGATGGCGAACCTTTTTGAGCCCGAGTGCCCAAACTGCAACACAAAACCAACTTATTTATTTCTAAGTGCCGACACTGCAATTAAACCTGAATACCGAGGTTTTAGTTTAGAGTTGAATCGCACAAGCCACCACAGCTTAAATCACACCACCTCCAAGCTGCCTGACCCAGCAAGGGCTTTTGAGCCCGATCCAGCAAGGGCTGTCTCCTCCACATCAGCCCCCCCCCCCCACCGCCCTTCTATCCCCCCCATGGGCAGAGAGCGATCGAGCGCGAGGCAGAGATTTAAAGCGGCAGCCAGCACCCCTTCTCAGGCCGGCAGGCAGGCAGGCAAGGCTGAGGAGGAGGGCGCACAAGAAGGAGGTGGGGCGGAGAGTGAGCGTGCGAGGCGGGAGAGCAGCCAACCGAGCATTTAAAGCAGCAGCTGCCCCGCCTCGCCTCTTTCGCTTGCTCTCCCGCCCCTCGGGGGAATCCTCGTGGCAGGAGGCGCCCGGGAACCCTGCCTGATCTCGCTCTTCTCGCGTGCCCCCAGAGAGGTCCCTGCGTGCCAGCTGTGGCACGCGTGCCATAGGTTCACCATCACTGGACTAGGGCATCCTTACCTAATCTGGTGCCTTCCAGATGTGTTGGACTACAAACAGGCCTGTTCTGTGGCTCACGCTGGCTCAGCTTGTCTGAGCGTGGAAAGCTAAGGTGGGTCAGGCCTGGTTATGACTTGGATAGGAGACCCCTCCTCTAGTTTCCTGCATGGAGCAGGGGGTTGGACTCGATGGCCTGTAGGCCCCTTCCAACTCTATGATCTATGAATCTTTCATCATCCCCCAGCCAGCATGGTCAATGGTCAGGGATGGTGGGAATTGTAATCCAAAATGTCTGGAAGGCACCACGTTTGGGAAGACTGAACCAGGGACTCCGGCTACAGGGCCCAGGCACTTTGGTTTCTGCACTACCAGGGCAGCTCTCATGCAGAAGGAGCTGGTGGCCTGACCTGATCTTTGCTGCTCTGCGGTGGCACCCAGATAATGGCTAAAGAAGGCTGGCTGGGGGTGATGGGAGTTGTAGTCCCAGCACATCTGGGGGAAACCAGTTTGGAGAAGGCTCTGCTAAGGAGTAAGCCCCTCCGAATACACGCGTAAGATTGCACTGTTAGACTTGCTAACACATCTCTTGCTTGTTTGGACTGCCATCAAATAGGAATTCTCTCAAAAGGTCTCTTGGCAAGCAACCACCACGGCGTGTGTCAGCTATAAAATACCATAAAATGCAGTCAAATATAAAAGATTGTCATCAAATACAGGATATAAATTTCGGCTCTGCTTCGAAAGCAGGCGCCGCGAGGCAGGGCTGATTTCATTCATAATATTTGCCTTCCCCTCGCCCGCCCGCCCCACTATATAAATGCGAAAGAGGAGCAGCCGTTCCAGACCGTTACGCTGCCACAGGCCAGGCACTGCGCATTTGCAGGGCCGCCACTGAACATGCGCTGCTTTCAGGAAGAAATCTCCAGGGTGAGTTACATGGGAAATGTCACTAGGAGGTGGGGAAAGCGTGCCATTCCTCCTTTGGTTCTACATTCCTGCACAGTGAAATAAAGAGGCAACTGTGGGACTGGTATTGATAGGTACATCTCAAGCAGGGCTACATTAACGAGGGCTAAGCACAGAGAAACGGCAGATCCCCCCCACGCGCACACGTTCTGACTATGCTTCGTGTGCTGCTTGCCTGGTTCTCCGCACTGACGCCCCTTCTTTGAGCAATGCAAGTGTTGTCGCACTAATCCTGATCCTTCCCCTGCCTCCCATTGTACCAGGCCAGCGGGTACTCACCAGGGATGTTGAAGAGTCCTTGGTCTCGAGTCACGAGTCGAGTCACGAGTCTTTGGACCCGAGTCTCGAGTCCGAGTCCTTGGTCCAAAATGGTGACTCACGAGTCACGAGTCCTGAGTCACTCCCAAAGCTGACTCCACGAGTCCCTATTAAAATCAATGGGGTTTCCCCCCAACAAAATAAGGCTACTTCAGATGTGTGGTTTAAATAAATTCTAGGCACAAGGGTGCCTTTTTATTTCAAAACTCTGCAACTGATTTTGGCAAGAACAGACCAGGCAGACAAACCCAAAATAACCAGGCAGGCAGAGGAGGCAGGGAACCCCAAAGCAGGCAGGCAGAGGCCTTTGTCTTGGACAATTCAACTGTGGAACTGGTCAAGAAGAGACCAGGTAGGCAGAGGAAGCTGGGAACCCCAAACAGGCAGGCAGAGGCAGCCAAACCCAAAATGTCTGACCCTAACCCAAACCCCCCACAACAACACATCAATCAAAATAAATCTCAACACATCGTTGGGGCTGCGCTCCTGGTAGCTGTCCATAGTGGCCGAGCAGTGGTACGCCTCGCTTCCATGCGCTCTTCACCAGTGATCGCGCTCCTTCTGGCACAGCCAGAAGACTCGTCAACAGCCCAGGGATGTTGACGAGTCCTTGGTCTTGAGTCCCGAGTCGAGTCTCGAGTTCCATTAAAAATATTGGGACTCGAGTCCGAGTCGAGTCAGAGGGGGGACTCAGTCCGACTCACGAGTCGAGTCCTCGAGTCCGAGTCCCCATCCCTGGTACTCACTCAACTCCAGCAGGCATGGGGACTATACAGTGATAAGCCTGGGAGAAGAAATCACAGGTAGAGATTTACTTTAATCCCGGAATCGTTAAGAGCATTGGAACCAACATGTGGCCAGAGAGCCGTGCTGCTTTATGCACACTTTCCCCCTATTCTTCTGCAGCGCCATTTTTCATTTTTCTGCAAATCTCACAATGGCAGCTTTGCTGTAAATGCCAGTTTAGACCCAGGAGGTGGGCTGATGCGATGAAGGGATTCATCTTGTGTTTTTTGTACTAAGTCCGGGCTCTCCACCCTTGGGTCCCCAGATGTTGCTGGACTACAGCTCCCAGAATCCCTTGCCATTAGCCATGCTGGCTGGGTATGCTGGGAGCTGTAGGCCAGTAACGTCTGGGGACCCACAGTTGGAGAGCCCTGTACTAAATGAATGTAATTTTAGCTGTGCAATGTGTAAAGTGTTTTGCATCACTTTGTCGTGGTTGCCCTCATTACAACAACCAAGCAAGGGAGGTCAGTGTTCCTATTTTACAGATGACAAAAACCAAGGTAGAGGGAGGAAGAGGCTTATCCAAGGCCACTGATGAGTAACTGGCTGACCGCGGAGCTGCGGATCCATTTGGCTCCCAGTCCGTTGATGGGTCAATATTTAGCTTTCATTAAAAATATGGTTGCCTTTTCGGATGTCAGATTGGCAAATGATATATGTACGTATCTCTCCTCACAACATGCTGATTCTTTTCAGTGACTGAGGCCTTTAACCATTCAACCTTCAATGGATCCTTACTTAGACAGCAGATCATCACAGTATCGCTGTAGAGAGAAATCATTCCATTATTAAGGAATCCATTTACCCATGCAAGTCCCATTGAAATGCTGCTCTCATTAATTTCAATGGGGTTTGTACAGAAGGACTACAATTGCTCTGGACCAAACAAACTGACACCAGGTGCTAAGCTTCTTAGCTACGTTTGAATAAGAATGTATACACTCTGGGGTTATTTCTTAAATTCTTATAAAACTTCCTGGGGGTGCTGGCAGAGCTGAGCGATCATTTTTTTAGGAGAAGCTGGTGAAAGGTTAGTTCCCAAATCTGTGCCTTAAAAAGCTTTGCCCAGCACTCCGCATCACCCTAAAAGTCTGAAAAGCAAAGCACCCTCGATTTCCAAGATGGGGTACAGCTGGACCGCATATATACTTCTACTCTGAACAAACCTATGCCCCATATTCAAGCAGTGGAAATCCTGTTGTTGATTTCCTCCTGCAGTTTATAGAATTCTCACCTATGCAGTGTTTGTAAATTTTCTAATCTTCATTTATTAACTGGAATCAATGACTTGTTTAATATAATAAATAAGATTAATTTATTAAATTTTAGTCTCCTCGATCCATTCTTGTCTCTGGGCGTGGGCGTGCGTCTGTGTATTGTGGATGTTTACATTTCAGTCTGTGCTGTGCGGGTGGGTGGATACATGGACAGAGAACTATGCATGAACCATATATGGATAGCTGGACCTTGAAGCTGTACTTGGACCTTCTCACTGTGCTTCGCTGCATTCCCCGCCACACACCCTCAGGCTTCTCAACATACACCTGGTGTACTCAGCCATAGATACTCGCTGTGCACAGCATGAAAATGAGGGGGAAGCAGAGATCACCCCAGGACAGTGTTCTCCAACCTTGGGTCCCCAGATGTTTCTGGCCTACAACTCCCAGCATGCCCCAGCCAGCTATGCTGGCTGGGGCATGCTGGGAATTGTAGGCCAAAAACATCTGGGGACCCAAGGTTGGAGAACACTGCCCCAGGAGGATAGATCCAGGCCCCAAGAGGGCAGATGTGCTGCTGATAATGAAACAACCGGCAGACGGTATATGTAACCCAACCTGATGCCCTACAGATCTTTTGGACTCCCATCAGCCTCCGCTAGCAGCACACCCGAATGCTGGGAGTGTTCACCCTGAACATCTGGAGATACCAGGTTGGGGAAGGCTGATGTAGCCCGACCCTATTCCACACACACACACACACACACACACACACACCCTGAAGCACTGCTTCTGTGCAGCATCAGAGAGGGGTGTGTGCGGCAAAGTTACTGTTTATATCCAGAGGATATAAAATTAATGGACTGTTGCAGTAACGTGCAGAATTTCAAAGCCATCTCTAAACAGCAGGCCCAGCCTGGCCGCCTGCCCAGTACGAATCCTCTCTAAACCTTGGAAATTTCTGCACTGCAGCTTCTTCAACAATTTGGAGCGGGCAGGAAAGAGAGTATAAGCTAAGCAGGGCCAGGCCTGGCTGATTACTTGGGTGGGAGACCCCCCTCCTATAGTTTCCCGCACTGAGCAGGGGGTTGGACTCGATGGCCTACTTGTAGGCCCCTTCCAACATGAATCTATGAAATGGATTAGATCTAGAACCTCTTACGTGCCTGCAGCGCATTGTGGACCGAAAGCAAAGAGGGGCCAAAGCGACAGCATTCCAGCCAAAATGGACTGTACAGGCCCAGCAAGTTGGTTCCTGAAAGGGATAATAATATACAAAGCCAGGAAAGTGATAGCTTTTGCCAGCTACAGTAATACCCTGGATTGCAAGTAACCTGGTTAGAGAGCGTTTGGCAAGACAAGCAAATTTTTAAATATTTATTTATTTATTTATTACTTGATATACAAGCGACGTCTTGCAATACAAGGACTGTAGTACGGCTTAAATTAAAAATCTCTGTACAAATTTTTTTTGGGGGGGATTTCGTTTTGATAGAAGAGTGTTTTGGATTACAAGCACGTTTCCGGAACGAATTATGCTCTCAATCCAAGGCCATGACTGTACTTTTTATGTGAGTGTAGCCAGTAAAGCTTTTGAGTGACGGAGAGAACCTTTCAATAAAAGTGCTAGTAACAGCAGTATTACGGTATATCACACTTTTTGAGTGTTCAAAGTGCTTTGCATACCTAAACAAATGTCCTTGTTTTTTGTTTAAATTAAAATTTTATTTAATAACATAAACAAATCAAATACAATCAAACCCATGCTCCCATCACCTTGGGACCTAATATGATAAACAGTTACTACTTATCTATACCCGTGTTCTCCAACCTTGGGTCCCCAGATGTTTTTGGCCTACAACTCCCAGCATGCCCCAGCCATGGCTGGGGCATGCTGGGAGTTGTAAGCCAAAAACATCTGGGGGCCCAAGGTTGGAGAACACTGATCTATACCATTAAACCTACATTCCAAAAATACATCAAATCTTGACATGGTGTAGACCTCTTTCCCTCAATTAAAACATGTAATCTAAAAATAATCTCCATATATCCTTAACATTGTTTTTCTTTAATTGTCCCCTTTTACATTTGATATTACAAGTCAACATATCGTTTAAAGCCATATCCCACACTTCCTTGTACCAGTCACTAATAGAGAAAACTTGATGAACTTTCCATTTTCTGGCTATCATTAATGCTGGGAGTTGTAGGCCAAAAACATCTGGGGACCCAAGGTTGGAGAACACTGGTCTAGACCCCTGTACAATTCAGTGAACGAGGCAGGCCGATGGCCCAATAAATGCCTTGTGCGGAAGCACCCTAGGACTAGAGAAACCAGGATTCGAATCCTAATTCGTTCATGACAGCTACTTCCAAACCTACCGTGCAGGACTGTTGGGAGGAAAAGATGTGAGGGAGACCATGTGTCAGTCAGTCAGGCGATCACTCGTGACCGAGTAAGATTGTCTACCAGGATTAAAAAGAAGAAGAAGAAAAAGAAAATTTACAAAAAGGAGATTTTAAAAGGAGGAAAATTCTAAAGAAAATAGTGTAGACTCTAGCGATGGGTCCGTAAGTGACTGTGGAGGCCAATTCTAGATCCACACAGCTTCCCACAGTGAGGACACAGGTTACCAGATAGAAGATGGTCCTGTAAAGGATTCATTTGACGTGCTTTTCGCTTAGCACGTTTCTCCCTTTCGCCTTGCACTCGGGCTTCTTCAAAGTCCATGGAACCTTTGTGAAAGGCCAACCTCCAGTTAGATCGTTCATGGGCCAGAGCTTCCCAGTTTTCGATGTTTATATTGCATTGATTTTTTTAGATTAGCCTTAAGAACATCTTTAAACCTCTTATATTGACCACCGATATTCCGCTTTCCATCCTTGAGTTGGGAATAAAGTAACTGCTTTGGGAGACGGCAGTCAGGCATTCGAACAACATGACTGGTTTTTTCAATGCTAGTAGTCTTTGCTTCTTCCAGTACACTGACATTTGTTCGCCTATCTTCCCAAGTAATTTGCAGGATTTTCCAGAGGCAACGTTGATGAAATCTTTCAAGGAGTTGGGGGTGACGTTTATAGATAGTCCATGTTTCGCAGGCATACAATAAAGTTGGTAACACAATGGCTTCATAAACCAGTGTTTTGGTCTTCTTACAAATATCCCGATCCTCGAACACTCTATGTTTCATTCGAGAAAACGCGGCACTTGCGGAGCTCAGACGATGCTGGATTTCACTGTCAATGTTAGCTGTAACAGAAAGATAGCTGCCAAGATAGAGAAAATGATCAACATTTTCCAGTATTGTCCCGCCAAGCTGGATAGATGGCATCACCAAAGGGTTAGCTTGCACTTGCTGATGAAGCACTTTGGTTTTTTTGATGTTAAGTGAGAGACCAAGTTTTCCGTATGCTTCTGCAAAAGCATTTAGGATAGTTTGGAGATCATCCTCTGAATGTGCGGAGACCACATTATCATCAGCATACCGAAGTTCCGCAACGGAGGTTGTAATTACCTTACTTTTTGCTTTCAGCCTGCTGAGATTAAAAAGCTTTCCATCTGTTCGATATATAATTCCCACACCAGTGGGAAGTTTCCCCTCGACAAGATGTAAAATCATGGCGATGAAAATAGCAAATCATGTTGGGGCAATAACACATCCCTGTTTACATGAAGGAAAGGTGGAATAAATACGTCATTCTCTTTAAGGCTCCTTGTTTTGGGACTTGGTCACAAAATCACAACAACCTTGGCACTGAACGTCATTCCTGACCTACCCCATTCTTCACTGTTCCAGCAGATCTCTTTGGGGAAGGATCTGACTTTCCTATGTACTTTGTCAAATCAATGAAGCATCTTTGAAAGGAATTGTGTGTCTCTCCCTGTTCACCAATTTGCCCTTCAAATATGTCCAGGCAATCCATGCCTGTAGAAGTGCCCAGAACTGTAACTCACTTAACAAATTTGACAGAGCAGAAAGAACAGAGAGCAATCAAGCCGGCTCCTAGCACTACCAATTCTGCAGCTATTCTGGCTTTCCCTCCTTAATGGATCTTCTTGAATGGAAAGGAGAAAGATGGAAGAGGTGGTGGGAAAAGAAGGGAAAGTTGAAATAATCATCTGGGCACCCTGCAAAGTTCCATGAATGAGGCAGCATAATTGCAAGATGAACGGCTCGTGTGGAAGCACCCTGAGAGGCGGCAGCAAGCATGGGCATCAAACCTTTAAATTGGAATTTGCCCCTAAATCAGCCAGCCACTGGACTGCCTTGCAAAAGGAGTGTGCAGTGCCCACGAGAAAGCCAGATGCTTGGCATAGATTTCATAGATCATAGAGTTGGAAGGAGCCTACAAGGCCATCGAGTCCAACCCCCTGCTCAATGCAGGAAACTAGAGGAGGGGTCTCCCATCCAAGTAATAACCAGGCCTGACCCTGCTTAGCTTTCCACGCTCAGACAAGCTGAGCCAGCGTGAGCCACAGGGTAGTCCCCCAAAGAGCTGGAAAGACTGAGAAAATTCTTTACTCACGGGCAGTAGCCCGCAGGCAGGACCGGTGCTACCATGATTAGGCCAACTAGGCAGCTGCCTAGGGCGCAGGGCTACAGGGGGCGCCAGAAACGCCTTGGTGGGGGAAATTCAGCACTCTCAAATGGGAAGGGGGGGCGCTAAATATCTGATCTTGCCTAGGGCACCAAACTGCCTTGCACCGGTCCTGCCCGCAGGGGTGGGTGGAAAATGTTCTCTAGACCCAGCCGTGAGTGGAATATATTCTCCGGAAGCAGCAGCAGCAGCAGGGCAATGGGAATGTTCTTGGCACGTTGACCAGTTTGGCCAATTTCCTGCTACTCAGAATCCCTTCGTAGTGCGTTTGGCATGCCTTACTATGGGGACGGCAGATTCTGCCCCTCTCACCTGCATCTCTGTACTGCTCCATTCACCCCAGCCACGTCAGCAGTGCCACCTGTCTGAGTGCCACCCACGGCAGAGCCGGATTAAGAGCATTATGGGCCTGGTGCTGAGGATTTTGGTGGGCCTTTTTATGGAAATAAATAAAATGAAGACGCAATTTTATATTAAAACAAATTAAATATTTTAATTACCATTAAAGTGCCGAAACTCAAAAACTCCTGCAGCTCATCAGTAAGGGTCTTCCCAATTTCCCCCAAATTTATTTATTAAAAAAGAAAAAGCAGCCACAACAAAAAGCCAGGAAGCTTTGCTTGACCAAGAATAATTGTGTTGTTCTTGTTGCTTTGTTTTGTTTTCGTTTTTTTTTTTTTTTTGTTAAACTAGCATTTGAACAATTGAGCTGCGAACCAGAAAGATCTTTTGCTCGAGGCTGGAGAGAGAGGTCCCTTCTAAATCTGAATATTACAGACCCTAGCAAGCCCCCATGTGCTTCAAAGAAATGTAGTAACAGTGATTGAAATGCAAAAACCTACCGAAATGCTAATTTGAGAACAACAGTTCTTGCTAGGTCTTGCCTCAAGCCTGTAATGCAGATGTGCTTAGAACACCTTTCTAATCTTGAAAAAAAGCATTAATTATGCTGAATGATAAGGATCAGAGCTAACTCAAATCGTGCCACACGTCCCTATATTGTGGGCCTATTTTCTGTTATGGGCCTGGGGCTGCCGCTCCAATCGCCCCTATCTTAATCCGGCCCTGACCCACGGGCAGCACTGGCACATGGGCCAGTTTGCCTCCTGCCCACCCACAGCAGTGCGAAGAAACAGGATAGTCACCCGGTGGGTTCCCTTCCTTTCCTTGCACGGGAGAGATCCCTACGTGATGATCTCACTCCCGCTGCAGCTCTACCCAGGACCCATGGATGCCACATCACTCGAAGCACTAGATGTCAACCATGTGGGCCCTGCCAAGCGGGATGCCGCAGTAGCGACCCAGTAGCAGTCTTGTTCTCTGCCCTAAAAAGCAGCGTGCACGCACCCACAGCGGGAGAGAGAGAGAGAGAGAGAGAGAGAGGCAGTGTTTACCAAGCCGGTGGGGGGGTGACGTCAGCCCAGCCGCCAGGGTTCTATAAATGGAAATGCTCATTCTTAGTAAAGATGCAGCACTCGGCATGGGAAGAGGGGGGAAGCTCTGATTCAGCCGCCATGCATCCCAGCCTCACATCATCAGCAAAAATTAAACTCCCAGCAGCTCCCTCAGGAATGGATGAGGCTGCGTGTGCCAAGGGAGTGAGCTCTGAGGGCTACTGGAGTTAATTATGTGGCTGCCACAAGGTGGCCAGAGGCAAGCCTCCACAGACCAAAATGGTCTTTCTGCAGTCTACCCTAAACAGTAGTGCCTCTCCCAAAGTCTCTGGCAGATCTTTTTGCTGGCCCTGCTCATGAAAATCCTCTAATTGGGAGACTGAACCGGAGATTTTCCAAATGCAAAGTACGTACTCTTATTAGATACTGAGATATTAAAACACATTTAACCTAATCTGTACACATGTGAAGCCAGCCCCCTAGGCTGCCTGAAACTAATCTAATTGAAGGGTTCATTCAAAGAATCATTGGGCATGATCCAGCCCTGCCTTCTCCAACCTGATGCCCACCAGATGCATTCGACAGCAACATCCATCATTCCCAGCTATATGCCCATGCTCCCATCATCATCAGGCGATCACTCGTGACCAAGTAAGATTGTCTTCCGGAATAAAAGGAGGAAATTCTAAAGAAGATTGTGTAAACTCTAGCGATGGGTCCGTAAGTGACTGTGGAGGCCAATTCTAGATCCACACAGCTTCCCACAGTGAGGACACAGGTTACCAGATGGAAGATGGTCCTGTAAAGGATTCATTTGACGTGCTTTTCGCTTAGCACGTTTCTCCCTTTCACCTTGCACTCGGGCTACTTCAAAGTCCATGGAGCCTTTGTGAAAGGCCAACCTCCATTTAGATCGTTCATGGGCCAGAGCTTCCCAGTTTTCGATGTTTATATTGCATTTTTTTAGATTAGCCTTATGAACATCTTTAAACCTCTTATATTGACCACCGATATTCCGCTTTCCATCCTTGAGTTGGGAGTAAAGTAACTGCTTTGGGAGACGGCAGTCAGGCATTCGAACAACATGACCGGTCCACTGAAGTTGGCGTTGAAGGATCAGTTTTTTCAACTGCTAGTAGTCTTTGCTTCTTCCAGTACACTGACATTTGTTCGCCTATCTTCCCAAGTAATTTGCAGGATTTTCCGGAGGCAACGTTGATGAAACCTTTCAAGGAGGTGGAAGTGACGTTTATAGATAGTCCATGTTTCGCAGGCATACAATAAAGTTGGTAATACAATGGCTTCATAAACCAGTGTTTTGGTCTTCTTACAAATATCCCGATCCTCGAACACTCTATGTTTCATTCGAGAAAATGCGGCACTTGCGGAGCTCAGACGATGCTGGATTTCACTGTCGATGTTAGCTGTAACAGAAAGATAGCTGCCAAGATAGAGAAAATGATCGACATTTTCCAGTATGTACTCCATGCTCCCATACAGAGCTACCATTGGCCTCTTGGATGCTTCTCTGACTAATGCCCTCCTTACCCGGTCATTGAGTTTTGGTGGACGGCCTTCTCTAGGCAGAGTCGCTGTTGAGCCATATTCTTTCCATTTTGTAATAATGGATTTAACAGGTGCTCCAGGAGATGTTCATAGTTTGGGTTGTTTTTTTTTTATAACCCAACCCTGATTGGTGCTTCTGCACAACTTTGATCCCAGAGTTGTTTTGATAGTTCCTTGGTCTTCATGATGCTGTTTGTTTAGATATGCTCTCTGACAAACTCTGGGGCCTTCCAGAAACAGGTGTACTTAATCTGAACTCATGTGGCACTGGAATTGCACACAAATGGACTCCATTCAATTCTTTATACTATGTGACTTCTGGAGGCAGTGAGTTGCACCAGAGCTTATTTAGGCATGTCACAGCGAAGGAGGTGGATACTTATGCAACCAACAAGTGCCAGTTTGTTTTTGTTAACTTTTGTGCCGCAAGAAAAATACTTCGCACCTTCACAGTGCTGAGTATCTTGTGTACATCAAGTGGTAACAATGCCAGTTAAATCCATTTGAATTCCAGGTTGTAACGCAACAAAATGTGGAAAAGTCAAAGGGGGTGAATACTTCTGCGAGGCACTGCATGTTCATATGGGCATAGTAAGAGCCCCACAGAGTTTGAGGTATGATGGAGTTGTTTAATTGGGGAGGGGCCTTTACCTCTATCTCTAGGTATAGAGGCAGTATACCTCTAAACACCAATTCCTTATATGCCTACTCAGAGTTCAATGGGACTTACTCCCAGGAAAGTGTGAACAGGATGGCAGCCTCAGTGTATAAAGTGCAATTCTATACATACTTACTGGGAGCAAGCCCCGCTGAACACAGCAGGCTTATACCTCTGCATAAACATGTATGTATAGGATTGCACCTGTGTATGTATTAAAAATGAGACAATTTGGCACATGACTGGCAGATAAAATGTGCCGCCCCCCGCCCCCCCAACAGCCACAAGAGTCTGTCGTTTAGTGACACCATCCACTGGACATTGGGAGAAAGCAGTAGCCTCACTGCAGCTGACGACTCGCTCTCAGCTTGACGTGTTGTGTTGGCCGTCATTCCGTAAGGGATGAAGGCACATCTCGGAGATGTATGCATGCTTTTCTTGAAGCTTCAATGTGTATACATCTTTGATCGCTTGCTACCTTTGTGCAGCTCACATTACACTTGGCTGGTCCCAAAGGTAGGCTGGCCAGATACAACAGAGGATAGAACTCCTGCACCTTGAGTTGCATAGAAAAAGGGATTTTCCTGTTGTGTGTCTTCAGCTATGAAAGGTCGGGGAGCTCTGGCCTCTTTTACATCTGGCCACCCTAACCTAAGGTTCCTTTAAATTCTAAGTCCAACAAGCTGACCTAGGCGAGAACTGGGATATGATTTCTGAGCTGGGATATGACTTCTGTGTTACATCTGTAACACAGATATAACATTCTTAATAGAAGTCACAGCCAGTTCCTCACCAGCAGCGTAATCCTGACTTCACAGCTTCCCTTACACATATACATACCTGCAAGCCAAATGCTGGACCAGCAGTCAGATTTACTTCTTTCTTCTTAGTTCAGGTGCGCTGCCTGTGTTTGGGGCTTTTTTTTTTATCATTATGACTGGCACCATGTACTTAAATAAAATCACCCTCTTTCACACCTACAGTGACACACACACCTTTTCAGGCACCAAGGTCTCTTCAAACCTTGGGTGAACCGGGTGACCGGCCAGATGGGCGATTGATAAATGTAATAAATAAATAAATAAATAAACCTCACAGCATGATGGAGAAAATGATCCTCTGAATCCACCCCCTAATGCTGTGCTGATGGGTTTGGACTCTCAAGAGTCAGGCTTGATCAGACCATTACTCTACGTAAACGGCGTATCTTAGGCCATTTTCTATGTAAATGATGTAGAGCCCGGGAACCATATGTACCTGTTCCGACTTACGTACAAATTCGACTTAAAGACAAGACTTACGAACGGATCTCGTTCGTAACCCGGGGACTGCCTGTAGACACCACCTACAGATGGATAAAGCGGAATATCGGTGGTCAATATAAGAGGTTTAAAGATGTTCATAAGGCTAATCTAAAAAAAAAATGCAATATAAACATCGAAAACTGGGAAGCTCTGGCCCATGAACGATCTAACTGGAGGTTGGCCTCTCACAAAGGTTCCATGGACCTTGAAGAAGCCCGAGTGCAAGGTGAAAGGGAGAAACGTGCTAAGCGAAAAGCACGTCAAACGAATCCTTTACAGGACCATCTTCTATCTGGTCACCTGTGTCCTCACTGTGGGAAGCTGTGTGGATCTAGAATTGGCCTCCACAGTCACTTACGGACCCATCGCTAGAGTCTACACAATCTTCTTTAGAATTTCCTCCTTTTATCCCGGAAGACAATCTTACTCGGTCACGAGTGATCGCCTGATGATGATGACTTATTTGAACAGCTGGTCCTCTTTTGTTGAAGCCTATGTATAATTGCTAGAAAGTTGTATGCATTTCATACAAACCCATGTATGTATATTTAAAAAAACAGGGGGGAAGTTTTTTTTTTTTTTTAAGTTCGGGTGCCCACAGGCACCATGTTGGAGACCCCTTCATTGGTGCCATCACATTGGGGATCCCCGTCGTTGGTTAAAACCAAAATCATAAACCCTAGGTCAGTAGTGTATTGGCAGCCAGTGCAGTTCTTTCTACAACAATGATATATACAGCAGCGGCTAGATATGTCACACAATAATCTTGCAGCAGCTGCCTTCTGCCCCAGCTGCAGCTTCTAGATGACACGTAAGGGGCAGCCCCACGTAGAGTGTGTTACAATAGTCAAGATGTGAGGCTGATTTACAGCAGTGTTCTCCAACCTTGGGGCCCCCAGATGTTTTTGGCCTACAACTCCCAGCATGCCCCAGCCAGCGTAGCTGGCTGGGGCATGCTGGGAGTTGTAGGCCAAAAACATCTGGGGGGGCCCAAGGTTGGAGAACACTGATTTATAGATATGCTTAGCATCGTGTGTGAAGATAGCGCAATAATGTTGGAAGCTCCAAGCCAATGAGTTGCTGGCTCTGTCCCTTGGGCTGGCAACGAAACGTCCTTGCCTCATCCATTCTGTTAACAACCCCTGTGAGGTAGGTCACTCTTATTTCCGTTTTAGAGCTGGGGGGGGGGGACCAATAGTGGGAAATTAGGAATTTCCCATTTTTTTCTCCATCACACCCAAACACACAGCCCAGAAGACATCATGAGATTAAATCAAAGAGGCCCCATGGGGAAAGAAAGGACTGAAGAGGGGCACAGACACAGACAGACAGACAGACAGACAGACACTCTCATTTCTGGTAAATGGACAGACAGCCAAGGAGGGAAGGAATGTCACCACCTGCCAATGACAGCATCAGCCAGCACCTATCCAAGGACTTATTCACAAGTGGGGGGGGTCCAAAAATAACGTACCCCTGCCCTCCCAAGGATTCTCCAAGGCCCCACTTCTGTGCTTACTTTCCCATATAAAGGCTGAAAATGTACGCCACTTGGCTTAAGGCAAACATGTTTATAAAAGTGCTGTGGAACCTGGCACCCGTGCAGGCTCTCGCACTCCTCCCCGCCCGCCCGCCCCCCCGCGCTCATTCTGGCCTGCATGGCCTCAATGGCCCACTGCTGCTCGCTTCTGATTGTTACCAGATTTATGGACGGCCGAGGAAAAGAGGGAGGGGAAAAAAACAGAAAAGCAAAGCGAGTGAGGAAGGATGCGGGACTTATAAGGCAAGTAAAGAGCAGGACTCAATCTGCTAGAGCCAGAAGTCTGGCTCATTTATTACCGTACTTATAGCAGGGCTGAGATAAATGAAAGCCGCCGGCCAGCCCGCACCCTCCCTCGGCTCTGGGCCAGAAACGTTCAGATTTGCAGAGTTAAAAACCTATTGGACTGCAAAGGGTGTATAAACTAGCAGTCAGAGCAGTGTTCTCCAACCTTGGGTTCCAGATGTTTTTGGCCTACAACTCCCAGCATGCCCCAGCCACCCAGTAGCTGGCTGGGGCATGCTGGGAGTTGTAGGCCAAAAAACATCTGGGGACCCAAGGCTGGAGAACACTGAGTTAGAGCAAGGGGCAGAGAGCCAAACCTCTGTTTCATTGGCTGGCATGGAGTTGTTGTGGCAGTCCTGCTGGCATTCTCTCTCTCTTTTTGCTCTGCAACAGGTGTCGGTAACTCGTGGACCTCCAGATGTTCTGGACTACAACTCCCAGCATTCCTCACCACGGCCTATGCTTTCTAGGAGTGATGGGGGGGTTGTAGGCCAAAGCAGCTGGAGGGCCACAAGTCGCCCACCCCCATCTCTAGAAAACTTACGAGGGAGGGGACCTTGAACCCGGAACTCCCGGGTTCTACTACCAGCCAGCTCTGGTAGGGTAATGGTGACTGGTATCTACAGTAGAGCAAGCACGTGGATAAGGAACACGCGGGTGCTCCTGGGGGCCACACGTGACGAGAGAGAGCCTTTAAAGCAGAAAACGACATCTACCCATGGCTGCTCCAACCTTGCAACGTTCTGAAAGGCTGTTAAGCTCTTCTGTGGGAGCTTAGCAAAACTCGGGGAAAGGCGGGACCACCGTGCGCGTACACCATGAAAAGGTGCTGCCAAAAATGACACTTGATATTATAATCCGCTCTTCTCTAAAGGCTCAGAGCAGGACTCCAAATGCGTGAATGGTTACACTCCCGGTCCAGGCAGGGCACTCTGGAGCAAAGGGGGTTCCAGGTGGGAGGTGATCCTGAAAACAGCACCGGTCGCTTCCAGCTATAAGTCACAGCCAGGGCCAGCTGAGGACGTTTTGGCTGCCCCAAAGAATCCGAGAGGGGCACTCCAGGATCCCTTGCAATCTTGCGGAGGATGCTGGGGGGGGGGGCATCCCAGAGCAATGTCACAACAACAAAGGACCCTCTGCAACATTGCAAGAGGTCGTCGTGAGGCACATTTGTTAAAATGCCTGCTGCTGCTGCTGCTTCATTGGTACCCCTAAAAAATGTTCCTGCCCCAAGAAGCCGTTTGGGTTGCTTGTGCAACTGGGCTCGACCCTGTTCACAACATGGATGCGACAACTCGGGCCTGAGGGCCGCATCTGGCCCACCTGGGCCCCCCCCCCGATCCAGCCTTTCCCCAGATGCTCATCCCTTTCCCACGACCCTTGATCATTTGGTGGTTGGCTTTGGTGCAATCCCCCCTCCCCGCCTTCTGAAAGATTGAAATGCCTCTCCTAAAGCCTTAATTACCCGCAGTAAGAGTTTTAAGTTAAAATATGCTGGTATTTTGGCCCCGCCCCTTTTGCCATTGGCCCCGCCCACTACTGGAGTGCAGCCCCCCCCCCCCCGAGAAGCTTCTCTGAAATGGAATTTGGCCCTCCGGCCTTGGGTCCCTGTCAAGGTTCCGCTACTGCAGGGATCCCTTAACCTGCCTTTGGGAGATCTCTGCCTCTCCTCAAAGCCCCTCCCATTCCAGGAGATCAAGTCCTTTTACAGCTTCCAATAGCATGGGTGTAGGCTGTAGACGTGGTGAATAAGTCACTCCAAACACCAGGGTAAACAACAGCACTTTACTTATTATATTAGGGTCTTTACTTAATAGAGTGGTTATAATCCAAAAGCAAGTATGAAACAAACAAACAAACAAACAAACAATCCAACGTTCTCTAAGTTAAACTTCAGACTACCTATTTCCTATGCAGCCAGTTTCTCTTTCTCTCTCTCTCTCTGCTTCTCTCTGCTGTTTCTGTGCTGCTGCTTCCAGCTCTCTCCCAGCACACACTCTGACTGCTAGCTGGCCACACCCCACATATATAGCCTTCCCAGGAATGGAAGGTTATAATCATGTGACCTTGAATTGGAGATCTAATTCTTAACTTCTATTGGGTAACTTAAAACTCTCAAACTCCTCCTCCCATCCAAGTGTTTGGGCCTTCAGGCTTCACTACTCGAGGGAAGTGTTTGGGCCTTCAGGCTTCAACAAACTCAAGCCTGAGTAGGCCTCAATCCCTCACAGTCCCCAAAAATATCTGGGGACCCAAGGCTGGAGAGAACACTGGCTGTAGCGGATATGCTCCACCCAAAGCTGCTTTTCATATCAGGCCAGGAACGTGTGGAGCCGGCAGTGCCCCTCGCCCCGTTCTTGTCACACCTGCAAACCAGCTTCTTCAGAACTGTGCTGACACAACTGGGGAAGCCCACAATTCATTCCCCTGCGGGGGGGGGGGGTCTGTAAATCTATCATATCATTGGCTCTTTCCTCTTGCTTTGGCTCCTCTTTACAGTAAGACAGGGAAGCCACCTATTCTTACCGTTTGTGTTGGCTCAACTCCCCCGTTGGTTGCTGGGCGACTTGACCTGCGTTCTCGTGAAAAGACAGTTGACTGGACCTCCTGCCCAGTTCCCAGGGAGGAACTGAGGCTGGGTCCCATCAAAGTCCATTTTCACACTCATGGGCTTCCAGGAGCAACTGCAAATAAGGAGAGTGAAGTTCATGCAGATGGAGCCGACATGCGTTTGGGTGGGACGCGTAGGCTTCTGTTAAATGGTCCCCCGAACGAACGGATCAGTGGCTGGGTGACTGGGCCAGTTGAAGCAATCTTGGCTCCACATGGTCATTTGTACTGCTGTACACTTGATGACGTTCTGGACCAAGAAGGCATCACCCAAGTTGCTGTTCATAAGGAAAAGTGAGCGCACGCGCACCATTTATAGGAGAAATGCTCTTAGTGTCTGGTATAGGTTGGTGACCTCATTAGTCGGGTATTTTTTGACCCAATGTTGCTTCAATCTAAGTAGTTATTCGTTATTGTGTTTGTAATGAGTTATTTTGATTTTAACTATTATTTATTCTTGCATAAATTGCTTTGCACTTGGGCAAAGTGGGATGCAAATTTCCTAGGTAAATAAAGGATCTATGTCCTTGTGATGAGAGTGCACTGGAGATGTGGTGTTTTCCGTTAATCTCTGTATTTACAAATATTTATATATTTAGGTATTTATACCCAGCTCCTTCACAAAGCAGGTTTAAAAACAAACAAACTCAGTAATACAATAGTGCAATCAATATAGCAGCAGTTTAAAACCAGAGCCCAGTAAAAACACAAGAAGTAATAATTTTTTAAAAAGCCTTCCAAAACATGAAGGTCTTCAGAGCATGTCGAAAAGCAGGAAGTTGGGGGGGGGGAGCTGGTGAATCTCCCTGGAGACAGGGGCAGAAGTCCAGGGCCCCCACTTAACAGAAGAAACACGGGGGCTGTCGTGTTGTGCTGGACAACTCTCAAACAACCCTAAAACAAGCCCAAATACAGCAGGGCTGACTTACCACATTTTGAAATAAGAGCAGTAATGCACATTACCATCCAAACAGAGGTTCCCCGATAAGACCATTAAGTCCAGAACCTAAAATTACCTAACTGAACCACTGGTTCCACAGGCATGGGGACACCACTGCAAAGGCCCTGTCTTCAGTTCCTGACGTGGCTGCTTCCGGACAATGCTTTTATCATGCCATTGCCCTGCTTCATTCACGGAACTTTGCAGGGGGTCCAGACGATGGCCTGGTTCGCATGACACCACAGCCCAACCGTGGCGTAATTCACCCACGGGGGCTGTCGTGTTGTGCTGGACAACTCTCAAATAACCCTAAAACAAGCCATGAGTTATTTGAGAGTTGTCTAAACCTCAGGCCACCCCTGCTGCCTGGGTTTGCATGACACGACAAGCCGCAGCAAACAGGGTGCCTGCAAGCACCATGCAAAAATGGGCCTGCGGGTGCCCGGCTCAATGCACAAAAAGTCTGTTAAGGAGAAAATAATAGCTGGATAATGCCTTCTAATTGGTAGCGCCAGGAGCCTTCCATCCGGAAGCACCCCCTGTCTGTTGAGCTGTGGGAATCAGATAATGAAACATAGAGTGTTCATCAGAATGAAACATAGAGTGTTCGAGGATCGGGATATTTGTAAGAAGACCAAAACACTGGTTTATGAAGCCATTGTATTACCAACTTTATTGTATGCCTGCGAAACATGGACTATCTCTAAACGTCACTTCCACCTCCTTGAAAGGTTTCATCAACGTTGCCTCCGGAAAATCCTGCAAATTACTTGGGAAGATAGGCGAACAAATGTCAGTGTACTGGAAGAAGCAAAGACTACTAGCATTGAAAAAATGATCCTTCAACGCCAACTTCAGTGGACCGGTCATGTTGTTCGAATGCTGCCTGCCGTCTCCCAAAGCAGTTACTTTATTCCCAGCTCAAGGATGGAAAGCGAATATCGGTGGTCCATAAAGGTTAAAGATGTTCTTAAGGATCTTAAAAAATGCAATATAACATCGAAACTGGGAAGCTCTGGCCATGACGATCTAAATGGAGGTTGGCCTTCACAAAGGTTCCATGGACTTTGAAGAAGCCCGAGTGCAAGGTGAAAGGGAGAAGTGCTAAGCGAAAGCACGTCAATGAATCCTTTACAGGACCATCTTCTATCTGGTAACCTGTGTCCTCCTGTGGGAAGCTGTGTGGATCTAGAATTGGCCTCCACAGTCACTTACGGACCCATCGCTAGAGTCTACAATTCTTAGAATTTCCTCCTTTTATCCCGGAAGACAATCTTACTCGGTCACGAGTGATCGCCTGATGATGAATACAGCGGTATCAATTCACTCAAAAACAAAACAATGTTTGCTAAGACCCCCCTCACCTGACCCTTCTTTCCAGACAGCTTCAAAACTCAAGATCTGTCCGCCTCGAGCGCCTTTTTTCTTGGTAGAAAGGCAGGGTGCAAATCAAATCAATAAATAAGGGTGCAGTCCGCTACACATGTTTAGACAGAAAAAGGTCCTACAACTCCCAGCATGCCCCAGACTGCCATGTGGGCTGGGGCATGCTGGAAGTTGTAGGACTTTTTTTGTGTCTAAACATGAGTAGGATCGCACCCTGAACTGTTTCTCCAGCCCTGCCCAACCATGTGTCTGTCCGTCTGTGTGTTCAAAGTAGTCGTCCCCAGCCCAGCCATCTATGGTCATTCAATAAACATCTTCTAGTTATCAAATGCCATTGGCCTAGTACAGGGGTTCTCAACCGGGGGGGGGGGAGAATTCCCCCCGGGGGATTTTAGGGTTTCAGGGGGGGGGATTGGGACCATGGACTCAAACTGTTGAAATACTTATTACAAATTACAATTCTACAGATTGCACATCATCTAGAGGACATCACACCTGACTGTACGGCACAGATTAAGTCAGACAATCTTGGAAAGGGGGGAATGACATTCTGGCATATGGTGAAAAGGGTGCAGGGGGCAAAAAAGGTTGAGAACCACTGACCTAGTATCTTCAGTTAGCCCCTAGAAACATTGACTGACCATCGGTGGTAATTAGTACCGAGTCAAGTGAAACAGGTGGCCAATTCTCTGCTTCACACACCATGGTAACATTTCTGGTATACAAGAACTTGGGATGCGAGGAAATAGCGCAGCACCGGTGGATGGGTTTATCTGAAACAGTGGGACCGCAGCAGTGGTATAGGATCCTGCCCAATGTATCTAAATGCCACTAACTTATTCAAGAAATCTCAGATCACGTGTACACTTCTAAGCCAGTTTATACTGAAGACAGTATGTGGAGAATTAAAAGCTGCCCTCTGGTGGGGGACAAGGGGAGGTTAGGGGATGTTGACCTAGTGCTGAATGGGGTACATCTCCCCCTGAAGGACCAGGTCCGCAGTTTGGGAGTCATTCTAGACTCCCAGCTGTCCATGGAGGCTCAGGTGTCAGCTGTGAGCCGGGTGGCGCTGTATCAGCTCCATCTGATATGGCAACTGCGCCCCTACCTTCCTAACCATCTGCTCCCATCAGTGGTTCATGCCTTGGTCTCCTCTCGCCTAGACTACTGTAATGCGCTCTACGTGGGGTTACCCTGGAAGACGGTTCGGAAGTTGCAGCTGGTACAGAATGCAGCAGCTCGCCTGGTTAAAGGCTGCCAGCGGCGTGATCACATCACTCCAGTGCTCAAAGAGTTGCACTGGCTACCAGTTGTTTGCCGAGCCGAATTCAAGGTGTTGGCGTTGACCTTTAAAACCCTGTACGGCTCCGGTCCAGTTTATCTCAAGGAGCGCCTCCAGCAACATCAAGTAGGCCGCTCAACAAGATCTGCCACGGACGGCCTTCTCCCTGTCCCATCAGCCAGAGAAACCAGGCTGGTCGGGACTAGGAGGAGGGCCTTTTCTGTGGCAGCCCCCAATTTATGGAACTCCCTCCCCAGTGACCTCTGCCATGCCCTTTCCTTGATTAGCTTCCGCCAGGCATTAAAAACGTGGCTTTTCAGGCGGGAATGTGGGATGGGTTAGGATTTTAAAATAATTTTTTATACTGTTTTAATTGTCTTGTTTTATTGTATTGTTTTAATTGTACATCGCCCAGGGTGGCGGGGTGACCGGCCAGATGGGCGATTAACAAATGTAATAAAATTAAAAATAAAAATAAAATAGATACAACCCACGTGGGGTCTTGGTGGTAGCGGTGAGATAAGGAGAAGTTCTCAGTAAATTTTTTGAGGCCGCATCCAAATGATTTGGACATGAATGACAGTGAAACTGGGTTTAAAAGCCTGTACAAGGATAAAAGTATGGAATACTTTGGGGATGGGGTAAATTCTCTCCTCCTCAGTACACATACCATAAATCCCAAACTATGGCAGCTTCTGGGCCAAAATCCATGATCGGATTTTCTAATGTGTTTTTTCTTTTAAACTTAAAAGAAGCTGCTGGGACAAACACACACACACACACACACACACAGTTGGACTGAAGCGCCGGTGCTGGGAAAGGGGATGTGTTGAACCTTTCCCTCTCTTGCACTGTTTCCCCAATCAGTCCCCCACCCCTGAAACAACGATTAGCACCAACGGGTGTTGGGGTTAAAATAAAGGCACAATACAGAAACTGAGGGAGTGGACCTCGATTGGGTAAACGCCCCTTCCCCAAGCACTGCTGCCCAAATCCAGCTGGGAGACCCAGTCACTCACAGATCTACTACATCACATCAGTTTCGGCACCAAACGGTCACATTTTGGGATTTGGGGATATGCAGGGGAAGAATCTCCCCGCCCACCCCAGTACTTTTTACCTTTGTTCAGGCTTCGAAGCCAGTTGTCACTGCCATTCATCTTTCCAAATTGTTTGGACGCAGTCCATCGGGAACCACAGCTGTGTAAGCAGCAGTGAAGTGAATGAGACTTCTGGAAGAGCACGACTCCAATGAGGTCAAGAAATATTCCTGGTGGGACCTCACACTTAACCTACTGGACTGCACCAACTGTATCAATGGCTGGTTCTATCTATCTATCTATCTATCTATCTATCTACTATCTATCTATCTATACCCCACCTTTTTCCCTGCAAGGAACCCAAGGCAGCTTACATAATCCTCCTCCTCCTCTCCATTTTATCCTCACAACAACCCTGTGAGGTAGGTTAGGCTGAGAGTCAGTGACCAGCCCAAAGTCACCCAGTGGGTTTCATGGCTGAGCGGGGACTAGAACCCGGATCTCCTCAGTCCCAGTCCAACACTCTCACCACTACACCACACTGGCTCATTAGTGATGTTCAGAGTAACGCTTTCAAGCATTTAAAAAAATTCCACCAATTATTTATTTTTTTGTGGAGGACCGGGACCGGTCCTTTGCGCGGGTTTGCGACGGAAGGGGTTAACCGGAGCGAAGGGAACCCCCTTCCGCGTGGCTTTACGGCACTTAAAAGGAGGCCGCGACTGAAATTGACGAGAACACAGAGGCTGAATGAGTTACGCTACTACACTGCTTATAGGTAAACAGAGTTTAATTGAGCGTATCAAAGCAAACACGGAGCGGCAACCAGGCGCACACCACGCTCCCAATTACAAATGCTAGAATGAGTAGCAGCAGTACAGTGCAAGGTTTACCTGAGATGGCCTTAAGTTCCTCGATAGCCACCGCAATGTTGTTCACCGTGAGCTTCCCGGGGTTGAGTCCTTGAGTCTGGACCGGAGTCCCAGACGTCCGTGCGGCCTACTCCCCACCGACCAACAACCTTTTCCCGCCACAGACCCCTTCCTTTTACCCGCTTCTTGGCTCCCCCCTCCCTCCTGCGCCTCCTCCCCTCGTGATTGATCAAAACAAATCTGGAATAACCTGTTTTCCTTCGGGCGTTCCTGGGTGCTTAGGGGTGCTTAAGAGAACTTGGCCACTCTTTGGGACCACCAGGTACCTTGGCGCCCCTCTTGTTGTTTGGGGATGCTTCACAGCTCATTTGGCTGCCAGGGGAGCGGGAGTTGCCATGGGGTATTTATTTATTTATTTATTTGTTTGTTTATTTCATTTTTATACCGCCCAATAGCCGAAGCTCTCTGGGCGGTTTACAACAATTAACAATACAGTCCCTGCCCGCAGGCTTGCAATCTAAAAAGACACGACACACAAGGAAAAAGGAATGGGGAGGGAAGAAGAAGAAGGGGGAATATTAATTATTACTTCTGTAATTCTCTGTGTCTCAAGAAGCTCCAGCCTCCTTCTTCTTCCCCACAGGGCTGTAGATGTCAGTTAGCCCTGGGGGGGGGGGGCAGATGTGTCTCCTTGTGAGCCTCATCGAAGTGCAGGTAAACAAGGTTAAAGGTGGATGCCTGAGCTGCCTGCTACTGCGAGTGTGGGGTGTGCATGTACCTGACCTGGCTTTCTCTTCACATTTTTATTTATTTAAGGAATGTATACCCTACTTTTCCCCTCTCAAAAAGGAGTTGCTCAAAGTGGCTTACAAATAAATGGAATAAGTGGGGTAAACTTAGAGGTATGTCCTAGCATAGCATTATTATCCATTTATGATAAGGTTTATTGTACTCAAGATACTAAAGATTTAATTACAAACTTATTGACAGCAGCAAGGTTAATGATATCTAGAAAATGGAAAACGCAAGGTGATGATCAAATAGAGGAATGGTATAAAGAGGTATGGGATATTGCTATTAATGGTAAATTAACAAGTAGTATTGAAGTTAAAAGGGGATTATCGAACCGAAATGATTTTAAAGATATATGGAGAGAGCATTTGTAGATTTTGTTTTATTAAGTGGGAAAGGGTATATATACCCTCACAAGAGTCATTACAATTTTGGAAGGCTGAATATGTAGTTAGTTGGTCCCGGTGGGGGCGCACTTATTATTATTATTTCAGTTTTTATGTGTTTGTTGTATAATTTGTATGTTTATGTATTTTGTATTTTATATGTTAAAATTTAAATAATTTTTTTTAAAGCTAAAAAAAAAGTGGCTTACAAAATATAAAAAAGTATAAAAACATGTCCCATGTCCCTGGGATGATGAATGGAACATGAATGTTCAACTAGCAAAGTAAGATATTATCGGGTCAGCTTTCCCCACCCTCTTTCTTTTCTTCAGCGAAGGCGGAGAAAGTTGATGCAGAAAGACTGATCTATCAGCCCCCTTTCTTCTGGGGCTGCAAGTAAAGAATTTAGGAATGGGAGAAGACCACAGTAGGGTTGCCAGACACCCCTGATTTTAAGGAACAGATCTGATCCTTCACAGCATTACCTTTCTGCATTAAACCTCTGCATTAAATATCATCCCAGGGATTTTATGCAACCTGGGTTGTTGTTTTTTTAAATAATTTGCTGCATCTGTGCTTAACCAAATAAATCAAGAATTATATATCGAACAGATGGAAAGCTTTTTAATCTCAGCAGGCTGAAAGCAAAAAGTAAGGTAATTACAACCTCCGTTGTGGAACTTCAGTATGCTGATGATAATGTGGTCTCCGCACATTCAGAGGATGATCTCCAAACTATCCTAAATGCTTTTGCAGAAGCATACGGAAAACTTGGTCTCTCACTTAACATCAAAAAAACCAAAGTGCTTCATCAGCAAGTGCAAGCTAACCCTTTGGTGATGCCATCTATCCAGCTTGGCGGGACAATACTGGAAAATGTCGATCATTTTCTCTATCTTGGCAGCTATCTTTCTGTTACAGCTAACATCGACAGTGAAATCCAGCATCGTCTGAGCTCCGCAAGTGCCGCTTTTTCTCGAATGAAACAGAGTGTTCGAGGATCAGGATATTTGTAAGAAGACCAAAACACTGGTTTATGAAGCCATTGTATTATCAACTTTATTGTATGCCTGCGAAACATGGACTATCTATAAACGTCACTTCCACCTCCTTGAAAGGTTTCATCAACGTTGCCTCCGGAAAATCCTGCGAATTACTTGGGAAGATAGGCGAACAAATGTCAGTGTACTGGAAGAAGCAAAGACTACTAGCATTGAAAAAATGATCCTTCAACGCCAACTTCAGTGGACCGGTCATGTTGTTTGAATGCCTGACTGCCGTCTCCCAAAGCAGTTACTTTACTCCCAACTCAAGGATGGAAAGCGGAATATCGGTGGTCAATATAAGAGGTTTAAAGATGTTCATAAGGCTAATCTAAAAAAATGCAATATAAACATCAAAAACTGGGAAGCTCTGGCCCATGAACGATCTAAATGGAGGTTGGCCTTTCACAAAGGTTCCATGGACTTTGAAGAAGCCCGAGTGCAAGGTGAAAGGGAGAGACGTGCTAAGCGAAAAGCACGTCAAACGAATCCTTTACAGGACCATCTTCCATCTGGTAACCTGTGTCCTCACTGTGGGAAGCTGTGTGGATCTAGAATTGGCCTCCACAGTCACTTACGGACCCATCGCTAGAGTCTACACAATCTTCTTTAGAATTTCCTCCTTTTATCCCGGAAGACAATCTTACTCGGTCACGAGTGATCGCCTGATGATGATGACACCCATGTACACCCAACACTTCCACCTGCCATTGGTATGCATGGCATAAAAACATACAGTGATAACATGCAACATGACATAAAAATCCATTTTTAAACTGCTTTAAAGGGGGCGAAGAAAAGAAAATTACCTCAGTGGGAAGCAGTAGTGTGGATCCTGTCAGACGCAGCTATGACAATAGGCAGCGGTGATGTTTTCCTGGCAGCTGTGATTCAAGGTGACTTTGCAGGGTGACAAAGCCCTGCGAGAGAGAAAGGGCCAAATCTCTCCATGCTGTGTCACAAGGGTAACAAAGTGCTGGAAAATACTCAATAAGTGGCTTTTTCCAGTCTGTGATTCAGTGTCATCAGCCTCAGCTTCTGGAAAAGGGGATCTCTGAGTCAGGACAGGAGACTCCAGCTAAGGTTAAGGTACACTCAGATATTTGGGGCTTGGCTTTGCCACATTTTTTTTTAGAAGTTGGGAACAGCATGGTTCTCCGGATGGGGTGCTTGCTTCCAGGCGGACAGCTGCTACTAGCACTAACAGTTAAAAGGCATTGGGCAGCTATACTGCCTTTTTCCTCTTTAGCAGAACTTTTTTTCTGCTAAGAAAAAAGATGGAAGACATGGTAGGAAAGCATAGGAGGGCTACAAATGGAAGACAATGATGTCTGCACACACACACACACACACACACAGTAAAATTCCATAAATGAGGCAGGGCAATTGCACAGTAAAAGCCTCACTTGGAAGCACCCTTCCAGCCATCGACTTTTTGGGAGGTCCACAACGTAGAGCAGTGTTCTCCAACCTTGGGTCCCCAGATGTTTTTGGCCTACAACTCCCAGCATGCCCCAGCCAGCGTAGGCCAAAACCATCTGGGGACCCAAGGTTGGAGAACACTGACATAGAACAAGGCGGTGATGACTCTCCCTGGTTGTTTGCCACCCAGCAACTGGTATGGAAAGAGAGCACACCACAGCCTTTGAAGGACGCAGGCTCCATTTTGTTATCGAGGCTAATGGCCATTGATACACCTATCCTCTGTGAATTTGTCTCCCTCCTCTCCTGTTAAAACCAGTGGTCAATCAACACAGGTCGTGACACCAAATTCTGTAACTTAATTATGCACGGAGTGAAACACTTGCTTTCGGCTGTCCCCAATCTACTGCCATAAAACGTCATCAGGTGACCCAAGTTCTACTATGGGTGAGAGAATGTTAGGAGGACCCTTTATTTGTTGATGTTGCTCTTCCTCTCCTCTTAGTGAGAGGAGCGCCCAGTGAGGCTCAATGTACCTTTTCACGCTGAAGAGCAACACCATCAGTGGCCTCACAGACAGCCGAAAAAGACATTCTGCCTGCCAAGCGGTTGTGCCCCTTCACCATCCCTCCCTGGGGCACATGCAACCAGACACCTTCTCGTTTCCCCCAGCCAGACCAAATAGGGAAGGGTCTTCTTCAGCTCATGCTGGACCCTGGCCTGCCGAGTGTACAGGGTCCACATGGACCATGCATCTTGCAGAACGTCACGGTGATAAATCAGCTTAAGGTGGGGGATGCGATCAAAAGTTAGCTTCCGTTCAGGCGGACTTGTTGAAACGGATTTGCGGGCAGGTGTAAGCCCCAGCCCGGCGAATAGTGCAGATCACCTGTGGAAGTTAGAAACGGACAGTGCGGTCCCTAATTAAAAGACGCCACTCTGTTCGGTGGATTTCCCTTTCAAAAGAGCTTGGGTGACATGCTTATATTCCCAAAATGTCTTGGATTGACCCTGACTGACGGGGGAGTGCAGACCCTCCTACCCTTTGACCAGGTTGCCCAGCTCTCTCTCCTTGCACCCGGTGTCTCCCAGGGCTCACCATCAGTGCTGGCTCCACCAGTAAAAGGCGCAAACCAGCCTGCTGCATGACAGATGTCTAGCCTTGAATCCAAAGTGACCTCTGTAAATGCCTGTGGTGGTGTGTGTGTGTGTGGTGGAGAGCCCTTCATGACTTCTCCCAACTCTGGTCAGCGTGTTTAGAAAAGCAAAGCACAGCTGGAAACAGCCGTCCCACCTGCTGTTTACACCAAGCTTCACAGCCCGGGTGCCCAGCAGAAACGCTTTGGCCAAAACACAGGCCCAGGCAGGCGTGCTGCCCTGCCACAGATCAGGAGAAAGTCTGTAGAGCTGGAGTCAGCCAGTATAGGAGAACTGGCGCTATCCCATCCCTTTCGAAGGGCTGGGAACTGGTAGCAAGAGTTGTTCAGTTCAATACGTGGCAGCCGAAATGTCCTGAAGAATCTGTTCATCCTTTTAAAATTATTGTTGTCGGTTGAATGGGTGGGTGGATGGGTGGTAATATTAGACATGTAGAGAATCCTGTTGTGTTATTCTGCTCCCCAGCAGTGCCCTGCTTAATCCTCTTTCCTATCTCATGCTAACTTCCCCAAACCTGTTCATCCTTGAAGTACACGGCAGATTAGCTGTGTGCCACTATTGTCTGCACAGGTTTTGTTGTGGCAGTGACAAAATCACGACAAGTTGTTCAGTCGAGTACGGTGCGGCTGTTCCCTTCCCACATCTGAATTTTCAGCAGCAGAGCTTCGTTCTTTAAGGGTTTTTCTTGTCTACACATTTCAGTCTATGTAAGTCTACCGAGTCAGATCTGTTTAGCTCAGTGCTTCTCAATTATTTTCTGTCATGCCCCCCCTAGGAAGAAGAAAACATTTCGCGCCCCCCGCGCGACTGTAAATAGTATCATTTGTCTATAAAATTGTTATAAGTACACCTCTGCATAACACTGTATCCTTATTAACGTATAAGAGAATAAAAAAAGAAAGAAATGTGGATCAATTTACAACAAAGAATAGCTTTATTAACTGTAGCAGAAAAGATTTAAAGGAGCACAGGATTTAAAGGAACACAATATTAAAAAAAACTTTTAACTGAGGTCAAACGAGCCCCCCTTTACGGAGCCTCGCGCCCCCCCCTGGGGGGCCCGCCCCACTATTTGAGAAGCACTGGTTTAGCTGCTGCTGCTGCTGCTGCTGCTGCTGGAACGGAGAGCCGAGAGCTAGAAACTTTTCTGTTTCGTGCTGATGGCTTGCAAAAGCTCTTTGCAAGAAAAGAAAAGGAGCAGTGCCGGCTGCCAAAGCGACAGTATGAGACCGAAAAAAAGCCAGAGAACAGATGACGAGGCAAAAGGGAACTGGTGCAGAAAGGGTCAGGGGAGGCCTGGCCAGACAGCAAAGTGCTGCCCTTTGAATGACTGTGAGTGGACTCTGTTTTTCTAGCCTGTTCTTTTGGCGGGCGGATGGAGGAGGCATGAAAAAGAAAGTGAGCGGCCCGCAGAGGCTTGTCTTGGGAAAGATGCTAGGAGGGGGAGGGGACAGGAGCCAGAGAGGCACACAGAAGCATAGCACTGGAAGAGAGGGACACACAGCAGAAGTGGCGGAGCAAGAGAGGCAGGACGCAGGAGTACGCCACTAGTGGGGAGGCAGAGCTGTGGGCAGGGGATGCTCTGCCAATCAGATCCATCAACACTTCCCCACTTCTCACATGCTCAGGCTTCTGTAAATATTTATAATATCCATTAGGATACTCGGAGTCGGCAGCAGAGCTGGACGGATGCCCCACCACGAGCCCCCCCCCCCCAAGGTGGAAAAAATGACACCATCCTTTCTTAATACCAACAGGCTGACATCAGCATCCCCCTGGCAGGTGGCGATTGGCCACGCAGTCCGGCCAATGGAAGGACTCCCCCCCCCACCCCCAGATAGGAGGAGGAGGAGGAGGAGGAGGCGGGGGAGAGCCTGGGAGCTGAAGAGTTTTTAAAAGTTGCAGGGAAAGCCGTGTGGAGAGACAGACCCCGGACGTGTGTGTGTGTGTGTGTGCGCACAGCGAGGAGGAAAGCACCGACCCACACACAGCAACCACAGCACACCACACGTGTGCGACAGCAACATGTCTGCAACACACTTCAACAGGGGCCCGGCCTATGGCATGTCAGCTGAAGTCAAGAATAAGGTAAGGTTGCCCAGGCGGGCGGGACGGGGGGATGTGTGTGTGCCTTAGCACTGGGAGCAGCCTGTGGAATGGTGCTTCTTGATCTGGTGTGTGTGTGTCTCGGGGGTGGTGGTGGTGGTGGTGGTGGAGGAGGCTGTATCAGTTATATATTACAGACCTGATGGCCTCAGGGCCTCCACACAGGCAACATCATCATCATCATCAGGCGATCACTCGTGACCAAGTAAGATTGTCTTCCAGGATAAAAAGAGGAAATTCTAAAGAAGATTGTGCAGACTCTAGCGATGGGTCCGTAAGTGACTGTGGAGGCCAATTCTAGATCCACACAGCTTCCCACAGTGAGGACACAGGTGACCAGATGGAAGGTGGTCCTGTAAAGGATTTGTTTGATGTGCTTTTCGCTTAGCACATCTCTCCCTTTCACCTTGCACTCGGGCTTCTTCAAAGTCCATGGAACCTTTGTGAAAGGCCAACCTCCATTTAGATCGTTCATGGGCCAGAGCTTCCCAGTTTTCGATGTTTATATTGCATTTTTTTAGATTAGCCTTATGAACATCTTTAAACCTCTTATATTGACCACCGATATTCCGCTTTCCAACCTTGAGTTGGGAATAAAGTACGGTAACTGCTTTGGGAGACGGCAGTCAGGCATTCGAACAGCATGACCGGTCTACTGAAGTTGGCGTTGAAGGATCATTTTTTCAACGCTAGTAGTCTTTGCTTCTTCCAGCACAGGCAACAGATCCTTAGGCAGCAGAGCATCAACTGACAAGCAGAAGGAGTCAGGAGGAGTCAGGAGGAAAGGGGCTCCATGTTCAGGTGGGAAGGCCAGGCAGGGAAAAGGACCATTCAGAAAACAGACCAGTCTAGGGGGGAATTCTGGAATGGACACCCAAGAATGGACACCTAGTCACTTTCAGTATGGAAACTCTTGGTTTGTATTCATTCTAGGGGCTTTTCGTTCGATGAGGTTCAGTTCTCTGCCACCGCCACCTCCAGCCCCAGACTCGTTTTTTTTAAAAAAAAAATCTCTCATATGGTGGCAGGCAATATAAGTGATTAATTAGGGCCACCGGGCAATGGCAAATGATCACCTCTGGAACAATCCCATCCGCCTGAAGCGAATGGGATTGGCACCAAAGACAGCGGTGATGGGGACTTGGTTGCCTCCATGAAGAATGCGTCAACGAAAAGCAATACATTGCTTTCGAACGGCGCATGTCAAGTGTCCAATGTGTTTCATGTGCGGCTCTCCCAGAATTGATAATCATCATTACAACAGCCATGTTTAGTAGGCTAGGACTATATCCCTATAGTGCAGATGGGGGTGCTGAGGCTGGGAGAATGGCGGCTTGCCTACAGCTACCTACTGTGTTTGTGGCAGAAGTGATTTTTGAACTAGTAGGCACTGCTCTGCTCACTTTCTTAGCTGGCACACTACGCCACCTCCTCAGAGAATAGTTGGGCTGGACCCAAGAAAGAAAATTGTGACAACCAAGATCGGCATGCTTTAACAACCTTGGATCATGTTTTTATCCTTGTGTGGAAGATCACTGTTATATATACCCATTTCACAGAAATGGAACTGCTGCTGATACAGGCACTTGCGACAATCAAAGGGGAATTCCGCACATGAGAAGTTTTGAGTCTCTCTCATGCTATTTATGTTAAGGCCTGATTGTCTGTTGTTCACACAGAAGAGAGGAGGCTTTTGTAATCTGAATGGACATTCTGGCCAGTGTAGGTTTTTACAATCACAATTAGGGAGTTTCCAGAAAGAGGACTCCTAGCACTACTAATCAAAGGCATTCTGTAGCTATTTAGACTTTTCTTCCATAACCATTCCCCCCCCCTGGGGGGGGAATACGAGATAAGAAGTGGTGGGAAAACACAGGAAGGTTACAAATTGAAGACAACCACCTGTGTCTGGACCCCCTGCAAAATTCCATTAATAAGGCAGGGCAATTACACAATAAAAGCCTCATCTGGAAGCACCCGAAGACCACAGTTCTATACCTTTTTTACTCAAAAGTCCCATTGCAATCAATGGGGCTTACTCCCAGGTAAGTGGGTATAGGACTGCAGCCTAAGTTTCACGTCTGAAAACGCCCACCGAGTCAGAAGGCACCCAGTGGAACGGCCGCCCCTCCCAATCCCCAGGGCCGGTGCTACCATTAGGCCAACTAGGCAGCTGCCTAGAGCGCAGGGCTAAAGGGGGCGCCAGAAACGCCTTGAAAAAAAATACAGCGCTCTCAAGTGGGATGGGGGGCGCTAAATATCTGATCTTGCCTAGGGCACCAAACTGCCTTGCACCGGTCCTGCCAATCCCCCTGGCCTCGCACCACCCCGGCCATGGGAGTTGTAGTCCAATGCTCCCGGAGGGGCACCAGGTTGCAGGCGGCTGAGCGAAAGCAATCCTGAGACGGCAGCCCGTCATCCCAGCAATGCTGGCAGGAGCTTTATACGACCCTTGAATGATGATGCCCAGTCCCGCTCACCCTTAAGGCAGCCTTAGGCCGCTGCCCTCACAACATTTTTGCCCGCAGGCCGGAATCGGGCCATTCTCGCGGTTGATGCTAGGGGGTGGGGATTCTTTTGCAGCAAAGGCATTAGACCTCTCTTGCCTTGCAGGGCAGGGCCCGGCGGGGTACCCCTGAGAAAACGGGGCACCCCATGCTATACTGCCACACTTTGAGTTGACCAGCAGGTGGCCACAGAGCAGTTTTCTCCAGCCTTGGGTCCCCAGATGTTTTTGGCCTACAACTCCCAGCATGCCCCAGCCAGCGTAGCTGGCTGGGGCATGCTGGGAGTTGTAGGCCAAAAACATCTGGGGACCCAAGGTTGGAGAACACTGCCACAGAGCACTTGAGATGGGTCAGCGATATGGAGGAAGGCCTAGGGAGGCCACGTTGCAGTGGGACACTCCCGCTTACCGTCACCGACTCTTCTCCAGAGGCAATAGTGAGGCAGCCACTTCAAGGTGAAGGGTTTGGGGGTGCCACTAACGGGGGGGGGGCAGAATGGGAGACAGACCACATAGGGCCAGTGCTTGCATTACAGGGGGTGGTGGCAGAGCGGCCCCAGACAACTTGCCTGTTGTTGTGGTCCCTTGGCGACTCTCTTTAGAGCAGGGGCTCTCCAACCGTGGGGTCCCCAGATGTTGCTGGCTGACAGCTCCCGGCATAACCAGGCAGCATGGCGAATGGCAAGGGATTCTGGGAGCTGTAGTCCAGCAGCAACATCTGGGCACCCCACGGTTGGAGACAGCCCTGATCTCGAGGGACACAAGTTGCCCGCACCTGCGTACACCTTTGGGTGAGGTGGATTGGGGTGTATGTGTGCTTTCTGACTGGAATCTTGTTAGCCTGCTTTTTACAACGCATGGGGCCATTTGGATCGGGGCCAGCAGGAGTACTTCGATGGGGCATCAGTCTTGGACTAACCGGTTAGCTCACTTGGGGGCGGGAAGGGCTGTGTAATCCAGTGACAGCACACATGCTTTGCATGCCAAAGGTCTCCGGTTCAATCCCTGGCATCTCCAGGTAGGGCCAGGAGAGGGTCCTATCCGAAATTTTGGAGAGAGCCCTTGGCAATGCTGAGCTAGATGGACCGATGGTCTGACGACTCAGTATAAGGCAGCTTCTTATATTCCCAAAATGTCTTGGATTGACCCTGACTGACGGGGGAGCGCAGAGACCCTCCTACCCTTTGACCAGGTTGCCCGGCTCTCTCTCCTTGCACCCGGTGTCTCCCAGGGCTCACCATCAGTGCTGGCTTCACCACCAGTAAAAGGACAGCCTCTGCCCTCCCCCTTCCGCAACTGCATACTTCAGCTACCGTCCTGGCCAGCGCTCCCCACTCTGCTGCTGGAGTCTGGGCAGCAACAGACTCACCATATATGGTCAGTTTTGGGGTTTCTTTGTAGGCTGGTTCTATATAAGGCATGATTTGGCAGGATGTGCCTCTTACAGGCAAAGCAGGGTGTCTGCAACTGAGACACGCAGGTGAGAGAGACCACCACCATCACAAACATCAACAGCTCCCTACACTAGAAGTGGTCACCGTTTTTCTAATACTGGGGTGGGGGTGGGGAACCAGTATCCTTTGCTGGATAGCCATGGGTCCTAAATCCAGAGAGGGAAAACAAAGCGATTCCAGGCTTGACTGTGGTGGAGTAAGCAACCTCAACTCCACAAAACTTCCCCCCCAATGAGACGGTGGTCTGATATCCTAGATATGTGTTGTGTTGCCACCTTGTTCCCAAAGAATTTTATTTTTTATTTATTTATTATATTTATACCCCGCCTTTTTTCCTGCAAGGAACCCAAGGCAGCTTACATAATCCTCCTCTCCATTTTATCCTCACACAACCCTGTGAGGTAGGTTAGGCTGAGAGTCAGTGACTGGCCCAAAGCCACCCAGTGAGTTTCATGGCTGAGCGGGGACTCGAACCCGGATCTCCTGAGTCCCAGTCCGACACTCTCACCACTACGCCACACTGGCAAGTACACTGCGTATTTCTACTGATATAGGAGTTTGCAGATTTTGGGGGTTGTACAGAGCTCTTCAGGCAGAATGAAGAGATTAGCATTAATGAGCCACAGAGAGAACACACTTAGTTACAAATGCAAATACATTTTAGTTCCTTCAAACTAAAACAAGAAGAACTTTTGCATGTCTCTATGCTAGTAACCTTCTACTGACCAATGCATTTTAAGTAGGAACTAGATGTGGGAAGACAAAATTTGGTATTGTGATTAAACCACTCCCTATCTGAAGTAATTAAAAATACAGCAATACCTTGGATTGAGAGCGTAATTCGTTCCGGAAATGTGCTTGTAATCCAAAACACTCTTATATCAAAGCGAGTCTCTGGTGGGCGTGAGCGGGGCCGATTTCGGCCCGCTACGCCCGCTCGAGGCGAGCGGTTACATCCCTACGACTTGTCTTGCAAGACCTTGCTCGTTTATCAAGTAAAAAAAAAATTAAAAAATTTGCTTGTCTTGCAAAACGCTCTCAGACCAAGTTACTTGCAATCCAAGGTATTACTGTATCTGAGTTTGCAACTCACTTGTTCTCTAAACTCCTATAACTAAGAATGATCCAAAGTTTTGCATAAAGGTTTCCCAATTGCCTCCTTCATGCTGGACAACCTAGCCCCCAGTTATAATATAAAAACCCAAAACTTCTCTTGCTCTTATATTACCAGATTATGGTCCAATACAGAGGGATATAGACCCCGGTGAGTTTGTCACTCACTTGCAGTAAATTTGGAGTGGCTTCTAGCAGTGGAGTGACTACAGCTTCTTAAGGCCAGGAACACAGAGCGGAGGTGTGGTGCCTTTTCATGTGATGGTGACCATTCACATTAGCTGGCCAATCGAATTGTTACAATAACTAGAGGAAAATATCCACAGGTGCTACAAAGCATTACAATTGGCCTAGGAGTTGACCTGACATGTTTCAAGCTTCTTCAGCTCTTTCTCACGGGTGTCTTCCTTTTACAACTCCTCTGAAGGAGAAGTGATCTTCTTTTCTGCCTTTTTTTCAGAAGCCAGGATAGGGTTGCCAGCCACAGAGGAAGCAAGTAGCCTTCATTGGAATTGTTTAGTAGGATAACTGGCTAAGCTACTAGCTTGATGCTGTAGGGTTGGCTAGCTAGTCGTAGGGGATCCATATGGCTCTCATTCTAGGATCCATCTAGTTTGTAGTTGTGTGTTGAGGGCCTTGAAGGCACCTTGGTTAGGATATTACTGTAGGATAGCAGCTGGGGAGTGCATGAAAATCGGGTGTTGGGGGTAGCTCCAGTGCTGAAGTGGAAGGCTTTATCTAGATTCATAGATCATAGAGTTGGAAGGGGCCTACAAAGGCCATCGAGTCCAACCCCCTGCTCAGTGCAGGAAACTAGAGGAAGGGTCTCCCACCCAAGTAATAACCAGGCCTGACCCTGCTTAGCTTTCTACACTCAGACAAGCTGAGCCAGCGTGAGCCACAGGCCTGTTAGGGAGGTAAGAGTTGTACCCACATTCTTGCCTTTAAGGGGTTTTAGGAAGAATGCTCCATTTTGCTTATGGGGACACCATAGGAGGGCATTCTGCAGCTGGCAGCCAGGATAGAGAGAGAGTGACTGGTTTCACACAACACAACAACCCTGCACTCAAGGTTGAGTATGGGTTGTATGTGGGTTGACGTTGGACTGTGGGTTGTTGTGTTGTGTGAACCCAGATGTGCTAACAAATCATGGTTTTTTAACCACAACCTACAAGTTCACAACCCAACAACAAACCATGGGTTCTCTTTGTTGTTTGTAGTTAACAAACCATGGTCTGTTAGTATGGCTGGTTCACACAACAGAACAACCCACATTTCAACAACAACCTACGGTTCAACAACAATCCACATTCAGCCCATACTCAACCTTGAATGTGGGTGGTCATGTTGTGTGAACCCAGCCAGTGCGTGTATGTGTATATTTTGATATTCAAGTTGAAGAAACCCTGTATCATCAGAAGGGACAAGAATGAATGCATTAACATGCTGATTAAGCTAGAGTAGAGGTCAACCCCAACCAAACAGGGGCCCATGATGTACCATTATTATTGGGAAACTTCCAATACACATGGAAGTCCCAGACATAGTCCGGAGTGTGTGTTGGTGGGCAGGGAAACTAGCATGAACTGCATGGAGTGGTGTTCTCTCAGAAATAATTTGGAGCACAAAATCTCTGTCCCATCATACCCACTTCAGAAGGACATATCACCTCTTTCTTTGTTGGTGCTGCAAACTCTAGCCCAGTGTTCTCCAACCTTGGGTCCCCAGATGTGTTTGGCCTACAACTCCCAGCATGCCCCAGCCAGCGTAGCTTCAGAAGGAATCTGGGGGCATGCTGGGAGTTGTAGGCCAAAAGTTGGGTGCCTATTAGTGTGGAAACAAAATGGCACCCTCCTAAAATAAGGTAACATCAATTAAGTCTAAGACACAGGATGTTCACATGTCAGTTGAAAACAAAGACAAAAAGGAAAATGGCAGGCAGAGGTAGAGAAAGAACTGAACTGTTCAAGCCTCCGAAGGCCTACAGTAAATTTCCTGGAAGGTGGGGATTAGGATTTATCATCTCCAGTGCTGTCCCTGACCCCCATAATGCAATGAAATACTCAGGATTGGGGCTGGCAAACCTCTAGTACAGTGCTCTCCAACCTTGGGTCCCCAGATGTTTTTGGCCTACAACTCCCAGCATGCCCCAGCCAGCATAGCTGGCTGGGGCATGCTGGGAGTTGTAGGCCAAAAACATCTGGGGACGCAAGGTTGGAGAACACTGCTCTAGCCTACTCACACTTGAGACCACTGTCGACAAGATTTTACTAAACGTGGAGTGCCCCTTGCAACACACAGGACTTGGGAGATATAGCGCTCACTCTATGAGGCTTGGAGGTGTTTTTACTAAGGCAACATTTACTTATGCCACAAAATGTACTGTTCTTGGCATGACAGACTACAGTTATCTGTAACATGCCATCATCGCTTATTATCCATAACATACAATTACTTCCTTCTGTAAAGATGCTTTCGGAGATTGCTCTTTTGCAGGGATGGGGACTCAGACTCCAGGACTCGACTCGTGAGTCGGATTGATTCCCCCCTCTGACTCGAGTCGGACTTGAGTCCCAATATTTTCAATGGGACTCGAGACTCGACTCGGGACTCGAGACCAAGGACTCGTGTCCCAAAATCCTGTTCCTCAAATGCAACATGGATAGGTTTTAGGAAGTACAGCAAGTTTATTTTTTAAAATCATTTCCCTAAAATGCAACCTTTCAGACATGTTGGGTTTGGCTGCCTCTGCCTGCCTGTTTGGGGTTCCCAGCCTCCTCTGCCTGTCTGGTCTCTTCTTAACCAGTTCCACAGTTTGAATTGTCCAAGACAAACGCCTCTGCCTGCCTGCTTTGGGGTTCCCTGCCTCCTCTGCCTGCCTGGTTATTTTGGGTTTGTCTGCCTGGTCTGTTCTTGCCAAAATCAGTTGCAGAGTTTTGAAATAAAAAGGCACACTTGTGCCTAGAATTTATTTAAGCCACACATCTGGAATAGCCTTATTTTGCTGGGGAAAACCCCCATTGATTTTAATAGGGACTTGTGGAGTCAGCTTTGGGAGTGACTCGTGACTCGTGAGTCACCATTTTGGACCAAGGACTCGGACTCGAGACTCGGGTCCAAAGACTCGGGACTCGACTCATGACTCGAGACCAAGGACTCTTCAACATCCCTGCTGTTTTGTACCCCATCCCGATCCCATCCAGCTTCCCCTTCTTAAGTTGAAAGCAGGGATTAAAACACGGAAGGAGCTGTGTGACAGTTGTTCTCTCTCTGTGAGAACAGTGTCCCATGAACATCATGTGATAGCTTCAGACTATCAATCACAAAAGCTGAAGCTTCCATAATGCGCAAGCTTTTATTTGCACTTCTTGAAGTGTAGCTCCACAACCGTGAAACAAACAAGGCCATTATTTCCCCCACCGCTCTCTCTAGAAAAAGAAGACGACATTTTACATATGTTATGTGATATTTTTAAAAACAATGTTCACAAACATTTAACAGAGTACCAATGTGATTTAGTGGGGAGTGTACTGGATTTGGCCCACAATGACCTGGGTTCAAAAGTCCTGCTCAGCCATGATACTCATTAACCTTCAGCCAATCACTTTCTTTCAGAGTGATCCACCTCACAGAGTTGTTGTGAAGATAAAGTGAGGAAACTCCATGCACTGATTTCCTTACAGGAAGGAATGGGATGAGATAAATACATTTAACTCTAAAAAATATTGCTGCTGATGTCTCAGTCATAAGGAAATGGGAAAACAGAATACAGTCATGCCTTGGATTGAGAGCATAATTCATTCCGGAAACGTGCTTGTAATCCAAAACACTCTTATATCAAAACGAAATCCCCCCAAAAAAATTTGTACAGAGATTTTTCATTTAAGCCGTACTACAGTACTTGTATTGCAAGACGTCGCTTGTATATCAAGTAAAAAATAAATAAATAAATATTTAAACATTTGCTTGTCTTGCAAAACGCTCTCAAACCAAGTTACTTGCAATCCAAGGTATTACTGTACATCTTACATGCATCTTAACTGACAAATAGAATTAAAAATACAAATTATGACTCCATGCTGTGTTTAAGTTTATACACTGAAGATGTAGCCTGCACCAGCTCACTTTTTAGGCAACCCTTCTGATGGGCTCTCTGTTGATAGATGTAGAGCACTGTTCTAATTTTTTTTATTAAAAAAAAATCTACTGTGTTCCCTCTGCAATCCATAGCAGTGAGTAATAATGAACAATATGTCAATGAGGGAATGTGGGAACAAAAGGGAAGGAAGGAAAAAGAAGGGAGAAATTAGGGGATGACACATGGCATTATAGGCATATATGTCTTTGACCTAGTTGTTAAATGCCCAACTCTCTCTACTCAGGTGGTGATAAAGGGAAGTCCAAGCTCTGGTAAACGGGAATTCAGATTTAATTAATATGGGTATCATCCTTCATTTGTGTATATTTTGAAGTGTTGTCAGTACCAGATCTGAATGGTTGCATCCTAGTTATGTAGTCCAAGCATTTGCCTTGCTGGCTGATCTCTTTGCTTCAGAGGTTTCCTTAATAGCTTGATTAAGGGGAGTCTCATTTACTTAATTATTCAGCTGTATCGATAATAGTACAGAGCCCAATAACCAAAATACCTGCCCAGAGTTTGTGTTAGAATCATAACCTCATTGGAAATGCAATTTCTATGTCTAATTTCCACTGAACACCACCTTGAGGGGGGGGAACACCTGAACTTGGGTGGGCTAGAAATTATTATATGTCATCTGGTCCCTCGTGGAAGTTTTTGATGTCTTTAAAATCGGAGGTCCATATCTTTGTTCTTATACTTGTCCTCTCTCTGAACCACGGCTTTATCTGTGATGAGCTTCTGACACACGAGAGACCCTTGCCCAGGGCCGGATTAAGAGCATTATGGGCCTGGTGCTGAGGATTTTGGTGGGCCTTTTTATGGAAATAAATAAAATGAAGACGCAATTTTATATTAAAACAAATTAAATATTTTAATTACCATTAAAGTGCCAAAACTCAAAAACTCCTGCAGCTCATCAGTAAGGGTCTTCCCAATTTCCCCCAAATTTATTTATTAAAAAAGAAAAAGCAGCCACAACAAAAAGCCAGGAAGCTTTGCTTGACCAAGAATAATTGTGTTGTTCTTGTTGCTTTGTTTCGTTTTTGTTTTTTTTGTTAAACTAGCATTTGAACAATTGAGCTGCGAATCAGAAAGATCTTTTGCTCGAGGCTGGAGAGAGAGGTCCCTTCTAAATCTGAATATTACAGACCCTAGCAAGCCCCCATGTGCTTCAAAGAAATGTAGTAACAGTGATTGAAATGCAAAAACCTACCGAAATGCTAATTTGAGAACAACAGTTCTTGCTAGGTCTTGCCTCAAGCCTGTAATGCAGATGTGCTTAGAACACCTTTCTAATCTTGAAAAAATCATTAATTATGCTGAATGATAACGATCAGAGCTAACTCAAATCGTGCAGCGTGTCCCTACATTGTGGGCCTATTGTCTGCTTTGGGCCTGGAGCGGCCGCTCCAATCGCCCCTATGTTAATCCGGCCCTGCCCTCGCCCTGTGCAAACATTCAGTATTCTCTTTGTCCACATAGGGGTAGGATCAGGCCCTACCCCTTCCAATGCGGACAGCAGATGCCCACTGCATACGGTAGAATGTTTACACATATGGCCCACTCACATAGACCTCTATGCGCATAGATGCAATGCACTTTTGCAGTGTACAGATCATGTAAACTTCACTTACCTGCATAGGCCCCTGTGCAAATGTCTACTGTCTAGCATACCCAGCAGCATGGCTAATGGCAAGGGATTCTGGGAGCTGTGGTCCAGCAACATCTGGGGACCCAAGGTTGGAGAGCCCTGCTCTTAACACCATACGTGTGCGGGTGGGGTGGGGTGGGGGCTGGTGCGAGCAGGACTTGCTACACACACACACACACACACACACACAGAAAAAACAATAACTGAATGTCTGCGTATGGCAGTGTTTCTCAACCTTGGGTCCCCAGATGTTTTTGGCAAACAACTCCCAGCATGCCCCAGCCAGCTATGCTGGCTGGGGCATGCTGGGAGTTGTAGGCCAAAAACATCTGGGGACCCAAGGTTGAGAAACACTGGCGTATGGTTTCTGACCATTTGTATCCATGATGTGCCTTGGAATTCTGGACTCAGAAAATGTACATTCTTCTTGTACCTTTGCAATGTACAGTAATACCTTGGATTGCAAGTAACTTGGTCTGAGAGCGGTTTGCAAGACAAGCAAAAAATTTTAAATAATTTTTGACTTGATAAACAAGCGACGTCTTGGAAGACAAGTATAGTCGGGTAGGGATGTAACCGCTCGCCTCGAGCGGGCGTAGCGGGCCGAAATCGGCCCCGCTCACGCCCGCCAGAGACTCGCTTTGATAGAAGAGTGTTTTGGATTACAAGCACGTTTCCGGAACGAATGATGCTCTCAGTCCAAGGCATGACTGTATATTCTGTGCCTTGGTGAGCCTGTTTTTGCTTGCCAATGGCTACTAGTCAGTTTGCGTACTCCCTTTTGCATCCCCCCCTTAAATCCATTAATCCCATGCCTATATTTATGTTGCCCTCATTAAACTGGATCGAAAAAAACCAAGTGAAGATCCAGCCTGTCCAAAAGGGACAGTCTGTATCAACTAAATGCACAGCCCTGCTTTAACCAGCAGCTCCGCATGCACACGTTTTTCACCTGTAGTTGAATATACTCTGCTGTGTTTGCAAAAGCAAGAAGAGAGAGATAATATATCACAATATCCTCTCCCAGGTCTTTTAGCAATCCCCAACAGCTTACATGACCAAGCACATTTGCTAATTCTGAGTTCCATGTATGTCCTACATCGCTGCCTTATTATTATGCAGACTGGTGTTCCTGTCCACATTTATGAGAACAGGAAATATGCAGACTTGCCTGCACTGTAAGTGCAATCAGTTTAAAATACAGCATTAGTAGAGGCAGACTAGAATCTTCATGTGAACACACCCAGCCTCCCTTTACCAAACAGCCACTTTGAAATGGAGGAGGGTTTTGTGATAATAAAATTATTATTATTATTATTATTTAATTAATTATTATTATATTTATACACTGCCTTTTTTCCTGCAAGGAACCCAAGGCGGCTTACATAATCCTCCTCCACCTCCTCTCCATTTTATCCTCACAACAACCCTGTGAGGTAGGTTAGGCTGAGAGTCAGTGACTGGCCCAAAGTCACCCAGTGAGTTTCATGGCCAAGTGGGGACTAGAACCCAGATCTCCCAAGTCCCAGTCCAACACTCTCACCACTACACCACAATGGAGAGCAGGAGGATTCTGTCTGCCACCTTGGAAGTGAGGTGACCAATCAATCAATAAATGAAACAAACTGCAATGGGAACTCTATTTTTTTCTAGAAGTTGCCACTTCCCTGCATCACAGCTGATAAGCAACCCACCACAAGCCAGCCCAAATAATGCAGAAGGCAGGGGGGCCAGAAGCTGCGGTCAGGAGCAAAAGAAATGCAAACATTCCCTCCGCACAGAAATTCCTACGTATTTTTCTGTGCATTTCTTTCAATGGTATGCATTTTTGGATGCATGCACCCGTTGACTGAAAGTTTGGAAATGTACACACTTGGGTAAATCTGTAAAAAAAAGAATTATGTAAAGAAAATTGTGTAAAAAAATCTGTTTAAAAAAACCACCCCCACCTCCCCCACAACCCTCGATGGAGCAAATTTAAGGAATTCCCTGCCACAAGATACCATGGTGGCCACTAGCTTTGATGGCTTTAACAGGCAATTTTATGGAGGACAGGCCTACTAGCTGCTGTTCACCATGATAGCTACACGAAGCCCCCAGGTTCAGCAGGAGTGTACCCATGAACAACATTTCCTGGGAGGCAACAACAGGGGAGGGCTGTTCCCTTCATACCCTGGCTGTGGGCTTCCCAGAAATATCCGGCCGATCCCAGTGGGAAACAGGATGCTAGACTAACTGGACCTTTGGTCTGATCCAGCAGGGCTTTTTTTAAGGCCCTGCCCTAGTGACAGTCTGGGGCGGGGATAGGTTTTGCCCTCTCTCGACTGCATTGCAAGTGGAAGCCAATTCATTATGCCCACAGAACTCAACGGTCGTCCTTGAGAAAGGAACCTGCTCTCCTTTGCCTGGCCTCATCCATTCATCAGGACAGCCTCAGCCTGGGTTCCTTTCTTGGGGTGCTTCCCGATGGGAGAGCGCCTAGCACTGCCCGTCAGAACGGCATTGTGCAGCGATTCCGTCTTTTCCTCCTTAATGGATTTTTTGTTGAAAGAAAAATAATAATAGACAGAATCAGCAATGGGGAAAAAGACAAAAACATGGAAGATAATGTCATCTTGTCTTCCTATGTCGTCTGATCCTCACCTGCCCCTAAATCCAACCCTGCCCATGTGATGCAGCCTACAGAACTCTGCCGAAAGAGCTCTAGCTCAGTGTTCTCCAACCTTGGGTCCCCAGATGTTTTTGGCCTACAACATCTGGGGACCCAAGGTTGGAGAACACTGCTCTAGCTGACTCACATAAGTGAGCAAAGCTCATAGGGGAAGTCAGGATATAATGTGGCATTTTTTCTTTTTCCCCCTTCTGTCATCTGTCATCCATACAGCTAGCTTTTAAAGGTTTGTTTTTTTAAAGTGGTGCACAGCAGTGAAAGGCATTCTTAAAAAAAAATAATGGTCAAACATGGTGCCTAAGGTTTCCATATCAACTATGAAAACGGCATTCAAAGCAACTTCACAAAGAGGCATCCGTGACAGGGAAGCTCCCCCCTTTCCCCCCCCGCTGTATTATTTTAGGCATTCGTTCCAAACGCAGTCATCAGCAAAGTGCTCCAGTTATGTTTCGTGAAGGCCTACTCCTTCCTTTCAGGGACACCAAGAAGGAGAGATAAAATAAATAAAGAGGGAATCTGAACAGCAGACCTAGCATTAAAGTCTCCCTCCAGCCAATCTGCTATGCTCAAGTCATGTCTCAGTCCCGCACACATCACAGTCTTTGAAACATCCCAGCAGGGGGATAAATCCCTGTAGATCTGGGACAGACACATCCCCCATTTTTCTCCCAAGTTTGGTGAATTCCTCCTAGAGGGGACACGGCCTGTTTGGATTGGCAGAGCTCCCTGGCACCAGCTAAAGGTATGAAGCTGCTTCACATCCAGAGAAAGGAAGGGCCCCAAGAATGTGTGAGTGCGCACGCGCGCACACACACACACGCACGCACACAGAGCTACAGTCAGGGCTGCCAAGCACCAAGAATGGAGAGAAGCAGCATGGAACAGGGATGCTATCAGAGCATTGCATGAGATGAAACTGAGCAGCTTGCAAAGTCTGCAAAGGCTCCTCCTCCCTCTCTAGGTGCTCTGAGGCTCCTAATGGCAATGACGACATGGTTTTGGGATGAGGATGAGAGGGTATGGCCAGGACAGACAGAGCAATGCCTCTGGTTTATGCATTCCTTTCCGGATGTGGTGCCAGAGGATTTTAAGCTGACATTCCCGGCCCGATCTCTCCTTCTAGCTCTTCCTATGACTCACCACCGCTGCATGACCTCAAAAGCCTTTCCCTTCGCCGTCTCTCAGTGCACATTCATGCTTAACTCATCCCTTTGGATTCGGTGACCAGAGTAACTACTGTTCTGCCTGTCCACTGTGATCACCTTGCGTTCACTCTCTAAGCCTGTGGCTCACGCTGGCTCCGCTTGTCTGAGCGTGGAAAGCTAAGCAGGTTCAGGCCTGGTTGTTACTTGGATGGGAGACCCCTCCTCTAGTTTCCTGCATTGAGCAGGGGGTTGGACTTGATGGCCTTGTAGGCCCCTTCCAACTCTATAATCTATGAATCTGTGAAACCTGTCTCCGTTCATGGAGAAGGAAATAATAATTACAGTATTCCAAAACCCAGAACCACCTGCACTCTTCCTTGCCCTCAAAGGCAGGAGTTGTACACCATCATCCCCTGCAGCAAACTTTCAACTTTCAGAGAACCCCTTTCCGCACAATCTTGTCTGATGAGAAGTTCTTGCCCATCTCAGAGAATTCCAGGGCAAGGTTAGCTCGTTAATACAATTATTTATATAATGCCTTTCAGGATACAAATCCTACCAAGGCAGTTTTACAAGTAACATATAAATAATAAAATCACAATAAACAACATTAACTTTTTTTTTTAAATAATAAAAAAAAAAATCAGCTGTATTGTAGTGCACCTTAAAGATTAACTTGGCTACCCCTCTGGTAAAACATAACCAGGGCAATTGGTAGAAGATGGCCGTGGGGACAGGGAAAGTCCCACTGGAACAGGAGCAGGTGTCTGGTGTTATCCTCATCTTTCTTGGAAGATGTCCAGCTGCTTTTCTTCCCATAGGAGAAAGCCAGTGTGGCGTAGTGGTGAGAGTGTTGGACTGGGACTCGGGAGATCCGGGTTCTAGTCCCCGCTCGGCCATGAAACTCACTGGGTGACTTTGGGCCAGTCACTGACTCTCAGCCTAACCTACCTCACAGGGTTGTTGTGAGGATAAAATGGAGAGGAAGAGGAGGATTATGTAAGCCACCTTGGGTTCCTTGCAGGAAAAAAAGGCGGGGTATAAATATAATAAATAAATAAATAAATAATAAATCAAAGATACAGGCACCCCATAGGTGGGAAAGCAGCTGGTGGGGGCAGGGGGATTTTGAGCAGGAAAAAAGCAGGAAGGGGAAGGGTTAAGCAGCCCTTCCCTCCCAGCACAGCCTTCAATGCTGCTTTTCAGTTTTGTTTTAATCCATCTGGGAGATGGTTCAAGCCTCTCCCACATAATTCGCTAGTTTCGCCCTCCAGCAGCTGTTGCACCATCGGGAAGATTGGTGGCAGAGTGAACAAACCATCTTTCAGGGAATGCCTTTGTTCACCATTAAAATCTCCTCATTGAGGAACATGTTTTACACTTCAGGGGAAGCCCAGAAATCCCAGAGTTTCTGCACACCAGCGCTCTGCGACGTTGCTTGCACGGGGGGGGGGGGTCAAACTGTGCACCGCTCTGAGCTTGTACACGGCTTCCTTGGAGCCCCTAAAGCAGCCTCCCCCAGCCCGGCACCGTCCAGATGTTTTGGACTTCAGCTCCCATCAGCCCTACAGCTTGCCCGCTGATCAGGAGTTTTGGGAGTGTGGTTGTCCGAAACATCTGAAGGGCCCCAGGTTGAGGAAGGCTGCTGTAAAACGCTGCGGTTCCAAGCAACGGCTTGGGTAGCTCGTGCAGTCGGGGAAGGCCTTGGCTGGCTGGGAGTTGAGGGAAAGGGCAGAGTATAGGAAAGGCTTGGGTCAGTGTTCTCCAACCTTGGGGTCCCCAGATGTTTTTGGCCTCCAACTCCCAGCATGCCCCAGCCATACCCTCTCATCCTTATCCCAAAACCATGTCGTCATTGCCATTAGGAGCCAGGGCCGGATTAACATAGGGGCGATTGGAGCGGCCGCTCCAGGCCCATAACAGACAATAGGCCCACAATATAGGGACACGCTGCACGATTTGAGTTAGCTCTGATCGTTATCATTCAGCATAATTAATGATTTTTTCAAGATTAGAAAGGTGTTCTAAGCACATCTGCATTACAGGCTTGAGGCAAGTCCTAGCAAGAACTGTTGTTCTCAAATTAGCATTTCGGTAGGTTTTTGCATTTCAATCACTGTTACTACATTTCTTTGAAGCACATGGGGGCTTGCTAGGGTCTGTAATATTCAGATTTAGAAGGGACCTCTCTCTCCAGCCTCGGGCAAAAGATCTTTCTGATTCGCAGCTCAATTGTTCAAATGCTAGTTTAACAAAAAAACGAAAACGAAACAAAGCAACAAGAACAACACAATTATTCTTGGTCAAGCAAAGCTTCCTGGCTTTTTGTTGTGGCTGCTTTTTCTTTTTTAATAAATAAATTTGGGGGAAATTGGGAAGACCCTTACTGATGAGCTGCAGGAGTTTTTGAGTTTTGGCACTTTAATGGTAATTAAAATATTTAATTTGTTTTAATATAAAATTGCGTCTTCATTTTATTTATTTCCATAAAAAGGCCCACCAAAATCCTCAGCACCAGGCCCATAATGCTCTTAATCCGGCCCTGTTAGGAGCCTCAGAGCACCTAGAGAGGGAGGAGGAGCCTTTGCAGACTTTGCAAGCTGCGCAGTTTCATCTCATGCAATGGGCGGGCCACCTGCATGGCCTCTCCAGCGGCAGTGCTCTGATAGCATCCCTGTTCCATGCTGCTTCTCTCCATTCTTGGTGCTTGGCAGCCCTGACTGTAGCTCTGTGTGCGTGCGTGTGCGTGCGCGCGCGCATGCGCCACTCACACATTCTTGGGGCCCTTCCTTTCTCTGGATGTGAACCATTTGCCTGGCCTCATCCATTCATCAGGACAGCCTCAGCCTGGGTTCCTTTCTTGGGGTGCTTCCCGATGGGAGAGCGCCTAGCACTGCCCGTCAGAAGGCACTGCGCAGCTATTCCGTCTTTTCCTCCTTAATGGATTTTTTGTTGAAAGAACCAAAAGAAGAAGAAGAAGAAGAAGACAGACGCGGCAGTGAGAAAAAGACAAAAACATGGAAGATAATGTCATCTGGTCCTCCTGTAAAATTCTGTAAATGGGGCAAGGCGACCACACAATAAAAAGCCTCATCTGGAAGCGCCCACAGTCACAGTAGATACTAGAAACTGACCCAGGAACTGGATTTTACAGAGACTGGCAGCAAAATGATGTACGGCGGAGTGCTCCTGCTCAGGATCCCAGGCATCCAGCCATGTTCTTTTCCAGGATACTCCATTCCACATGCCCCTACCACAGGCAGCATCCTGTGTATGTGAAGGAACCCAGGCTGAGGCTGTCCTGATGAATGGATGAGGCCAGGCAAATGGTTCACATCCAGAGAAAGGAAGGGCCCCAAGAATATGTGAGTGCGCACGCGCGCACACACACACACGCACACAGAGCTACAGTCAGGGCTGCCAAGCACCAAGAATGGAGAGAAGCAGCATGGAACAGGGATGCTATCAGAGCACCGCCGCTGGAGAGGCAATGCAGGTGGCCCACCCATTGCATGAGATGAAACTGAGCAGCTCAGTCCTCACTATTTTGCACTATTTTGAGTTTTTCCCATGTTAGGTTTTTTCCTAAATATTTTTTTGTACTCCTGCAAACGTTGGTATCTATGCACAAGATACCTCCATCTTGTGCATAGATCAGTGTGCATAGATCAGTGTTCTCCAACCTTGGGTCCCCAGATGTTTTTGGCCTACAACTCCCAGCATGCCCCAGCCAGCTCTGCTGGCTGGGGCATGCTGGGAGTTGTAGGCCAAAAACATCTGGGGACCCAAGGTTGGGGAACACTGGCATAGCTGGTGCCATTTTGGCTACACTAGGGGCTTTTCTACATGAGGCATTTATCGTGCGCTCATCATTCCCTACTCACGGTTATTTATGGATTCTTTAGACAATGCCGTGTGACCCTCCAGTTTTGCGTCTGTGTCAAACCAGCACTTTTGGCAAGGTTTTTTTAGAGCAGGGGAAAATGCGGCATTTAATTGTGAAAGCGAAAGAAAACACAATTTCCTCTTGTTTATTTGCGCCATTCCTCTATACTGCAGTGCCACCAAGAGGTTATGTAGTGGAAAAGCAGGGAAGGAAATGCTCCTCATGTAGTGCTCGGATCTCAATTCTGCTATGCAACCAAAAGTAAATACAGCGGATTAACAGCCGATTAACAGCCTTGTGTAGAAAAGCTCTAGGATCCACACTCGGAGAATGAGTTTGCTGTTGGTATATATTGGAGGATATTAGTAGTCTTTCCCCACAAACTCTAGATCAGGGTTCTCCAACCTTGGGTCCCCAGATGTTGCTGGCCTACAGCTCCCAGCATACCCAGCCAGCATGGCTAATGGCAAGGGATTCTGGGAGCTGTAGTCCAGCAACATCTGGGGACCCAAGGTTGGAGAGCCCTGCTCTAGATCCTCTAGACAGAGCCAGAAAATCCTCTGCCATAAGTTGCCCCAGCCATGCAGGCCTCACTCCTGTACAGCACAGCTGAAGATACAAAATGCATTACGCACAGTTGTGCTTTTTAAAAGTTAAACAAGTAAACACAGCATGGCATAGTTAAGCCACAATCAGCCAAGGCTATATTCGAGATGGGCCCATCTGCTCCTGCACCACAAAAATAATCTGTGTGGCCCCCTTCCAAATGGGGTTTTTCATAGCTTCCCAGTGTACATCTGGGAGTTGTAGGCCAAAAACATCTGGGGACCCAAGGTTGGAGAACACTGGCATAGCTGGTGCCATTTTGGCCATTTTGGCTTTTCTACATGAGGCATTTATCGTGCGCTCATCATTCCCTACTCACGGTTATTTATGGATTCTTTAGACAATGCCGTGTGACCCTCCAGTTTTGCGTCTGTGTCTAACCAGCACTTTTGGCAACTTCCCAGTGAATGGGAAGCTTCCCATAGCTTCCCATTCACCGAACACTCTCAAGCGATACCAGGGTTTTACCAATCTCTGCCAGTCCAAATGGCAGACAGGGAATGTGGCAAATGCAGCAGTGATGGTATAGCCAGAAGGCCACACATCCCTTGTACCTCTTAACATGATGACTGGGTTCAGATAACCTACACACAAGTGTTGAGTGTGGGCTGTCATTGAACTGTGGATTATCGTGTTGCCTGAACCCAGCTGTGCTAACAAACCATGGTTTGTTAACCACGAAGAACCCACAGTTCACAACCCAACAACAATCCATGGGTTCTCTTCATGGGTTGCTCATGGTTATAACAACCCATGGCTTGTCAGTGCAGCTGGGTTCAAACAACACGATAACCCACGGTTCAGCGACCACCCACGGTTCAACGACCACCCATACTCAACCCTGGAGTGTGGGTTATTGTGTCGTCTGAACCCAGCCAAGGTGTTGCTTTCTTGCACTTTGGGTCTAGCTCTACATCACAAAGCCAGCTTGTGAGGGGGCTCTGGCTGGCTTGAAGGCAGCTGAAAAGCAGCAGGTTGATAGTGCCCTTTTAGCCAGCAGAAGAATCTGCAGCAAACCCCCCCCTCCACCCCCACCAAGTCAAAGCAAATCTCCCCGGCCTTTTGCAACAGTTGGCCAGGAGCACAGGATGAGAGAGCCATCAGAACAGAAATGTTGTCCGAGGGTCAAAGACCTACCAGCAATAGAAGAAGTTGGGAAATAGTCTACGAGGCCTTCTTCATCTGACTGCTGAATTAGAAATTAGCGGTACACATACCGTATTCCTGTTGCATCGGCCGACTCCAGAATCTATGACCCAGGACTTTTGGTCAAACTACGCTCGATAGGAATTGTTTTCCCTGACCTTGTACTGTTTTTTTTTTAAAAAAAAAAATCTACAGCAGCTGCAGGAAGTTGCAATCTGGATCAACATTTCACAAGAAGCTTCCTTTTCCCTGTGGACAGCTTCTCTAACCAAAATCCTGCCCCAGCTGAATTTAACCCCATGTGTGGGTGCAGGGCCGGTGCAAGGCAGTTTGGTGCCCTAGGCAAGATCAGATATTTAGTGCCCCCCCTCCCACTTGAGCCCCCTCCCTCCAGCCCTATGCCCATTATGAAATAAAAGTCAATTGTGAAATTCCATCTACTACAAGTCAAGATATGATTGGTAAAACAAACTTGGTAAAAGACGCATTTTAGCGCTGTATTTTTTTTTCCCAAGGCGTTTCTGGCGCCCCCTTTAGCCCGGCGCCCTAGGCAGCTGCCTAGTTGGCCTAATGGTAGCACCGGCCCTGTGTGGGTGAAATATAGGCCCTTGTATCAGGACCAGCCCTACCATTAGGCAGAGTGAGGCAGTTGCCTCGGGTGGCAGATCCTGGGAGATGGCAGCAAGGTGTTGGACGAGACGAGAGCGCTACAGGCAATGCGGCCTGCCCTGCGCGCTCCATAAGCTAGTCTGCTGCCTTCAGGTGTGGAAGAAGATGCTGTCCCATGACTAGTGTTAAAGTAAGGTTCAGTTGCCAGCCCAGTCAGCTTTTGTACATGGAATGGACGGGGGGAGCCACCTTGTTCTTCGCCTCAGGCAGCAAAATGTCTTGGGCCAGCCCTGTATTGTTTCCCCCTACAGCAGTGTTCCCCAACCTTGGGTCCCCAGATGTTGTTTTGGCCTACAACTCCCAGCATGCCCCAGCCAGCGTAGCATGCTCCGCGATGAGCTTCCGCCGTGCATTAAAAACATGGCTGTTCAGGCGGGGATATGGGGTGGGTTAGGATTTTAAAAGAAATTTTTATACTGTTTTAATTATTGTATTTTATTGTATTGTTTTACTGTGTTATTTTGGTTGTACATCGCCCAGGGTGGCCGGGTGGCCAGCCAGATGGGTGATTAATAAATATAATAAATAAATAAATAAATAATGCTGGGAGTTGTAGGCCAAAAACATCTGGGGACCCAAGGTTGGAGAACACGGCCCTATAGGCTGAAAGACAGCTCAGAGCAGGAGCATTTTGATCAGAAAAAAACAGTCTACGCCAGGGGCAGAAGCAGCAGGTGAAGAAGGACTGGAAATCTGTCTGGGAAGATGTCCAAAAAGACAGGGGCAATGAGGAGCAGGTGAAGCACAGGCAGGGTGGTTGAAAGAAGGGTGCACAGTTGGTGCAAGAGACGGAGAGACAGAACCCAGTTGTTTGCCGAGCCGAATTCAAGGTGTTGTTTTTGACCTTTAAAACCCTATACGGCTCCGGCCAGTTTATCTCAAGGAACGTCTCCAGCAACATCAACTAGGCCGCTCAACAGGATCTGCCACGGACGGCCTTCTCCTTGTCCCACCCATCAGCCAGAATAGCCAGGCTGGTGGGGACTAGGAAGAGGGCCTTCTCTGTGGCAGCCCCCAAACTGTGGAACTCTCTCCCCAGTGACCTCCGCCACCCACGCCCCCTCCTTGATGAGCTCCTGCCGTTCATTAAAAACATGGCTTTTCAGGCGGGAATATGGGGGTGGGCTAGGATTTTAAAATTTTATACGGTTTTAAGCGTATTTTATTCTCCTTTGTTTCATTGTATATTGTGGGGTGGGCTAGGATTTTAAAATTTTTATACTGTTTTAAGTGTATTTTATTCTGCTTTGTTTCATTTTACATTGTACGTCGCCCAGAGTAGTCGGGTACCGGCTTGATGGGCGATCTAGAAATACAAACAAGCAGACAAACAAACAAAAGCCACAGAGGGCGCAAGGACTTGAGAAAGTTACTGGGTTTGCATAACATGAGGGCGGTTAATAAGCCGCCACCACCACGCATGCCTCCTGATTTACGGTACCTAATTACCTTCACTGGGCATGACTTGTCATTAACAAAAACAAACCACCCAGAACCTACAGCAGTGTTCTCCAACCTTGGGTCCCCAGATGTTTTTGGCCTACAACTCCCAGCATGCCCCAGCCAGCGTAGCTTGGGAGTTGTAGGCCAAAAACATCTGGGGACCCAAGGTTGGAGAACGCTGGCTTAAAGTGTTGTGTGAACCTAGCCACGGTCTTTTGTATGGTTGCTGGGTGGTTTGTTCACCACCCCAGCCACCCACCCTTGCTGGGTTCGGATGTCACATCAAGCCACGCCCTGTTAAGGGTAATTAGGTAAACCGGGCAGTACACACACACACGGGGGGGGGGGGTTAACAAGCCACCATGGCTTACTAATCACCCTCATGTTGTGTGAACTGGCCCACTGTATGTTGCTGGTGAGAAGGAAACAAAAGTGCTACTAAGGTTGGCTAAAGAAAGAGGGACAGAGTGGCAGGGATGGGGACTCGGACTCGAGGACTCGACTCGTGAGTCGGACTGAGTCCCCCCTCTGACTCGACTCGGACTCGAGTCCCAATATTTTTAATGGGACTCGAGACTCGACTCGGGACTCGAGACCAAGGACTCTTCAACATCCCTGGGCTGTGCCAGAAGGAGTGGAGAGGAGCGTGATTGCCGGCGAAGAGCGCATGGAAGCGAGGTGTGCCACTGCTCGGCCACTATGGACGGCTACCGGGAGTGCAGCCCCAACAGTGTGTCAAGATTTATTTTGATTGATGTGTTGCGTACTTGGGAGAGGCAGAAGAAGGACCTGAGATTACTCTGTGTGGCTGCTCTGAGTGTGAAGTAGCCTTATTTTGTTGGGAAAAACCCCCATTGATTTTAATAGGGACTCGTGGAGTCAGCTTTGGGAGTGACTCATGACTCGTGACTCATGACTCGTGACTCATGAGTCACCATTTTGGACCAAGGACTCGGACTCGAGACTCGGGTCCAAAGACTCGTGACTCGACTCGTGACTCGAGACCAAGGACTCTTCAACATCCCTGCAGAGTGGCCAGCGGAAAAGCAGGGACCTGCGGAACCAGCGGGTGGGCTGGGCATGCGATTGAAGGAAAGAGGGCCAAGGGGACAGTGGAGCTAGTGCAGAATTCCCACCCCCCCGGGGACAGGACAGGAAGAGGACAGGACAGGAGGTCAGGAAACAAGGCTCAGGAAATCACGGGGAGATGGACTGCAAGGGAGGCTCCCTTACCTTACTTTAGCATGGTGCAAAAAAAAAAGGGGAGAACGTTTTGCCAGGTGCATCAGCAAAAGGCAGGGGAGCAGACTCAGCAAAAAGAAGAATCTAGCAACCCTCAGCCCACAAGATTGGGGGGGGGGGCGACTGCATGCATGTCACACACATTGATTTGAACAAACCAGCGAGTTATTTGGCTACAGGCTTCTAGTGATCTTCTAACTTCCTACGGTAACTGCAAGCTGCCGTTTCTTGGCTTATAGACAGTGCCGTTCTATATTATACATTGGCTGTCCATCCTCTGCCCCCCCCCCCCCCCCGTTATTGTAGAGTGACTCGGACAATGTTTTGCATTAGCACAGGGAGGCTTCCCTTTCCTGGGACCATTCCTGAGAACACCTTCTAATTAGAGGTGTTCATGAAATGGGGCTGAAAGAAGCAGCCTGCATGAGATTTGCCCATGTATGTGATGACAGGCGCCAGAGTGAAGCAGGAATCGACTTATACCTACCTGGGCTAGGAAATTAGGAAATGATACACACACACGAGAACACAAATGACTGCTGTCTGTGCAGCAATCTGATCTTAATGACTTAATCATCTGGCCTTTTTGGCTGGTAGAGAGCATGGGCCTTTGAAAAGGCCAAAATACCATCATGGATTTTTTTAAAACAAGCCAGCAGATCATAAACTCCTCAAAGCGATCTTCCATCACTCAGGCTGCATATTCCCAGGAGGCCTGTAGAATCCAGGACCCTAGTTGCTGGGGCTGGGGGGGCCTGAAAAAGCCCTTAGAAGGAGTGCCAAGACCTGGTTTGCAAGTACATTTCCAAATAAAGAGGCAAGCTAGCGCCAAGCTGGCTTTTCCCAGAGGTACATAATGGTGGCACGTCACTCTCTAGGTTGGTTTAAGCTTCCACAGCATTTGGTATACACTCCCAACATTTTGCAGATGAAACTTTGTGGACTTGCAATATACTCACTTCAAGGGTCACTGTCTTAAGTATCTCCGCTCCCCCCTGCCCTGCCCCACATCAGTACATGCAGTGGTGTAGCGGTAAATTTGGAAGTGGAGGCACTCATCATGATAGCCCAAGGAGAGGCCAAAAATGCAGGTAGTTGGACTGATCCATACGTCTGTGTATGTCCCAGTCCAAAAACCCCAGTTCCCACTCAAAAAAACCCTTTATAAAGGGACCCAGAGTTTTGACAACCAGCTGTCAAAACTTTTTCATTGGAAAAAAGGAGGGGGGAGTGCACATTTGCACTTTCCCGAGCACCTAGAGGCTCAGGAAAAAGTGCAAAACTGCTGGTACCCTGGTGGGAACTAAATGGGGGGGGGGGATTTGAGGCTCTTGCTGCAAAGGGGGTTAAATCCCCCCCCGAAAACCTTTTTGCAGCTAAAGATCCCTCATGCCTTTGGTTTTTCTTGACACCTCACCTTCTGACAGCTGTCAAGAAAAACCAAAACCGGGGGTGGGGGGAGAGAATGTATTTGGAGCCTCTTTTGGGCAATGTCCAGGGTTGGTACCTGCTTCCCCTTGGTTAAGGTATTCCATAATTTGTCTTATATTTACCAGTATCTAGATTGTATATCCAACTCATAAACTCTAAAGAAAAAAATGTTTCCAATTATTGTGTGTGTGTGTGTGTGTGTGTGTGTGTGTGTAACCTTCCTTCTACCCATCTCTTATTTGTACATAATCCGTTAATGTTACAATTCTTGCAATGTCCTGTACTTTCAGTAACTAGTTTTTAACAGTGGGTACCTTTAGGTGGCTATTAATATTTTGGTTGCCATAAATAAATTCCAAGCTAGCTCCTGATGCTTACTTAACACCAGGGCTGGTGCTACCATTAGGCCAACTAGGCAGCTGCCTAGGGCGCAGGGCTAAAGGAGGTGCCAGAAACGCCTTGAAAAAAAAATACAGCGCTCTCAAGTGGGAAGGGGGGCGCTAAATATCTGATCTTGCCTAGGGCACCAAACTGCCTTGCACCGGTCCTGCTTAACACTACCTCTTTCATATATCCTAATAATATAACAATGGGATCTCACAACCTTACTTTAATTGTGCTCACTCTTTATTCCCAAAATTGTACGATCTTAAGTCAACTCAACCATATATGGTAAAAATTTGCATTTCAAATTTGATAGTGCCAACACTGATCTGTTCCTTGCCTATAAAGTGAAACAGCCATGCAAAAGTAAGATACCATGTATGTATAATTTTATACTGGGCAGGTTCACCCGACACAACAACCCGCCCTGCAAATAAGCTATGCAGTGAAGGGAAAGGCTGGGAAAGATGCAGGACACTGAGAAGAGTCAGGTCCAGTAAAAAAAAACAATGAGAGTGTCTCACCGCGAAGGGAGAGATCTACTGGCCATCCCCTTTCGCGAGCAAAGATCACTCACGGCTTTGCTTTCCCTTGACAGCTCGCCTTTTGACAGTCAAGCGAGCGCAAAGTAAAAAAAAACAACCTGTGTGCAGCCTCTCTGGGACAATGTCTATGGTTTGACAGCACTTTTGACAGTTGACACACCACCCAGGACATTACCCAGACGAGGCTTCCCGTTTCTGACGTGTGCAAGTGCGCACCTCCACACCTGAGCAAATCCAATTACATTTTTTTAAAAAAATATATATATTTACGAAAATATTTGCACGCATTTGGGGTGCAAAAAAAAGGGGGGGGAAGGTAGCGAACCAGTGACATCTCTTCCAATGTGCCGTTTGGGCACTTTGGAGAGGGCTGTTACTGGCTGTCAACTTGGAGATCATGAAAAGCAATCCCTGAAAAAAGGGGTGGTGGTAAAAAGCCGTGGGGGGTGCAAAAGGGCTTGCGGTCAGCAAAGGGGACACTGAGCCAGTGACGGTTGCTCCACCATGCCACTTGGGCATTGCTGGGGCGGGCAGCTGTCACTGGCAGTGGCCCAGGTGAGCTTGGCAACCGCAGCAAGGGGTTTTTTTGCTGCTTGTACTGAGCTGCTCACTCACCACTTCCCTGTCCTACGATGGGGTTGGTCGCCTGGGTTCAGACCACACAACAACCCAGCGTAGGTACAACAACCCCCAACAAGCCATGGGCTGTCAAGGGTGGCTTGTTGCCCTCAAACAAGCCACCCTGCAAGAAGTAGTCCAGGCTTGCACGACAACCCACCATGGCTTGTCACCCACAATGGGTTGTCATCATGTCGTGCGAAGCCAGTCACTGGTTCTCACTAATGTTCGAGAGTTGAGATAAAACTGGTCCTTTAGTAAATATATATTTCTTGATGCTTGCTTTTCCAGAGACTTTTATTGCACTGCCTCATTCATGGAATTTCATGGGAAATCCAGACGACTTCTTCAGTTTGCAGGGATGTTGAAGAGTCCTTGGTCTCGAGTCACGAGTCGAGTCACGAGTCTTTGGACCCGAGTCTTGAGTCCGAGTCCTTGGTCCAAAATGGGGACTCACGAGTCACAAGTCACGAGTCACTCCCAAAGCTGACTCCACGAGTCCCTATTAAAATCAGTGGGGGGGTTTCCCAACAAAATAAGGCTACTTCAGATGTGTGGTTTAAATAAATTCTAGGCACAAGTGTGCCTTTTTATTTCAAAACTCTGCAACTGATTTTGGCAAGAACAGACCAGGCAGAAAAACCCAAAATAACCAGGCAGGCAGAGGAGGCAGGGAACCCCAAAGCAGGCAGGCAGAGGCCTTTGTCTTGGACAATTCAACTATTGAACAGGTCAAGAAGAGACCAGGCAGGCAGAGGAGGCTGGGAACCCCAGAGAGGCAGGCAGAGGCAGCCAAACCCAAAATGTCTGAAAGGTTGCATTTTAGAAAAATGATGTTAAAAAATAAACTTGCTGTACTTCCTAAAACTTATCCATGTTGCATTTGAGGAACATGATTTTTTCTAAATGTTTGGCCCCCATTCTGGAACGGTGAGATCTCATCACAATTCCACCCTCACTGAACACCCGCTCCACTGGTGATGAACTTGCTGGAACCAGAAACACACTCAGAGCAGCCACAGAGTAATCTCAGGTCCTTCTTCTGCCTCTCCCAAGTACACAACACATCAATCAAAATAAATCTTGACACACTGTTGGGGCTGCACTCCTGGTAGCCGTCCATAGTGGCCTAGCAGCGGCGCACCTCGCTTCCATGCGCTCTTCGCCGGCAATCACGCTCCTCTCCACTCCTTCTGGCACAGCCCAGGGATGTTGAAGAGTCCTTGTTGGTCTCGAGTCCCGAGTCGAGTCTCGAGTCCCATTAAAAATATTGGGACTCGAGTCCGAGTCGAGTCAGAGGGGGGACTCAGTCCGGCTCACGAGTCGAGTCCTCGAGTCCGAGTCCCCATCCCTGTCAGTTTGTAGCCGTCCCATGTTTTCCCACTGCTTCTTCCATTTTTTTTTCCTTACCAGAGAGTGGGGAAATGTTAATATTTGAAAAAAGTCATAAGTTGGATTGATTTACTTGCACTCCTTCATACCATAGTAAGGGTACAATATTCTCATTGCGGCAGAGACTTGGCAACCTTTCTTCCGACACAACATTACTGATTAGGAATTGGCCTACTGCTGTAATCTGTGTGGCCAGAATGGTTTTTCTTTGCAGAATTTTGAGGAAGACATTAAGGGGAAGGGAAGAGAAAAAGGCAGAAAGGAGTGCTGTCTCTCGTTACCCCCATCACAAATGGTTGCGACCTGCGCCCCACTTTGGGACCTCTCATTTGACTCCATTTTTAATTTTAAAAAATGCATTAAAAATAATAATCAGGGAAATCATTCAGTTACTCCGGGGAGGCCTTGCTCAGAAGGGCCCTGTCCTCATGAGAAATTATAGATGCATCTGCATTTGATCAGAGCAGGTCCTTTTCAGTAGCAGTAATGCCGCTTTGGAGATCTGGGCTACTTTGTGATATGCCCTTCAAAGCTCATTCTTTGGCATTTGGCTTCTAAAGTTCAGTATAACCAGTGGTGGTGGTGGTGGTGGTGGTGGTGGTTTCGGACCCGTATAGTTGCTGGCTTAACATAATTTAATGCTAATTCGGGTCATAGCTCTTTACTGGGGGTGGGGGTTGTTTGATGGTTATTCAGTTTCTGTGTAAACTGCCTTGAGCATACTTTTGCACATTACATATTTAAAAATAAATAAAGAGATTCAGACTAAGCATGTGGACTGCACAGTTTAAGGCAAAAATCTGCAGATTCATACACTTTGGTTGGATCCAGAATTAGTTATGCTTATTACGATCCATCGAAATCAATGAGATGTAACTTACTCATTACTAAATTTGCCCATGGAAGCATGACTGGGTCTGAATCCAACCCTGTGTACTGCTTTGTTATTTTTGTGCAAATATTTTACATGTCCTTGATGAATATAACCATAATGCTTCCTTATGATCTAAAGTGCTGAACACCTTCAAGTATTTACACTTGAACCTTAATTCTCAGAACTGAAGCTGAGAATGGAAAGAATCAGCTTCAGAAACCTCTTTTGCAAATGGTCAGAATTCCATGAGTGGAGAGATCAGGTCAAACCTGGATACTGGCAATCCTCTGAATTGGAGATTGCAGCCTTCCGCTGAAAACACTTTTGGGGTCTGCTGAAATCTGTTACATACACAAACCCCATCGAAAGGGCTGGGTGTTACATACACGAGTGACTGGACCTTTGTTGACTATATGGCCTAATTCCAAAATACTCTGTTCTTCTCTACAGCTAGCGCAGAAATACGATCCCCAGCGGGAGCATGAGCTGAGATTATGGATTGAGGAAATGACGGGGAAGCGCGTTGGAGACAACTTCATGGAAAGTCTGAAGGATGGAGTTATCCTGTGCGAGTAAGGAGCTGCGTGTGGGGTGGGGAGGCTTGTTCCCCAAAAAGTGGGTGGGCAAAGGAAGCCCAACGTCAGCACTAGGTACTGGTATTTGGTAACCTGCCAGAGGTATGGGTGTTTTTTTTTTGAAGGGTGAAGACTGAAAAATCACAGTCCACACTCTGGTAGTGGTACCCCACAAGTTCTCACTTACTTGCTATGCCAACTCCTAGAAGGGGGTGCCCCCGGGGAATATGGCAGGAAGAAAAGGGGACAGCTGGGCGGGCAGGGACTTTGCATCCCACTTAGCAAAGTAGAAAAGATACCATTTTAACATGGTGCCTATGCACTTGTATCACTACAAGGCAAGTTGTATGATGACAGAACCAAGTGTGCTTGACTTACAAGGAGAAGGAAACACAGGAACACACATGCACTCCTTGTTTCGATGTCATCTCTGGTCCAAGTGGTTTGTGAAACAACAGACTATTCAAAAACCAGCAGGAGAACACTTCAGCCTCCAAGGACACTCTGTCACTGACCTTAAAGTGGCCCAAAGTTGGGATAAAGGGTTTTTATCATACTATATGTGTTAATTGGCTTACCAAGTGCCAGGATGTTTGTGTTATCAGCAACAACTATTTTGCAAATGGCAAAATACTGTTAATAATGCAATTTTCACTGTCAGTACGGTACTTCTTTGCATTTATAATTTCCTTCTGACTCCACTATATGTATTGTATATATAGCTGAAATTCTAAATACTTCGTGCACCTGATGAAGTAGACCACAGTCCACAAAAGTTTATGCCAGAATAATTTAACCCTTGAGGTGCCACAAGACTCTTAGTTCTTTTTAATACAAAAACCTGTTTACCAAAGGCAAAAGTGGAAAGCACATTCACCACCAATACCAGCGCCTTTTTCAAACCACATTCAACTCTTTTTTCTTTTTTTTTAAACTAGTATCTCTCTAGCCTAAGGGGTAGTTTTCAAATATTCGGGAAGGATAGATAATTTTTATTTCCCTTAAGAGAAGCAGCAGTGGAAGGTTAATTGAAGGCAAGCATTTTAATTTAGATTTAGAGCCCATCCTATCCCAGGGGCTCAGTGCAGGTTACAGGAGTTTTGCCAAACACAAGAAGAGATCACAATCTAGATAATTTGACATAATTAAAAGAAAAAAAAAACACTTGGGGAATAAAAAGAGGCTAAGAAACTAAATACATTTTAAACATAACTCTGTACTATAAAAATGGGATGAAGCAGCATAGGTCTTCCTCATTTACTCATATTCTGGACCCATAAGTATCTCCCCAGACGCAAAACCAATGGAATCATAGATTTCATAGATCATAGAGTTGGAAGGGGCCTACAAGGCTATCGAGTCCAACCCCCTGCTCAATGCAGGGAACTAGAGGAGGGGGTCTCCCATCCAAGTAATAACCAGGCCTGACCCTGCTTAGCTTTCCACACTCAGACAAGCTGAGCCAGCGTGAGCCACAGACCTGTATGGATCATAGAGTTGGAAGGGGCCTACAAGGCCATCGAGTCCAACCCCCTGCTCAATGCAGGGAACTAGAGGAGGGGGTCTCCCATCCAAGTAATCACCAGGCCTGACCCTGCTTAGCTTTCCACACTCGGACAAGCTGAGCCAGCGTGAGCCACAGACCTGTATGGATCATAGAGTTGGAAGGGGCCTACAAGGCCATCGAGTCCAATCCCCTGCTCAATGCAGGGAACTAGAGGAGGGGTCTCCCATCCAAGTAATCACCAGGCCTGACCCTGCATATCAGGGATGGGGACAAATGATCAGGCATCCTCAGGGTTGTTTCCAGTTTAAGGCTGGGGATTGAAGCACACACAACCTTAAACTATAGGTGACCCTGTCATAAGGAGAGGCAACAGGTAGTGGACTTTGGGCCCCCAGTAGGACAAGAGAGGGACAGACAGATCTGACACATGGAGCATAACCTACTGGGAAGTCCCTATTGCACAGTCCATGTTTGTTTTAATGGGGTGTGTGCAGGAGAACCTCCCAATGGATTTTGCCTCGCATTCATTAGATGCCATTTTTATTTCCCACCTCAAGCAGGCTCTTCCCTAAACTGTGCATTGCAGAACATGCTGCCATGAAAGTCTCAACCCTTGAGACACCAACTTTAAATTAAAAAAAAACCCTGATACCTGAATGGAATCAGGAGACAGAGCCTGGTCGACTCTGGCAGAGCAAACTTAATAGCAAAACCTTGCCTATCTGCCCACTCCTGCCTACCTTGGCTCAGCAGAACCTCGAGAGCAGGGGTGCACAATCTTCTCCACTCCGAGGGTTGCGTGTGGTGTTGCCTCAGGGGGCGTACGCATGTGCGCTATTTCCTTACTGCTAGTGGCAGTGGCAAAAGGGTGAGCTGTAAGAAGATCTTTGGGGAAAGAGCGGAAAGTACAGATTGTGGGGAAATTGGTGGGGGAAGAATTCAGTGATGGCAGGGGGGCTGCACTAAAGGCCTTGGCAGGATGCACACACGGCTCTCAGGCTGCAGGTTAGGTTGTGCACCCCTGCTGCTGTAAAGGAGGCTGAGCATGCGTGCGTGCGTGCACACACGCACACACGCCATGTAGACTGGTACGCTGGGCTGAGCTCAACAGCCCGGCTCCCAAGTGGGCATATGTAAGATATACATCACGCATGCACACTAAGTGGAAATGTGACCAATTGCTTTGACATGAAAACTACAATTTCCCTCAAAAAATTTCAGGCAGGCAACCCAAAATTCTGACTTTTACACAAAACATTCTGGCAACTGGCCTAGAGGTCAAACAGCCCAGCTGGTGGTTGATGTCTGTTTCCTGGTTGTTTGGCAGTCCTACTCACCATCCCAGCCAATTAGCGGAGAGGCATTCATTGCTGCCTTCTTTTATACTGTTTTATCCATTCGTTCTTTTATTATGTTGAATATTAAAAAAAATATTCAAACATATTAAAGCTAGGGAATATACCCAATGGTTAACAAGCCAACTGTTTACACTACAATGAACTCAAAACTTTTGTGATACATTCTCAAATGTCCACCCAATAAACTCTCCTGTTAACACTGAACTCAAATACCACTCAAAACTAGGAAGTCAAAGGAACATCTGCCAGGCTCTTTTTTCCCTCCAGCATCAAGATGATGCAAAACAGCTTGTCATCCTTCTAAAGATTAACATTGTTTGATCCAAAGGGGAAATTAAGTTAAAAAAGGAAAACCCAGCAATAATCAATTGATTTTGTTGTAAGATAGGAAGTAATATATTTCTATCCTATATCTATTATCTTTTATTGTAAGGTCTGCTGACTGAATCAATAAATTATATGATGATGATGATGATGATATCTACTAACAGGAATGTTATTCATCCTTTATTTCCTCTAGAATATTTCCTATATTAGTGTTTAAACTTATCATCATGCAGCTTAAGCAATATATCATACAGACCTTTATATAAACCAGAGAATCTAGTTGTAAACTGAAAAGCAACCTCATCCCCTAATATTTGCTTTGCTCAAGCCTAAAAAAAGATATCCATGCTCCTATATAAAAGAACAGATGCTCACCATCAGCACTTTCATGTACTCCCTACAGAAATCAGGTTTTTCTTCCCAGCTTTATTGTCTAACTCATCCACCCTTGGGAGTACTCCACATTCTCATCTATATTCACTTTTTCATTCTGCATTTCTTTTTGTACATAGTGATTAGTGTTTTTTGTCTTCAATACATACTTTATTCTCAATTTTATTCATCCTTCACATTGCTTGATCAGGCTGAAAACAGCATCATCAGGTCACCTACCCCTGCTGTAGAATAATGAACTATTTGATCACTAGCTGTCTGACAGCTCTTAATGTACTTTGATCTATTGTAAACTAGCTGTTGCCCGTGGCTTCGCTCGCATGGATTTTAGGATTTGGGACGCCCCACACACACAACAGTCAGTCAGTCATTTAAAAAGTTTCCCTCCCTTTTCACCCCCTTAGAGAACATTCTAAATGGCCTAGGGGAGATTTGCATGCCCACTCCTATTGGCCCCTGCAGGAATTCATACGAACATTCTAAGTGTTATATGGGCTATTTGCATAAGCGCTCCTATTGTCTCCTGCAGCAATTATGAGGTGAGGCCGATTTGCATAACTGCTCCCCTGTTGTTTTGCCCATAGGAGATATGAGAGTGGGGCAATTCCCCCCCCTTTTTTCACCCCCTTAGGGACGGAATTTCCAAAAATCCTTCCTTAGTGGGTGTCTACGTCATAAAAACAATGTTCCTTCAAAATTTCACGTTCCTAGATTAAACGATTTGAGCTGGGCGTTGATGAGTCAGTCAGTCAGTCCTTCTTCTTATATATATATATATATGTGTGTGTGTGTTTAAAAAAACACACAAAAAAACCAAGATTTGTGAGCTGCTTTTGGAGTCTTTTTTTAAAGACTGGAAAGCCGGCTACAGCACAATTCCCTGCTGACAATCCTATTCTCAGTTGATGACATTTCAGGACTGTTCCACACACAAGCTTTTTTCTCCATCAGTCACCTCTGTGTAGGAAAAGCCTACACAGCATCACTTATAATTTACAGTGTGTTCTTGCATCAAAATAGTTGCAGATTGGGAAGTCGATGCTTCATGTAGGAGAAACAGGACACATGAAGCTTTGATCAGCACACAAAATAAACTTCCTTCCTTCCTTCCCCCATTTCCCTCTTTCAGCCTCATCAACAAACTCCAACCTGGATCTGTGAGGAAGGTGAACGAGTCCACACAGAACTGGCACCAGGTGAGCATTCCCCTTCTTACGTCACTAATCCATGTCCTTCTCTCAAGTGTGAAAGGTGGGTGGTGGAAAAGGATGAATGGAATAGAAAACTGGGAGTGCTGGTATCCTAAATTATGCACCAGGCACCGGATTCTGCGATAACAGCCTCCTAAGCAAATTCTTTTTCTACAGCCATCAGCTTTACCTTCCATAAGAATGGAAGAGCACTCAGCATGGTCAGACAAAAAAATGTGGCCCAATCACATTTTGCCTTTTTCCTGCGAGCCCCGATCCATCAATAACAGGACGTGTGTATCAAGAGCTGCGCAAATGTTCAGCCCCTCTTCCTTTAATCTGGCCTGAATGCTCTGATTAATTATCTTTATTATAATTTTACTGCTGGCTCTTTAATGTTTAATATTTTTAAATGTTTTAAATATTGTATTATTTTGATGTTTTCATTGTGACTTTTTCTTTTTGTTCTTATGATTGTAAACTGCCCCAAAGACATTTGCCAGTTGGACAGTATACAAATTAAACAAACGAACTACCGTATTTTTCCGTTTATAAGACGCCCCCATGTATAAGACGCCCCCCACTGGGCAGTTTCACAACTGTGCGGTTCTCTCCTCGGCTTACTTCCGTGTATAAGACGACCCTCAATTTTTAGTCTAACAATTTTAGGAAAAAGTATAGTCTTATACATGGAAAAATACTGTATACACTGCTCTTTGCCAGCTCACTATTCTATGACTCTTAGTTGATCTCCTAATAAATTGGGCATTATGCTGTATACTGCTACATAAAACCCACACACAGATCAACACTATTTACTTATACAGGCCTGTGGCTCACGCTGGCTCAGCTTGTCTGAGTGTGGAAAGCTAAGCAGGGTCAAGCATGGTTATTACTTGGATGGGGGACCCCTCCTCTAGTTTCCTGCATTGAGCAGGGGGTTGGATTCGATGGCCTTGTAGGCCCCCCTTCCAACTCAATGTTCTATGAAATCTATGAATCTACTTATGCTGGGCATTGCACTGAATCCAATAGGCTGGTTATGCACTGTGTGAAGATTTCTTTCTGCTACCTTCCCAACCATATTGGTAATGACTTCATTATTTTTGGTTGGTTTTTTCTCTTGAGAAAAGAGCGTCTCTAAGCCAGGGGTGGGCAGAAAGTAGATTTGGATCTGCTGGTAGATCTCTGGGGGATTTGCAGTAGATCAGCAAGGATTTCTGTCCCCACTGCCACTTTTTTTTTTTAACAGCAGCAACAAAATAACTCCCCTCCTGCCCTAAATTATATTGCTGAAATGAAGAAAGCTTGCGGTAACCAGGAGTGTTTTTTGTATTGAAGGACTGTGAGCTCCATTAAGTTCTGATACAGAAAACAGATTCCTGGGCTCAGAATTCTTGAATTCTATGTTTCCATCTTTGGTAGATCTTGGGGTTCTAGTAAAAAAGAAAAAGAAAGGAAATCCCACAAGCCTGGAGATTTGCCCAGTCTAGGGATGTATACGACATTCGAGGGGGGGGGGGAAGCTCCGCAAAATCGCCGAGCTTGACCCCTCCCGAACCCCTGCGCATTCCTGGAAACCTGATCTCCGTCGCGTCACTTCCGGGCCCCTGGCACTGCGTTTTTAATGTAAATACCAGGGCAACCCACCTAAAACGGCCACGATTTGCCATTCGCGGCCATTTTAAAGTAGTTTACCCTGGTATCTACGTTAAAAAGGCAGCGCCAGGGACCCGGAAGTGACGTGACGGGATTCCCAGTCGCATCACTTCCGGTTTCCGGGAATTCGCGGGGGAGCGCGGGCGAGGTGCTCGTGAACACCCCGCGAAAACAAGTTATAGCCGACGAACAAGCGAACACCCCCAGTGAGCAAAAACTGAATTCTCCAACATCCCTAGCGCCGTCACCACTGCTCTAATTGCCATTATCCACCTGCCAATAGGATAGTTGTGGAAGGAAGCCATTACTTGGACAAGCGAACTGGGCAACTTGAGGGAGGTTGAGTAAGAAAAGGCTGAGCAGATGGCTCACCGGCTTCTCCTGTTTTGCAGCTGGAGAACATCGGCAACTTCATTAAAGCTATCACAAGATACGGAGTAAAGCCCCATGACGTCTTTGAAGCCAACGACCTCTTTGAGAACACAAACCACACCCAGGTCCAGTCTACGTTGATTGCTCTAGCTAGCATGGTAAGCAGGCCAGCCTGACCCACCTTTGCCGTAAAGCTTCAAGTAACGGTGATAAACAGAAACATTAATATTTAGCATGTACGTAATGCAAGGAAGTTGCTTCACCAACATGACCTCAGTAATCTTTACAAACAACTGTTAAGGTCGGTTAGCATTTCAATTCCCCCGTATTGCAGATGGGGCAGAGGCCAAGAGAACAGTAGCTTGCCCAAGCCCATCTGGAGAGTTCATGGCTGAAGAATCCAAACTCTTCAGGCAGACTCCTGGCTCACAGCTCACACGCTCCACTGCTATGTCTGCTCTACCTCAACATGGGATGGGAGTACACACCAGGGAGCAACTTTACATCCTGTGGAAATAAATCTAGAAGTTCCAATTGTGCTTGTTATGCGTCCTTAGTCTACAGCTTTTTCTCCTAAAGGATAAAATCAATTTTCTCCCCATAAACCTGGTGGGCAGGGGAAGGCCCATTCTAATATCTAGGGCAGTGTTCTCCAACCTTGGGTCCCCAGATGTTTTTGGCCTACAACTCCCAGCATGCCCCAGCCAGCATAGCTGTAGGCCAAAAACATCTGGGGACCCAAGGTTGGAGAACACTGCGAGTCTACCAAATCCAGCTCTTCCCAACCTGACTGGGGCATGCTGGGAGTTGTAGACCAAAAACATCCGGGGACCCAAGGTTGGAGAACACTGCGAGTCTACCAAATCCAGCTCTTCCCAACCTGACTGGGGCATGCTGGGAGTTGTAGACCAAAAACATCTGGGGACCCAAGGTTGGAGAACACTACGAGTCTACCAAATCCAGCTCTTCCCGACCTGACTGGGGCATGCTGGGAGTTGTAGGCCAAAAACATCTGGGGACCCAAGGTTGGAGAACAGTGCGAGTCTACCAAATCCAGCTCTTCCCGACCTGACTGGGGCATTGCTGGGAGTTGTAGGCCAAAAACATCTGGGGACCCAAGGTTGGAGAACACTGATCTGGGGCTTAATTTCTACCAAGGCTCATCCCCAGAATTCATTTTAAATATCAGATCGAAGCCCTGGAAAATGTTAAGTACTAAGATGCCTCTGAACAGAGTGCATTTCCGTTGCCACTCTGTAACTACAGTCTGTTCTCATTCTCACACACTTGAGAACTAAGGAGCAGAGATTCCAGGACCGATCAGACCTCTCGCTTTAAGAAAAGCATTTTCAGAGCACTGAGCCCCAGCCTATCTGATCTCAGGCTGGAGCCTAGTAAGCCCAGCAGGTTTGAACAGGGAAGCCTCCTGCTGCTCTGGGCTTGAATGCAAGGCAGAAGCCTACCCACTCATGTTAATACAGCGGTTACAGGATGAAGAAGGGGGGGAAAGCCAGGCTCCCTTGTATGCATGAGATCCAGGGGGGTTAGGGGATTAATTTTACAAGGGCTAAACCTGAGAGGACGTCTGCTTCTCATCCATGGTAGCAGGCCAAGACAAAAGGCAACAAGGTGAACATGGGCGTGAAATATGCTGAGAAACAGCAGCGCAAATTCCTGCCCGAGAAGCTGAAAGAAGGACGGAACATCATTGGGCTGCAGGTGCGTGGCTGCAGAATTCCATCCTGAAGTCTATTCCAACTGGGAATTCATCCCAACTGACATGGTTAAAGACATTCCATGTGGCCCACGGAGCACCCAGAATACCTTGTACTATTGGAGGAGGAGGCTGGGTCCCAATTCTTGAGGTCTTGAATGACCGTTTGGAGGTGGTTGTGCAGTCATGCCAACCCTAGTGGAAGGCTGGTTGCAGCCACAAGCAAAGAGAAGTAGCAAGGGGGGGGTCAAGACTCGAACTTGAGCCTTTCAAAGTGAGAAGGACTTTGGGCATTACATTGCCACCTAGTGGCGCTGGATGACTCTCCACCTAAAGAAACAGGTGTTGTTGTTGTTGGCCATGGAACATTAAACATGAAATGATTTATAGTATAAAACTCCTTAAGAATTTGTCTCCTTCTCGACGTTAAAGCAATTTAGAATTCATATGTTTGTCTTAAGGACTGTCCCAAAAGTATGTCATCCTTAAAAACTTTTTTGCAACTGTCACTTTTTGCCAGGAAGGCCTGGGGGGGGGGGGGGGAAAAGCCAGAGAAAATTGGAAACAACCTGGCGGGGGGGGGGGTATTTTCTCCCAGGTACTTTTTTGGGTCCTGAAAAAAATGGAACGACTTCTTTCACTTCAGCTCCCAGGATTCTATTGAACTGGCTCCCCGCCTTCTTACTATTCATATTACATGTATCTCCTGCCTTTTAATCAATCGTAAAGGAACCTAAGGCAGCTCACATGGTCCTTATCCTCTCCAAACACCTTGCGAAATAGGTTAGGTTGAGAGTCAGTGACTGGCCCAAAGCCACCCAGTGAGCTTCATGGCTGAGGGGGGGACTAGAACCTGGATCTCCCGAGTCCCCAGTCCAGCACTCTAACCACTACACCACACTGGCTCTCTCTCACACACACTCCTCAGCATATACATATACACATGCCAGACATAATCTCAGATAAAGCGTATTGACATGCATCAGCATTGGTGACTCTGCATTAAGGAGGAGTCACCAACGCTGCTGGGAGCTTCTTCGAATACCGCTTCCTGCTGACTCATTTTGTTGATCTAGAACAGTGTTCTCCAACCTTGGGTCCCCAGATGTTTTTGGCCTACAACTCCCAGCATGCCCCAGCCAGCGAAGGGCTGGGGCATGCTGGGAGTTGTAGGCCAAAAACATCTGGGGACCCAAGGTTGGAGAACACTGGTCTAGATGGCAGCTACATTCACTCCCGTTCCACTCCTTCCCAACTGGCCATAATGTGGCGAGTGGGGAACAAATTAAAGGAACCTCCAGCTGCCAGGTATTCCAGAAGCATCACGTACATGGCTGAGATGTGTAGCAGAAACAGAATGTCGAATATGGAATTGTCTAGAAAGGGATATGGTCGGGGCTTTCCATTGGTGGGTAACTGGATGAATACCTATTTATTTATTTATTTATTTATTATATTTATCAATCGCCCATCTGGCCGGTCACCCGGCCACCGTGGGCGATTTACAATTAAAATACAATAAAACACACTAAAATATAACAATTAAAACAATATAAAAAATTCTCATTAAAAACCTAACCCACCCCATATTCCCGCCTGAACAGCCATGTTTTTAATGCACGGCGGAAGCTCATCACGGAGGGGGCATGGCGAAGGTCACTAGGGAGGGAGTTCCATAATGTGGGGGCCGCCACAGAGAAGGCCCTCTTCCTAGTCCCCACCAGCCTGGCTGCTCCGGCTGATGGGATAAGGAGAAGGCCGTCCGTGGCAGATCTTGTTGAGCGGCCTACCTACTCGCCAAAGAGAAACTTGGCAATGATGGAGCGACCGATCTAATGATCAACACACTGTGTTCTTCTCAGATGGGCACCAACAAGTTTGCCAGCCAGCAGGGCATGACAGCTTATGGCACACGTCGGCACCTCTATGACCCCAAGCTGGGCACAGACCAACCACTAGATCAAGCCACCATCAGTCTACAGATGGGAACCAACAAGGGGGCGAGCCAGGTAAGAAATGGGAATGGAGAAAAATGTGTGTCACTGAGATGGAAGGTGTAATGCTCCAACTAGGAAAGGAAATATACTCAATCAGAGTAAGATCATGTGACGTGCAAGAGAGACAGGCCTAACATCCCAATTACATTTGTGCATGGCTGGGTTCTCCTGCCTTGCTCAAAAGCCCATGAGCTGACTCTAGAAGCAGGGCTCTCCAAACTTGGGTCCCCAGATGTTGCTGGACTACAGCTCCCAGAATCCCTTGCCATTAGCCATGCTGGCTGGGTATTGTGGGATCTGTAGGCCAGCAGCATCCGGAGACCCAAGGTTGGAGAGCCCTGCTGTAGAAAGATACCATCTTTTGCCCTCTGTTTTGTCCCCTGCCCTTCCAACTGGAGTTTCAGAAATCTGTCCACCTGCTTAACCTTCCACTACTGCTGGAGTATAGCAGACATACTGCTTCCATTGCAATGCAGCTTCCACGGAAAGAAAATAAAAGCAGGTAGCCATTCTTAAGAAATGTCAGATGAAATGAAGCACAGCAGTGGTGTTAAAAACAAGTCAGTTCCTGGAGGAAACTGCTGTGCATGTGTTACTATATATGGGGACCTATTTACATAGCACTACCTGTCTACATGAACAAGGCATTCCTGTGGGTTTCAGGCACAGTATGTATGTTTGTATATGATCACTTAACCCAGAATGAAGAGCTAAATTTGATTAAAAATGAGCCCATGATTCTTTCGGAGCCAACCGCCTTGCCTTCAGCCTCTAACAAACCATTATCTCAAGATAAGATTGCAAGTAAACATGTCTTGGCTTGTTCTTTCTTGCTAAGTGTAGTTCCAAAAGCTGGTACGTCTAATCTCAAAGTGTTCAGCAAATACTGTAGCTCCCCAAAGATCAAGGTAAACTCAGGAGAGAGACCTGAGGTGTGTGTTATACTAGAAAGCAAGTATCTCAACCTTAGAATGCAGAGGGAGATACTTAAACATGTGAGCCAGAATTTTCCTTTCCTCCTCCTCATCATCAGGCAATCACTCGTGACCGAGTAAGATTGTCTTCCGGGATAAAAGGAGGAAATTCTAAAGAAGATTGTGTAGACTCTAGCGATGGGTCCGTAAGTGACTGTGGAGGCCAATTCTAGATCCACACAGCTTCCCACAGTGAGGACACAGGTTACCAGATAGAAGATGGTCCTGTAAAGGATTCATTTGACGTGCTTTTCGCTTAGCACGTTTCTCCCTTTCACCTTGCACTCGGGCTTCTTCAAAGTCCATGGAACCTTTGTGAAAGGCCAACCTCCATTTAGATCGTTCATGGGCCAGAGCTTCCCAGTTTTCGATGTTTATATTGCATTTTTTTAGATTAGCCTTATGAACATCTTTAAACCTCTTATATTGACCGCCAATATTCCGCTTTCCATCCTTGAGTTGGGAGTAAAGTAACTGCTTTGGGAGACTAGTGAAGGCCTGTTAGCTACATACACTGAGTACTGATGGGCATGTCACATGAGGCCTGTATGCCAGGGGTAGGTAACCTGGGACCCTCCAACTGTTTTAGACTACGACCCCCCAGAATCCTTGACCACCGGCCATGCTGATTAGGACTTAACGGGAGTTGAAGCCAGAAACATCTGGAGGGCACCCGGTTGCCTACCTCTTGCTTCATGCTTTCCATTCTTCTCCTTGAGACATATTGCAAAGCTTTTATGCTCTTTAACTGTTTCCTACTTATCTACTCCCTCCACCCCCACCTACAACCACCCTCAGGCGGGCCATGACGGCTCCTGGAACCAAGCGGCAGATCTTTGAGCCCGCCCTGGGCATGGAGCACTGCGACACCCAGAACATCTCCCTGCAGATGGGCAGCAACAAAGGGGCATCACAGCAGGGCATGACTGTGTACGGGCTGCCCCGGCAGGTCTATGACTCCAAGTATTGCCTCACACCTAATTATCCCATCATTGGAGATGAAGAGGACCATTACAACCACAGCCATCATAACTTCTACAACTCGGAGTAAACAGCAGGAATCATGGGACAGACATAGAACAGAGACACGGGCACTGCAAAGGCGCTTCCAAAAAAAAACAAAAAACGATCCACCATCAAGCAGTTATTTTAACTTGGGAATAAGAAGATCCAGACGGTTCCCTAAACTGCCAACCACTAGAGACTCCTTAAAAGCCATGCCAAAACCAGGTCTCCCCTCCAAGCCTCCACCACCGAGCCTTAAAGCTTCACCTTGATTACCTTTCACGCTTTTATTTAACTTATCAAATACTGCCACTACTGTTAAGCATGCACTAATGTGGCTGAAATCCCTGAGGATAGAATGTCACAGAAAAAAAAACCCAATGGAGTGAGAAAAGGGAATGATTACGTACTCTTGCTTTCTCTCTCCCACTCCAGAATAAGAGCCAAGCCTCCATCAGAGTCATCGTATCTCTGTGGCTTGTGCCAGGTGCTGCTGCTGTTTTGGGTCAAAGCAGAAGCAAGCAGTGGAAGTACAGTTTCTCGTTGTGATCGTACTGGCTCCTGTACTCCATTTTGCACACTCATTAACAGAAGCTGCTCCAGTACAAGCCACATCATCTGGCTTGCTCCGTCTTTGACCAGCCTCAAGGTGAAAGGGCAAGCACTCCATCTGCCTACTTTGCCATAGGTTCCGGTCACTTTTGCTTCCTAAATGCAGTTTGTACAAGAGCACTGGCAAACTGAATCAGGCACTGGAACATGTTTAGGTAGAATGTATGTACTGTGGAGAGAGACTGTGGAAAAAGGAGGTTGGACATACCTGCCGGGCACACCTAACCAGATAGGGTATGTTCACAGAGCATATCTAAAAGTCTGGAGGAATACCAAGATTGATGTGACAGATCATTTGGATAGGACAACAGACAGGGAGATACAAATGTAAACCAAGGCTGTTCATCTTCTAACTTTTCTGGCAGAATCTGAGTGTGTGGGAAATAAACCACCAGATTCTCAAGGTTCTAGTCCTCACTAAAAAGAAAAAAGTTTCTAGCCTCAATCTAGCAGTACAACATACAGACAGGTAGTTTCTACAGATACTTGGTGCTTGGGGACTGGAGCTTCTTGGAAATGCAGGGCAAGTTGTCCCTTCCCACTTATGATTGCTTCTCCTGCCTCTCATTTATCAATAGTTCTAGTCAATAAGGCCTTTCCTGGCCACCAACCACATTCATCCCACCACCACCGCACGCGCGCACGCACGCACGCACGCACGCACTCACACACACACACACACACAACTTCACAGAAAATAATGGAAACCAATCAATTTCATGCAAAGTAACTACATTTGCATACGTTCTGAGGAAGGATTTAAAATTCTTGAGGTAGAGAACATGAACAGCTTTGGATAAGACTAGTAGCAGATAGGTCAGTTGCCATGGAACTAATTCATGTTTAAAACCAAGATGCTTCTTCTGCCTTCTATCAACATTCATGTGCCTTCAACCAAGGCAGAATCACCTGCTGTAAAGCCAGCGCTGTGCAACTCAAGGTTAGGATCACAAGCCTAAACACACACACACACACACACACACAAACACACACTGCAGCTCCACTGAAATCACTGGTATTTACCCCCACATCTAAGTTGGGTTTAGGACAGAGTTATTATTTGATTGAAGAAACCTTGGTCGTTAACTTGTGTAAATTTGCAAACGCCACCACAATCATTATGAAGAGAAAAGCACTGCTTCTTTTTTAGAGGATGCCTGCATTTGTTCACAGCTGGTACCATCTCAGAAGAGGCATTTCCTCCCATATGGGGATGAAAGACGAATGCTTCTTATAAGAAGGCACTTGTAATTACTTTGTAACTGCTCACACTAAAAATAATGGGTTTTTTAAAAAAAAATATCAGTGAACTGATCAAAATATTTGTTCAGTCAATTCGATCAATCGTCTTAAATATTGCAACCCTACTTTAGGATTGGTGTGCTTGCCTATGTCATTTGTGTGTGTATTCAGAACAGGGACAGCTGATTTCACTAACTTTTTGTATTGCCATGTTGTTGTCTGGCAGCAAATTTAAGAGTTAGAGGTGGGCAATTGCCCATCAATTCTCACCTAAGATGTGGTGTCAGATATTGTTACAAGCCAACATTTGGGACAATGCCAGAATCTAGACTACTGAGAAGTCAGCTGTACTGCCAAGGAAGTCAGCTGTCTTCAAATCCCCTTAAAATTCCTCCCCCTTCTCTCCCCAGAGTTAAGAGACATCCTGCATGCTGAGCAGCTAAGGACACTTTCCCCCTCAAAACAAAAAAACACACATTTATAAACAGATATATTTGTTTGTAATGTTCTGCTAATGAACACTTTTTAAATTCACTGTGGCACAATAAAAAAGAGAAAAAAAAGTTTAATATGACTGAAGAGCTTCCTTAACGTTTGCTTTTGGCAAGCTTATTCAAAGAGGATTTATATAAACGTATTTATATAACCGTATTCGAGTCAGACCATTGGTCCATCTAACCAACAATGATCAACAGCAGCACTCCATGATCTCTAGGCAAAGGTCTTTCCCTGGTACTCAAGATATTTTAATAGGAGATGCCATGACTGAACCTGGGACCTTCTGCAAGCAAAGCCCTACCATGCTCCAAATGCGTGTGAGATCTAGGCAGTTTTTAACAACCAAACAAGATCTGGAATGTCTGCTTGCTCTCCCAATTCATTGTTGAGCCTTTGTGTTTGTGTAAAGCATCTATTGTCAAGTGGAAAACAGTCAACTATGCAGGATGTGCTAAGAGCAACACCAGTTACATCATTTATTTTCAGCCTTCGGTGTGAGAGAATAAGCCTGCATGGTCACAATTGGGCTATAAATCACAGAACACACTGAACAACATGAAAAACTCTTGTGGCAAATGAGCTGCCATTTTAAAATGAGTAGATTTGTAGCCCTTGTAGTTCTGGATACCCCCCCCCCCCTTTGTAGCCCTTGTAGTTCTGTGCTCAGTTAGAAAATTCATATTTCTACAAAAAGGGATATACGGTATTATGTATGCAGATCTGGCATAGTCTAAAACGGGTGGGCAACTTGTGGCCCTCCAGATGTTTTGGCCTACAATTCCCATCAGCCCTAGCAAGCACAGCCAAGGGTGAGGTTGTAGCCAGAACCTCTGGGAGGGCCAAACACTTCCAACGTCCTGGTTTAGAATTTTCTTATGGAAATTGACTCAACACAGTCTCTTGCAAGGCAGGTCTCAGAAATAAGTACAGTCATGCCTTGGATTGAGAGCATAATTCGTTCCGGAAACGTGCTTGTAATCCAAAACACTTGTATATCAAAACGAAATTCCCCCAAAAAAATTTGTATAGAGATTTTTAATTTAAGCCGTACTACAGCCCTTGTATTGCAAGACGTCACTTGTATATCAAGTCAAATTTTTTAAAATAAATATTTAAAAATTTGCTTGTCTTGCAAAACGCTCTCAAACCAAGTTACTTGCAATCCAAGGTATTACTGTACAAGATAAGTGAAGTCACATTTTATTTGGTAACCATCTGTTCAAGTAAAGCTGCTGTGTGAGCATAGAAGCAATGCAGAACATTACGGGCCAATTCTGACCATCAAAAAGTAGCCACTTTCTCCATACAACCCTGAACCCATGCAGAGAAGCTTATTTTGTGCACACTGGCATCGCACATGTCCAGCCCATAACAGTTCCCCCAAAGTGCTGCTGCGAGCACATGTGCCCATGTACACATTTCTCCATGCACAGGCCGGGCTCACGTGAAAGAAGCCCACAGTGCTGGAGACAAAAAGTAATTTGGTCTGGCAATGTGAAGTGCTGGAGACTACATTAAGGAAGTCTATCGGCCAACCTTCCAGGTGGCTTGAACTACAACACCTATTGAACATGCTGGGTGGGGCTGATGGGAGTTGAAGTCCAAAACATCTGAAGTCCAAAACACCAGGTTGGGGAAGGTTGGCCTACAGCAGTGATGGCGAACCTTTTTGAGCCCGAGTGCCCAAACTGCAACACAAAACCAACTTATTTATTTCACAGTGCCTTAAATTTGGCAGGAAGGAGGAGGGGGCACTAGCTAATCGCGCCCCGCTCTGTCTCAGGGCATGGCTCTTCACCGGGCCGCACAGATTCGGGCACGCGCGCGCTGTGCTTCTGAGCTGTCTGTTCAGTTAGGAGGAGGGCTGGGTGCCTGCGCAGTCCGCTTCTGGGGGTGGAGATGTTGGAGTGTGTGCCTGCCTGTGGAGGCCAGCGAGGAATGAGTGGAGAGGAGTTACTATGGAAACCCGACGCTGAATGCAGAAGGGGACGGTCTTTTCGCGATCTGGCGACCAATGGCTCGAGTGCCCAGAGAGGTCCCTGCGTGCCAGCTGTGGCACGCGTGGCATAGGTTCGCCATCACTGGCCTACAGGAATGCTCTAACAACATGGTCACTCTTTACATGCAAGGAGAACGCTCTCCCACCCTGGAGGCATTCAAGGTGCAGCTGGACAGCCATCTGTCAGGGATGCTTTGACTTGGGTTCCTGCATTGAGCAGGGGGTTGGACTCGATGGCCTTATATCTTATTCACATATTGCCCACACAACACAGGGACAAAAGCACTTACAAACTGCTAGCAGAGAATGCTCCTCCCCTCACTGTATGAACAGAAGAGAGCTTTGGTCTCTCGCCTGCAGGATACATGGTTATGTTTCCAGTGATTTCTTTTATATAAACAACCTAGCTGGTGGAGCAATATCATTACCTACAAAAGAACAGCTAGTCATTGGGCCCCAACTGGCTTGGGTTCCCTAACCAGACCTCTATAAAGTTTGACGCCCTCACAAGGTGGCTTACAATAAAAATATTTTAAATAAAATGATTGTCAAAATAACATAAGAAGGTGCTTGACACCTGTGGCCACACTACTCCATGCAATGCATCCTGCAGCTTCTAAGATGACCCTTAAAGGACAAGGGCTACAAAAAAAAAAACGGGTCAGCTGCAAACACCGCCCCTGACTGCCTCAGAATGCTCTGTCCCAAAGTGCCAATAAATCACCTTGGTGATTAGGCAAGTGCAACTTCTAGGGTTCCATTTACTTAAGTCTAATCTTCTCACAGCGAACAAGCCCAGTCAGCTGATAAGCCACAAACACTCCACACTCTGCACTTCCAGGCTTTTACCCTGCTCAGATTTTTGCTGCTCAGGAAAAGGGGTTGACTACCCCAAGAAGCTACCTTCGCTTACAAAGAAGAGCAAGGGCAAATAACAACCACCATTACAAGCAGATATGACTGGATAGATATGACTGATTGGATAGCTGGGCGAGGGCTCAATTGTCGAAAACCTCATAGCCAGGATGACCTGTCATTCTCATTTTGTTGGGGACATTTGGACCTTGAGCAACAGCAAAAAGCCAGCCAGAGTGAAAGAGGCAAGTGGGATGATGATCTCTCTAAGGTGAGGCTGAGCTGCAGGGGGAGAGGCTCTTTTCTCAGCCTGGTCTCTAGAGAGCATGTAGCCCAGTGTTCTCCAACCTTGATAGCTGGCTGGGGCCTGCTGGGAGTTGTAGGCCAAAAACATCTGGGGACCCAAGGTTGGAGAACACTGCTCTAGGGGCAATGTTTCATGGGAATTGAACATGAGCATCAGAGTAGGGGTAGATGATGTTCATGTGATAAGTGTATACAGAAAAGCAACGTGCTTGTCAGGCAGCCATGTTGGAAACAGAATAGGTGACGCAGCCATGACCAGGGTTGCAAAAAAATAATAATCATGATGTACTTTCAGGTATACTTACCGTACATGTACTTTCAGGTGCACCCATCTTGTGAAGACCTGTTACCTCAGAATTTCTCACTTCCCTTACAGGAGCCTTCGCTTACATCAAAGGAGATCACATGCCAGCCCCAAAGTTTGGCAGGAGAAGCTTCAGTGTTCTCCAACCTTGGGTCCCCAGATGTTTTTTGGCCTACAACTCCCAGCATGCCCCAGCCAGTTATCAAGGTTGGAGAACATCTGGGGACCCAAGGTTGGGGAACACCAAGCAGCCAAATGTGGTCTTTATCCATCTCACAAAAACTAGGTAGAATAAGCCTGCATGGCCATCGAGTCCAACCCCCCTGCTCAATGCAGGAATCCAGGTCAAAGCATCCCCGACAGATGGCCGTCCAGCTGCACCTTGAACGCCTCCAGAGTGGGAGAGCCCACCACCTTCCTAGGTAGTTGGTTCCATTGTCTTATTGCTGTCAGTCAGGAATTTTTCCTGATGTTTAGGTGGAATCCAGGTTCCTGCAACTTGAGCCCATTATTCCGTGTCCTGTAAACTGGGATGATCCAGAAGAGATCCTGGCCCTCCTCTGCGTGACAACCCTTCAAGTACTGGAAGAGTGCGATCATATCTCCCCTCAGTCTCCTCTTCTGAAGGCTAAACATGTCCAGTTCTTTCAGTCTCTCCTCATAGGGCCTTGTTTCCAGTCCCTTTATCATCCTTGTTGCCCTCCTCTGAACCCTCTCCAGTTTGTCTACGTCCTTCTTAAAGTGTGGTGCCCAGAACTGGACACAGTACTCAAGATGAGGCCTAACCAGTGCCGAGTAAAGGGGAATTATCACTTCCCGCGATTTGGAAGCTATACTTCTATTAATGCAGCCCAAAATAGCATTTGCCTTCTTTGCAGCCACATTGCATTGCTGGCTCATATAAGTACCTCATCACTGCCCTGCATTAAAATAGGCCCGGCCTGAGTCTGCAGTAGGAAGTTATTTCTGGAATGATCATCCTAGCAGAAATCTCATACTCCCCCCATTAGTCGTTTTTTACTTTTATTCTCTGCCCTTCTTCCAAGGAGCTCAGAGCGGCAGTTTTAGCCCCACAGCATCCCCGTGAGATCAGGGTAACGTTGAGAGAAGGCAATTTACTCAAGGCCACCTGGAAACTTCTGGGGAACTCATGGTGGGACAGCCAAGCACAACACTTAAGCCACACTACTTTCCCCATTCCAGTGACTACTGGAGCAATCGACAATTGTTGCAACTTCCAAGTATCCCAGGAGAATGCATGTGAATAACCCAGAAGCTGTCTGAATTTCATAGTAAGCCACTTCTTGTCCTCGAGAACAGAAACTGGCCAGTGTTCTTGGAAGCTTTCAGCTTCCCCCAGCAGTGTGCTCATTTACTTGAGGTATTAGGAGCCATTTAATCCTGTATGTACTGCCTGATTGCCATACAAGCTGCTCTCCGCTTCTGGTTCACTGTAGTTTAAATTGGATTCACCAATAAAGACGGTGGAGGGGAGGAGAGAAAGGAAAGAGTTGCTAGTGGTCCAGCTCTCGTGGCCGAGTTCGATTAGTCTTTTGAGCTCTTCCAGTTCTCCAAGAACTGGGTCAGAGCATTCTTAGGAAATGTAATACTAGTCTCAGCATTAAGCATGGGGTAGCAGAAACTAGCACAAAATGGACAGCAATTATATAACAGAAGCAAAAGGGTCACCACAGAAGTAGTTAAGAAACACAAAACAACCTAGAAAGAGCAACTTGGGACCCAACACAAGACACTAAAAAGCTGCTTTTCCAATATGGCATTTATTTAAAGGGGATGCTAATCACTGTAAACCACTGGCAGAGCCTCCTCAAATACATTAAGAACAAGAAGTGGGCTTTTGCTTCCTCAAACATTGTTTACATACAGGGATGCAGGCATTTGTTGTCCAACAGAGCATGGGATTCATTTTGGCTTACATCTTAAAGGCATGGGACTTGATAGGACAGCAGCTGCAATCTGGAAATGTATATCAGGATGTTTATCAAAGGCTTCCTGAATCAATGCCACATAGCACTGAGGAAGGCAAGCTGAGAACAGGCCAAAATATTCCCTTTCCTCAACTGCCAGATTCAGCATCAAAACCCTGGCCTCACACCCAGGGTCTAAGTAGAGATATACACAGCTTACCACTCACTCTAAAGCAGTGTTTCTCAACCTTGGGTCCCCAGATGTTTTTGGCCTACAACTCCCAGCATGCCCCAGCCAGCTATGCTGGCTGGGGCATGCTGGGAGTTGTAGGCCAAAAACATCTGGGGACCCAAGGTTGAGAAACACTGCTCTAAAGCCACTTGCAGCAGTTGCTGGGATCCTTTTATTCGTGGGCACTAAAGGGGAACTAAGACTAATAAGAAAAGGAAAGCCAAACTGGCAATTGAGTAAACCGTTCCTGGCAAGCAGAGTGCATACTCATCACCACACACCTGGAAATACACTGAGAAAAATAAGGAGGCAAAATAAAACACACACAGAGAAGGGATATTTTACAATATACCGTTCAATTCCACCTATGTACGTTACACCAGCACCTATTTATCAGATGACGGCACAATTTCTCAGTGACGCAGGCAGGCTTGCTCCTCTGAACTGAAGTTACTACACCATAATAAAATTCTCAAAATCCCATGGCCAGTGCCATATAGAGGGCCTCAGAAACACAGTTAACATCACTGGCAACTAAATTGGCTTTTCAAGAATTTCAAATAAAGCAACACTTTCTTCATGGGATACAGAGTCCCCATTTAAAATAGTAAATCAAGAGGAACTGTGGATATTTTTTTTCCCATCAAGTTAATGCAGGCCAACATCAGGTTCCTGCATATTGAACTACAGGCAGGAATTATACTTGCCTATTTCATTCAAAATACCTAGAAAGGATAGTAGAGTCCTGTGCACAAATGGAGGCGGAAGAAAAAGTCTGGCAGAGAAAGGGCTGTAAGATATCCTCCTGGTAGTATCAGGACTACAAAGACAACGTGCTGCCACCCTACCCAATTGGAGACAAGACTATTGAGAGGAAGGTTGCCTCAATGCCAGTCTGCTATTCCAGCCAATGCTAAAAGAAAAGCATACCGCGTGGGACCAGGAGAGGATTATTTCTTACATTCCGTGTATCCTTGCTTGCTAAGCATTGCCGTTTAACCATGGCAACAAGGGGCACAACACTTCCGTGGCCTACCACTTCCAGGCCTACCACTGCGCATTGAGCTGCAAAGGAGCTTGCATGGAAGTCCCTTCCACAGAAGCCCCACTGAAATGAACAGAGGTTGAGCAGCAGCACTGGGTGGGCTGCATGCTAGGCAGCCTTATATAGCGAGATTCCCAGTGGCCAGGCTGTTCACAAAACTGCTGGCCTTTCCCACTGTTGCAGGTCCCGTTGACAGTCTTTTGTCCCTCAACTCCGGGGGAACAATCCCACAAGATTCATGTAAAAGGACAGGATTACTGGATAGAAACAAACAGCACAAGAGCCACCATTTCCCAGTTGTATCTTCAATGCATTATGGAACAATGCATTATGCTACAAACACCCCCCCAACCCACCCCAGTCTTGTTTTAACTTTCGGCAAGTTCTCCAGTCGCTGCTACTGATTGGCTGCTTCACACGCGTCTATCCAATCGCTGTAAACATCCACCGGTTCCGAAAGATCTTTAGGGTCAAAGGTCAAGGAAGAGTGCCTCCTACATAAAGCAATCTTATATGAATGCAGGATACCTCCCCCCCCCTTTAACTTTCTGCAGCCTTTCATGCCTCTCCTATTTTTTTCATCTAACAGCACTTTTTAGTCATGCAGCTCAATGTGTTTTTATAGAGGTGAAACTACCACATTACCCCTTTCTATTTCCCCAGGCATTTTAAGCATTTTAATCATGTTAATAATCTTGTAGTTGTTTTTAACTCTGTTATTGTAATTTGAACTGCTGCTGCTAGCTTTGCTGTTTGCTTTTTAATCTGTGGTTTTAAATTTTATATTTATATTATATTGTATTTTATGATTTTAACTACTGTAAACCGCCCAGAGAGCTTCGGCTATTGGGCGGTATAAAAATGTATTAAATAAAGAAATAAATAGCCCAAATGTTTTGAGGTAAATAACCTAGGGAGTGGAAAGTCAGTAGAGAACAGACAGGAACAGTTGCCACAAGCTGGCCCACAACTGGTTTTGCCTGGTAGCAGCTAAGCTTTCTAGATCCCCACCATTTCCCTGTTATCTTCTCTTTGGATCTACTGCCATCTTTTTCAGTTTTATAAGAACTGTCATAATTCTCCTTCTGTGGGGAAACTTTCAGCAGCTGGGAGTGATAGCCTTCCTATAGTCTGAGGAGACATTATGTGAAGATTTTACAGCCCTGAGCACATGCAATAGGCTGGGCTACAAAAATACATAAAGAGAACAGCATGGGATACCTTCCAATAAATCCAGCAGGCAGCACACTTCAGGGAATGATGCCTCTTCTCCAAGCTTGGAAGTGGTTGGTTACCCTTCCCCAGGGGATTCACCAAAATACTTAATCTTTCAGAAGCATTGCAAAATCTTACCAGTGATAGCTTTTATAATCTATCTATCTATTTATTTATTTATTATATTTATACCCCGCCTTTTTTCCTGCAAGGAACCCAAGGCGGCTTACATAATCCTCCTCCTCTCCATTTTATCCTCACAACAACCTTGTGAGGTAGGTTAGGCGGAGAGTCAGTGACTGGCCCAAAGTCACCCAGTGAGTTTCATGGTTAGGCTGGTACAAGAATGGGACTTTACCTTATTTAAATATGTGCAGCGGTGGGGGGGGGGGGAAGAGGAGGAGCTTCAACTGATTACCACTATGGAATGAGGCATATGCGACTATGTTCCAATAAGACTGATTAATCAGTTTTGACGCCAACTCTCTATTTCCAAGCTCGTATCACAGGACAGGCAGGAGGACATGTAGAGGAAGGAGAAAGCATTTCACCAGATGTTGATGTTACAAGTTACTGGCATGAAAGCAGGACACAGCTCTCCATGGGGGAAAAGAATTGGATAGTATAAAACAGTGTTCTCCAACCTTGGGTCTCCAGATGTTTTTGGCCTACAACTCCCAGCATGCCCCAGCCAACTACGCTGGCTCGGGCATGCTGGGACTTGTAGGCCAAAAAACATCTGAGGACCCAAGGTTGGAGAAGACTGGTATCAAACACTTAAAATCCAAGCACTTTTTCTCCTTTCCCCTCACTGTAAACAAACGTTTTCCTTTTACTCAGCTGGGATGGGGCAGGGTAAGTACTTATTGTGGATCTTTTCGTTAGTAACACACCAAAGGATACATGTTATAGGGGTCTGAAATTCTTCGAGACACACGGTACAGGATATCACACCAGTATTCCGAGCTCTATCCCTGGAACACAGAAACCATATTATAGTGGCAAATATTTTCAGTACCACAAAATACCTGCATCGGAAAAACTGGAGGCCGGAAGGCTAAACATCAGCGGGGGCTTACTCAGACATACTAGCTTGGGTACTGAACAAGCCTTAACATGCAATGAACAGCAGGCACAAATGTCCTCACATTCATCTCAGCCAAAATATGGCTAGAGGCATCGCAAGGGAGGAAGTACCCTCCACAAAGCTTCCCCTGGAATACAGCCACCATTTGGCCAGTTGCAGTGGGAGGTGGCCCTCCCATTCTTGGGAATGGGGAGAAGACAGGGCCAGGTTAACAGTGCAGCACAAAAGATTTCCCATTTCTGCTCCTCTTTATTAGCGGCAGAAGTTGTTAGAGGCCACGCACTGAAGCGCAACAATTACAGACATCCTTGGGATTTCTTCTTGGAGAAATGCTGGCCTTTTCACTTAGATCTGTTGTTCTTATTCTAGTTTCTATATATTTCAATCTCTTTATTTAATACACATGCGTCCAGTTCTGAGCACCACACTTTAAGAAGGACGTAGACAAACTGGAGAGGGTTCAGAGGAGGGCAACAAGGATGATCAAGGGACTGGAAACAAGGCCCTATGAGGAGAGACTGAAAGAACTGGGCATGTCTAGCCTTCAGAAGAGGAGACTGAGGGGAGATAGGATCGCACTCTTCCAGTACTTGAAGGGATGTCACACAGAGGAGGGCCAGGATCTCTTCTCGATCATCCCAGTTTGCAGGACACGGAATAATGGGCTCAAGTTACAGGAACCTAGATTCCACCTAAACATCAGGAAAAATTTCCTGACTGTTAGAGCAATAAGACAATGGAACCAACTACCTAGGGAGGTGGTCTGGATTCCTGCATTGAGCAGGGGGTTGGACTCGATGGCCTTGTAGGCCCCTTCCAACTCTACTTTTCTATGATTCTATTTGTACTCTTTGAAAGACTTTGAAATATTTCTTTCACGTTTTCTTTCAACTGCCTCAGTCTTTTTGTCTCCCTACCCTTTGATTTCTTCTAAGATTCCCTCTAGGTTTTGTACCATTCTATCTTCAAAATCTTTGAAAGCCTGTACAAATACTTTCTTTATACTATCTTAGAATGTAAAGGAAGGGGGAAAGAAGGGGGCTGAGATTTCCCTTAGTGCTTTGTCTCTGGAGGAATTTGCTATGCAATTACAGTACACCACTGTAGTGCACGTGATTTCTGCTTGTGACATTCAGTACAAAGTAATGCATAATTTGGATCAGTGAGAAGGAAGATGACCAGATCAATCCTTCGCCAAAGGGTTGGACTGCCATTTTCTCCCCATTCCTTTCACAATTCTAATTTTGCCCCAGATAGAATCCTCCTGCATTCCTGTTTTCTGAACCTTCCCTTTTAAGGGCCTGGAACCCCACTGGCTGCACTCTACCAAGCAGATCAGTTTGCCATCCAAAAACCTGTTCTTTTTTTCCCTCACACACAACTTACATTTTAACATCACACGACTTCTCGTGGTTACAGAAGGGGCAGGTAAACTGGGTCTCGAGTGTCCCAGTCATCTTCTTCTTGGGTGGAGGCTTCCGCTTTGACTTCCTACGGCCCATCCTTGCCTGCAGCATGCAAAGGTGAAACAAATGTTAAGGACAATTAAACAAAAATGGGGGGGGGGGAAGCTTCATCAAGAGTCCTTCTTTCCATTCCCAATGACTGTCAAAGGTTAACAGATGCAAATCTTTGCAAAACCTTTGCACTTGCAAGACAAACATCACTGGAGACTAGTTACCACATCCACTGAAGCTCAGATCCTGTAATTACAGGGATGGAACCTAGGAGCTAAAGGCTGGTGCCTTATTGACTAGGAGCCTACTTGGTAATAGTACTTGGTGGGCCATTGAGCAGGACCTATCCGTGTCTGGCAGCTCAGGGGTGGAGCCTGACCAACGGGTGTAAAGAGCTAATAGTAATAAGTCCAATCAAACCATGCAAAAATTAGTCTCCTTTGGTTTGGATCCGTCATCTTGAGATTTTACTCCTTTTCCTGCCAACCCTACCGGGTGACCCAGAATCACTAGGCAATACTACATAATTTGGCTGGAATTGCTGTTTTTAAACTTAGTTCATTGCCCATAATTACGGTAATCTCCAGTTTCACTAATATAAAGATGGCCATGCTTGTCTTTACTTCTGCTCTCTGCCTAACCAAGAACGAGTGTGTTTTGCTTAAAGTTAGAGACTGATCTGGGTAACAGCTGAACTTTTTAAGTTTTCAGAGATGGGAATCAGCCATTACTTTTTCATCCAAGAATCCTATGTGTAATCAAGATACATATGGCACCTCGCTGAGGCTAATTCATCCAGTCTGCAATTTTTATCTTGAGACAGACTAAATGGAGACCTCAAGGCTGCATCTGGCCTAACTGTTGCCTTGCCTCTTCCCCCTGCTCCTTGCCTTGTGTACCACCCAGCCTGATGAAGAGTTCTGGAGAACTCAAATTATTTATTTATTTATTATATTTATACCCCGCCTTTTTTCCTCCAAGAAACCCAAAGCGGCTTACATAATACTCCTCTTCCTCTCCATTTTATCCTCACAACCCTGTGAGGCACACACGCGCCTTATTTTCTAACATTTTGGCTTGTCCAAATGAAGGTATGGCCCAACTGTGGATTTTGCAGGCTTTTTTCCTTACGGACCAACATAGCTACCTTTGCTTTTTATGCATCACGTCTGAGTTTTTCTTGCCTTTGTCCCTCCCTCAAACAGCCCTCATTCCATAATCAATGAAAGGGAGCAAAACCAACTACACTCCTGATTATGTGCAGCAATCTTACAGTGGGACCACTCCTGCCACCATACAGATCACATGGGAGTCCAATTCCCTTCTTAATGCACGCAGAAGCAGAGTAGCTCTTGCCAGGTGGGCGAGGGAGGGCTGCCGAGTTCTCAGCCACTTTTAAACAGGCCCAGGTAGCCACCCCTTCTTAACAGCAGCCTGGAGTAATGAAGCGGCGATAACAATGCAGTGAAAAGTTGTACCAGCACAACAGAGGGGCATGAGCAGGCCAGGATGGCCTTTTTTTCCTAGCCAGTTGGCAGCTCTAGAACAGCGTTCTCCAACCTTGGGTCCCCAGATGTTTTTGGCCTACAACTCCCAGCATGCCCCAGCCAGCTACGCTGGCTGGGGCATGCTGGGAGTTGTAGGCCAAAAACATCTGGGGACCCAAGGTTGGAGAACGGTAGGCCAAAACATCTGGGGACCCAAGGTTGGAGAACACTGCTCTAGAAGGAAAGACAGGCAGCAAATACAGAGAGGGAGTAGGGAAATGAAGAGAAGAAGAGGGAGGAGTCGGAATAAGCAGTATTAAAACCGAATCAATCCCACAGCCTCCGCTTGGCCGTGCAGGAACAATGACCCGGCGTAACTTGGAAACTGGTCTGTGTAGCCCGGGGTGGATTTTATTTATTTATTTCATTTCTATCCCGCCTTTTTCCCCTGCAAGGAACCCAAGGCGGCTTACATAATCCTCCTCTTCCTCTCCATTTTATCCTCACAACAACCCTGTGAGGTAGGTCAGGCTGAGAGAGCCAAGTGACTGGCCCAACCATCACCCAGTGAGTTTCATAGAAATCATGGCCGAGCAGGGGACCAGAACCCGGATCTCCCGAGTCCCAAGTCAGTCCAACACTCTCACCACTACGGCCACACTGGCTCTGTGCCCCCAAATTTTCTCTGCCCCCCCTCAATATTTTGACAATTAAAAAAAAAAAAGTTCACGATTTTTGTCTTTAAAAGGCCTGCGAGCCAGATGAACTAACCCACCCCCTACTTTTTTTTTTGCGCCCCCCCCCCGAACTTTTAGGCTGGCTGTGGGCCTGCTTGGGGAAGGAGAACGCACGAGGCCCAGCTCCGGCCCTTCTCAGGAGCTCGGTCCCAGGGCGAACGTCAAAATTCAAGCCCAAGTCCAGAATGACGCCGCCCCAAGGGAGGACGGATCGGGTCTCCCGCAAATATTCACCGCCAACACCAGCCCTCTTCCCTACCTGGGGACCAACAACCTCCCTAGGCCTCGTTTCCAACGGAGACCGGCACTTCCGACGCGCGACCCGGAAGGAAATCGTGATCGCCCCGCCCCTTTTGCTTGAGGCATAAAGAAAGGAAACGTGCGGAGGCATAGAGGGAGGGAAAAGTGTAGAGGCAAAATAGCTATGGCCTGGAAACACAACTTCCGGGTTCCCGTAGCCCCCTTTCTCTCTCTCTCTCTCTCTCTCTCTCTCTCCAGGCGGAAGGCAGAGCCACCCATAAAAATCATGAAGAGTAATCCAGGATTTAGCGCCTGGTTTGGTTATGCGAAGGCGAGTAACAAAAGGCGGGTAGTGCTTTTCCTAACGCCGGGCTTATATCCGGTGTGAAAAATATAACTGCTTAAAAAAAAAAAAAAAGTTTTTAAACATTTAAAATATCACCCCCTGTCAAGGCCAGTACAGTTTACTATCTCCATATATATGGTTTCCGCCCCTCTAGAGGGACAGTAGACATGATTTTTACTGCACGTCAGCTCCAAGAAAAATGCCGGGAGCAAAATCAACCCCTTTATATGGCATTTATTGATTTGGCTAAGGCCTTTGATACTGTAGACCGTACAGCTCTCTGGACTATCCTTATGAAAATTGGATGCCCCAATAAATTTGTGAATATCTTGCGACTTCTCCATGACAACATGACGGCAACGGTTTTGGACAACAACGGCTCTCATGGTGCTCCATTTAAAGTGGGATCAGGTGTTAAACAGGGATGTGTTATCGCCCCAACATTATTTGCCATTTTCATCGCCATGGTTTTACATCTTGTCAAGGGGAAACTTCCCACCGGTGTGGGAATTATATATCGAACAGATGGAAAGCTTTTTAATCTCAGCAGGCTGAAAGCAAAAAGTAAGGTAATTACAACCTCCGTTGTGGAACTTCAGTATGCTGATGATAATGTGGTCTCCGCACATTCAGAGGATGATCTCCAAACTATCCTAAATGCTTTTGCAGAAGCATACGAAAAACTTGGTCTCTCACTTAACATCAAAAAAACCAAAGTGCTTCATCAGCAAGTGCAAGCCAATCCTTTGGTGATGCCATCTATCCAATACTGGAAAATGTCGATCATTTTCTCTATCTTGGCAGCTATCTTTCTGTTACAGCTAACATCGACAGTGAAATCCAGCATCGTCTGAGCTCCGCAAGTGCCGCATTTTCTCGAATGAAACATAGAGTGTTCGAGGATCGGGATATTTGTAAGAAGACCAAAACACTGGTTTATGAAGCCATTGTATTACCAACTTTATTGTATGCCTGCGAAACATGGACTATCTATAAACGTCACTTCCACCTCCTTGAAAGGTTTCATCAACATTGCCTCCGGAAAATCCTGCAAATTACTTGGGAAGATAGGCGAACAAATGTCAGTGTACTGGAAGAAGCAAAGACTACTAGCATTGAAAAAATGATCCTTCAACGCCAACTTCAGTGGACCGGTCATGTTGTTCGAATGCCTGACTGCCGTCTCCCAAAGCAGTTACTTTACTCCCAACTCAAGGATGGAAAGCGGAATATCGGTGGTCAATATAAGAGGTTTAAAGATGTTCATAAGGCTAATCTAAAAAAATGCAATATAAACATCGAAAACTGGGAAGCTCTGGCCCATGAACGATCTAAATGGAGGTTGGCCTTTCACAAAGGTTCCATGGACTTTGAAGAAGCCCGAGTGCAAGGTGAAAGGGAGAAACGTGCTAAGCGAAAAGCACGTCAAATGAATCCTTTACAGGACCATCTTCTATCTGGTAACCTGTGTCCTCACTGTGGGAAGCTGTGTGGATCTAGAATTGGCCTCCACAGTCACTTACGGACCCATCGCTAGAGTCTACACAATCTTCTTTAGAATTTCCTCCTTTTTATCCCGGAAGACAATCTTACTCGGTCACGAGTGATCGCCTGATGATGATGATGCGGGCAGGACGGAGTGGGGCGCTTTGACTGGTGGGAAAGATATCCTTCAAATGCAGTCCACGGTTGATACTGCAAGGTTAGAGCTGGCGCTGGCGCTGGTTTGGGTTTGCAGTCCAAAAAATATATATATCAGGTTACAGAATAGGTCAGTCTCTATTTAATTGATTAATTTATTATATTTATACCCCGCCTTTTTTCCTTTAAGGAACCCAAGGCGATTTACATAATCCTCCTCCTCCTCTCCATTTGATCCTCACAACAACCCTGTGAGGTAGGTGAGGCTGAGAGGCAGTGACTGGCCCAAAGTCACCCAGTGAGTTTCATGGCTGAGCGGGGACTAGAACCCGGATCTCCCGAGTCCCAGTCCGACACTCAAAACCACTATGCCACACTGGCTCTCTTAACACCCAAGACTCTTAACACCCAAGACTCTAATCTGCCTACATGCATCCTGCATATACAAATAAACGGACTGTAAGTAAAACTAATAAATGTCTTTATTCGTTTTAAACCTTGTTTGGACAATCCGTTTCCTTTTAAGAGCTTTTTAGCAGGGTTTAAAAGCAACCCACGTGGTGATAACCAGTTTCAATAACCAGGCTGTGCATAAGGGGGGAAACTCTGCTTTTCGGCCTAACCAGTATAGGACCGATTCCCGTATCCTCTAACAAGAGGAAGGGTAGCGAGCTTGGGAGCTAGCCCTAATGGTCTCTTATTTAGGGGGCCAGCAGAAAATTGGGCTGAGTCCTACGTTCACCAGACCAGGAAGGACTTAATTGGTTGCCCAGGACCCAATTCTGGACACAGAACCCAGGACCCATGATCCTCCTCCTCCTCCTCTCCACTTTTTATCCTCACAACAACCCTGTGAGGTAGGTTAGGCTGAGAGGCAGTGACTGGCCCAGAGTCACCCAGTGAGTTTCATGGCAGAGTGGGGACTCGAACCCGGATCTCCCGAGTCCCAGTCCAACACTCGCACCACTCTACGCCACACTGGCTCTCTTATAACACAGGTTGCAGTTTGACACACTGACGGAACCTTTTTTTTTTTTTAAATTATACAAGCCACTGAAACAGGACAATCACAGGGGTTATATATTTTTCCAGAGTCCAACACTCTCACCACACTACGCCACACTGGCTTAATCCCTTAATCCCGTCACCCATGCTCAATTGCACGCAGAAGCCTTCTACTCCACTGACTTGCATGCAGATTGCACTTTTAAATACTGTTATTTCAAAACTAAAAACAAGCAAACACCAAGATCACATGATTTCCCCACACAAAAGAAGAGCAAAATAAGAGAGGTGTAAAAAAAAAAATCAAAATCCTATAAAAACGGCAAATTCACATCCTGTGATACTCCACACGTTTCTATCTCTGTGGTTCTCCCGGCGCCGAGTCGCTCGTTCTCCTACTTTGCAAAACTGACCCCCCAAAAAAGAAGACCCGGATGTACATGTGTCACATGTTACAAGTCCAGGACACGCAAGAATTGCTCCTGTTAATTCAAACTTAGGGCGCAGCCCTGTGCAAGTTTAGACAGGGGGGGAAAAAAGGCCTACAACTCCCAGCATGCCCCAGCCAGCTATGCTGGCTGGGGCATGCTGGGTGTTGTAGGCCTTTTTCCCCCCAGTCTAAACTTGCACAGGGCTGCCCTCCCGCATTTTATTTTCCAAAAAAAAAAAAAGTCGCCAGTCCTCAGGGCACGAAGACAACCGTTTCCCCCTGACCTTAAGGAATCACAGAATCATAGAAAAGTAGAGTTGGAAGGGGCCTACAACTACAAGGCCATCCAGTCCAACCCCCTGCTCAATGCAGGAATCCAGGTCAAAGCATCCCCGACAGATGGCTTGTCCAGCCGCCACCGTGAATGCCTCCTCCAGAGTGGGGAGGAGCCCACCACCTCCCTAGGTCAGCATTGGTGCCATTGGCGTATTGCTCTGACAGTCAGGAAATTTTTCCTGATGTTTAGGTGGAATCTTGGATCTGGCATTCAGATGGAGGTTTGGTTTAATCCCACTTTTAAAACCATCTAAGGAGTGACCGTCACCATATTATCCTTCATCTATTATTTGCTGTTATTGCAGCTGCTACTCTTCTTCTTCTTCTTCTTCTTCTTCTTCTTCTCTTCTTCTTCTCTTCTTTAACAGCGGTCAGTGCATATGATGCTTTACACAGAGTAACAAACAAGCGGACAGGTCTCTGCCTGGAGAAGCTTCCAATCAAAAATTGCCACAAGGACAACAATAGAGATGGAGGAGAGGAAGACAGAGTTGAGGTTACACGGGAGAAGAAAAATATATATGTTTAGTTCAGCTACGCATGCTTAGGCGTGGAGGACAATCTGATGCATGTTTACTGAATAAGTCCCATTGTGTCCAATGGCGCTTACTCCCCAGTAAGTATGTGTAGCATTGCTGTCTTTGTTTCAATAAGGGATGAGCACAGGTTGTAGGTCAATCCTAAATGGAATAGAAGCACTGCAATTAGGGTTAATTAATAAGAATTTTTTATATTGTTAAGAATTTTTTATATTGTTTTAATTATTATATTTTATTGTGTTTTGTTGTATTTTGGTTGTACATCGCCCAGGGTGGCCGGGTGACCGGCCAGATGGGCGATTGATAAATATAATAAATAAATAAAATAAATAAAAAATTAGGGGAGCAATGAAGCACCAACCAGGGTGGCAGGGGTGCCCACACACACACATATACACACCTTTTCCCCATCATGGAGCACGAGATTTAATTTTACCATCTGTTGCTTACCGCAGAAGGAAATTCTCCTACAGTAGCTCCAGGCTGGTATACGTCAGGGGTCCGGATCAGCCCCTCTTGGGGGAACGGAGCCCTTGGATCCAACATAATGACCCCAGAATTTACCTTATGCTAGTAGTGAATTCCTTAAGTTAACTATGTGAAGAGGCACTACCTTTTATCAATCAGTTTATGATTTCACTGAGTGGCCCTCCCAAAATGCAAGAGTGAAGGAGAGAAATTATCTTTATTCACTCGTTTCCCACCATTCATGATTCTAAAATCTTTATGATGCCCTCTCCCCTTGGTCTGGTAAGAATGGGACAACAAAGCAAAAACAAACCAAAACCCCACCCTTCCTGATACCAAACGAAAGAGCCAGCCTGGCCATTTGCTTTTGGTTAGGTAGGTTTTTGTTTTGAAGCTCTGCCTAACCTACCTCACAGGGTTGTTGTGAGGATAAAATGGAGAGGAGGAGGAGGATTATGTAAGCCGCCTTGGGTTCCTTGCGGGGGGGGGAAGGCGGAGTACAAATATAATAAACAAATAAATAAATAAATCTGCCAGAAAAGCAAGGCGAAAGGTTGGTGACCTCTCCCATCCCACGACACACACACACACACACACACTTTCCCCCCTCTTTTTGTTTATACACCATAGGTGACTAGACAGTCAACTAAACCCATACAAGGCACTCCTAGCTACCACTGTCACCTTTGCTTCTACAGACAACACCAAGTCCAGGATGACCCCCAGGTTAGAACTTGGGCTTTCAGAGGGAGTAAACCCCATCAAAAAATGGTTGAATACCTCTATCTGGAGCAGGGCTTGGGTCCCCAGATGTTGCTGGACTACAGCTCCCAGAATCCCTTGCCATTAGCCGTGCTGGCTGGGTATGCTGGGAGCTGTAGGCCAGCGACATCTGGGGACCCAAGGTTGTTGGAGAGCCCTGATCTGGAGTAACCAGCTTCCTCACCCACACTACCACCATCTTGTCTGGGTTATGTCTTAGCTTGTTCATTTTCATTTGTCCCAAAACTTCCTCCAGACACCTGTTCAAGAGTCCCACAGTATCCCTGGGATTCACAGGTGGAAACGAGAGGTCAAGTTGTGTGTAATCTACTACTGCATATTGATGACACTGGAACCCAAACCTCCAGATGACTGCCCCCGATGACTTCATGTATGTCCTGCTACACATTTGGGGCCGGATATAATTTGAGATAGGGCCATGGTTGTCATGGAAGCCATGAAGTTCCAAGCTGCTCCACACAAGGCAGCCTCAGCCTGGACGTTGAACCAAGACCAAAAGCCTTGGAATTCTCAAGGCTACCTCTAAGCAGGGATGTTGAAGAGTCCTTGGTCTCGAGTCACGAGTCAAGTCACGAGTCTTTGGACCCGAGTCTCGAGTCCGAGTCCGAGTCCTTGGTCCAAAATGGTGACTCACGAGTCACGAGTCCTGAGTCACTCCCAAAACTGACTCCACGAGTCCCTATTAAAATCAATGGGGTTTCCCCCCAACAAAATAAGGCTACTTCAGATGTGTGGCTTAAATAAATTCTAGGCACAAGTGTGCCTTTTTATTTCAAAACTCTGCAACTGATTTTGGCAAGAACAGACCAGGCAGACAAACCCAAAATAACCAGGCAGGCAGAGGAGGCAGGGAACCCCAAAGCAGGCAGGCAGAGGCCTTTGTCTTGGACAATTCAACTGTGGAACAGGTCAAGAAGAGACCAGGCAGGCAGAGGAGGCTGGGAACCCCAAACAGGCAGGCAGAGGCAGCCAAACCCAAAATGTCTGACCCTAACCCAAACCCCCCACAACACATCAATCAAAATAAATCTCAACACATTGTTGGGGCTGCGCTCCTGGTAGCTGTCCATAGTGGCCAAGCAGCGGCGCGCCTCGCTTCCATGCGCTCTTCACCGGTGATTGCGCTCCTCTCCACTCCTTCTGGCACAGCCCAGGGATGTTGACGAGTCCTTGGTCTCGAGTCCCGAGTCGAGTCTCGAGTCCCATTAAAAATATTGGGACTCGAGTCCGAGTCGAGTCAGAGGGGGGACTCAGTCCGACTCACGAGTCGAGTCCTCGAGTCCGAGTCCCCATCCCTGCCTCTAAGACAGGGCTCTCCAACCTTGGGTCCCCAGATGTCGCTGGACTACAGCTCCCAGAATCCCTTGCCATTAGCCATGCTGGCTGGGTATGCTGGGAGCTGTCGGCCAGCAACATCTGGGGACCCTAAGGTTGGAGAGCCTTGCTCTAAGATGACCGCTGTCAGTTTGGGCAAGCAGCGGACTGGAGGGTACACTAACAGAATCCCTATCTTGTCTTCGCTCCCAACACCAAGTCCAGGCAGCCAAGCCCAGTCGATGACTGGATGGGATACCTGGCCAGGGAGCTGTTTTCCCTATAGAATAAGATGTGACACTCTCCCTGAAAGAAATCATCAGACAAACCAAATATCACCTTTTTATGTGTAGCAGATGCATCTAATACATTTCTTACCATGCATGGCCAGCAGTGCTTTTTTTCTGGAGAAAAAGGTACCGGAACTCTTGGATTGCATTTCCTCGGGAGTAGATGGCGATTAAATTGTAATGCAATTAATAGAAGAAAAGGTGCTGGAATTCAGTTCCGGTGAGTTCCACCAGAAAAAAAGCCCTGATGGCCAGTATCCGGCTAAGTCCTCCATGCACAAAAGCACTTCTGCATGGTGCATTGTCGGCAAGGAAGAAAGGGCAGTTTGGTGACTTTCACTTCTGGCTTCAGTACTTACCTCTGGATTGAATCCCATTCCAGAGGCTCTCCTGACTTGCTGTAGTAGCTTTTTAGTCACTGTGTGAGGGGCTTCGGCAGGAAGGGGAGTCCGGAAAAGCTCTGGTAGGCACACCATATCCCAGGCGTGGCCCTTTGGATCCTGGCTGATGGTTTACATGATTTGAGATGAAGGGGTGGATAATGAATGGCTATGTGAGCAGTCATTTATTATTTCAAACAGAGTCATTTATTTCACGTGTACATAATGAAATGGATGTCTTTTAAGTCAGTGTTCTCCAATCTCGGGTCCCCAGATGTTTTTGGCCTACAACTCCCAGCATGCCCCAGCCAGCGTAGCTGGCTGGGGCATGCTGGGAGTTGTAGGCCAAAAAACATCTGGGGACCCAAGGTTGGAGAACACTGTTTTAAGTGACCGGTGTCCCACTATTATCTGCATCTAAAATCAATACTTCTTGTTAAAAACACAAATGAAAAAAAAATGGTATACAAATAAAAAAATAAGGTAACAACAAGCATATACAGGATGGCCCTGATATTCCTCCTGCACGGTTCTTTCATCTTTTGAAGAACAGGGCCCTTCACGGTTACACAGAGAAGTATACAACAGCAAAGTTCTCTCCTTACGTGACATTTTGTGCAACTTTTCTTGTACGTGCTGGCCACTCCTCCTTGTCAACATGTGCTGATATCAGGAAGTGTTGTCCAGAGAGGCTGAGATAGGTTAATCCATCCCTTGTTTTCCATCCCCACTCACAGGGGATTCTGGACCTGAGAACTGCTCCTCCAGATGTTGGATTGCAAAGCAGCTCTTTTTCACTGCTGAAGCACCACATCTGATGTCGGAGGAATGTTTCATATGGTCTGTTCCTTCTGTGTAAATAAGGGCCAAATTATATGTTGCACAGAAGATTGTGATGAGATCTCCTGACCGATGTCTTCGTCCTTTTCTAAAAACAGTCATAGGGAAGCCTTGGGTTGGAGCAGGAGGAGAGGTTGAACCAGCCCCACCGCACATAATAATTTCCCAAATGCAAGTCTCCTACATGAAGCTGCTATCTATTAGCTACCGTGGGGAAAAATATACAGATATAATATCTGAGTGCCTGCTAACAGAAGCTCCAGAGGTGCAATGTGCATTCAGGAATTGGTGAGCAGGAAAGAGTTAGCTCCCCCTTGCCCTGTGGTCCTGATCCATCAGGCTTCCCCGCCATGGCTGTTCTTAAGAAAAGAAAAAGACATTGGGAGATCCAGGTCACAAGGCGTTGTTGTGTAACCTGTAGTTTGGTGCTTCGATTCATCTGCTTTCATTCATAGGAATATAACTGGACAGACATCTGTCAGAGATGCTTTGACCTAGATTCCTGCATTGAGCAGGGGGTTGGACTCGATGGCCTTGTAGGCCCCTTCCAACTCTACTTTTCTATGATTCTATGATTCTATGAACTGCCTTATATTGTTGCAGAAGTTGCTTCTTCTGCCCAGGGTCTGCTTGCCCCAATACACCAATTAGGACACAGGACCAGGCGGATTTGGGAAGGAAAGCTTTATTTTGCCGACAAAAGGTTCAGAGCAATAGCTTGCCAAATATCTGAACAACCCGATTACAACTGGTGGGTGGTCTTTATACCTTTCTAACATGTGGTTTCTGACTGCCCCCTTTCTATAGGGATACCTATGCATTTGGTCATGTACAGAGACCCCAAATATGGTCATGTTTCCTGTCTTTGTCTGCTGTTTGACTCTTATTCCTTATATGGTCATACTCCCTTTCGCACCTGGCCTTTCGAAACCTGTACAAAGTTCATGGAAGACCCTGATGGGGGGGGGGGGTCTTGCCTTTGTGCTCTGCCTCAATATGGAGTCAGACCACTGGTTCATCTAGCCTGGATTGACCTGGATTCCTGCATTGAGCAGGGGGTTGGACTCGATGGTCTTGTCATCATCATCATCATCATCATCAGGCGATCACTCGTGACAGAGTAAGATTGTCTTCCGGGATAAAAGGAGGAAATTCTAAAGAAGATTGTGTAGACTCTAGCGATGGGTCCGTAAGTGACTGTGGAGGCCAATTCTAGATCCACACAGCTTCCCACAGTGAGGACACAGGTGACCAGATGGAAGATGGTCCTGTAAAGGATTCGTTTGACGTGCTTTTCGCTTAGCACGTTTCTCCCTTTCACTTTGCACTCGGGCTTCTTCAAAGTCCATGGAACCTTTGTGAGAGGCCAACCTCCATTTAGATCGTTCATGGGCCAGAGCTTCCCAGTTTTCGATATTTATATTGCATTTTTTTAGATTAGCCTTAGGCCCCTTCCAACTCTACGTGTTTGCTATGATTCTATGATAGCCTAGTATTCTTGAAAGTGACTGGCAGCACCAGTGGCTTTGCAGAGTTTCAGGCAGAAGTTTTCCCAGCCCTACTTGGAGATCCATTCCCAGGGACTAAAGCTGGGATCTTCTGTATTGCAAACTATGAAAGTGGTTCCCACTCAGTCCACGATTCTAGGTTTGCAATAAGCAAGAACCCAAACAGTGCTACAACAACATCAGAGTCCCTTCCTTCGATAATAATGTTCTTGTTGCCATTCTCTGCATGCCATGATGTTTGCTTGTTTGTTTAATTAAATTTATTAATCATCTCATCAAATCATTTTCTCTAGGCGTTTTACAACAGTGATGTTTGTAACAAGCTGTACATCTGATTCCTCATGCAAAGAGGAGGTGATGGAGGTGATGAGATAAACTTTGCTTGACGTCATTTCTGTACTTTTGCAGGTATCTGCTGGTCTATGACCATAATAACTTAGTTACAGTTATTTTTATTTATTTTATTTTATTTATTATATTTATCAATCGCCCATCTGGCCGGTCACCTGGCCACCCTGGGCGATGTACAATTAAAATACAGCAAAACAACACAATAAAACATAATAATTAAAACAATATAAAAAATTCTCATTAAAAACCTAACCCACCCCATATTCCCGCCTGAACAGCCATGTTTTTAATGCACGGCGGAAGCTCATCACGGAGGGGGCATGGCGAAGGTCACTAGGGAGGGAGTTCCATAATGTGGGGGCCGCCACAGAGAAGGCCCTCTTCCTAGTCCCCACCAGCCTGGCTGCTCTGGCTGATGGGATAAGGAGAAGGCCGTCCGTGGCAGACCTTGTTGAGCGGCCTACTTGATGTTGCTGGAGGCGCTCCTTGAGTTACAGTACTTTTGTAGGTACAGGACACGTGCTTTCCTCTTGTCGGCTGCAGACTTAAACTCTTCACTAACAGGGCCATCCTGTGGCTCCTAGACAGCGTCTAGATGGGCATAGGATTGTTCAGATTCCCAGCTCTGAGGTTTGCGCCCTAAGAAGTTCAAAAATTATTCATGTCTATTTGAGAGTAAGTTCTTCGCTCATTGATCCACAGTGTTATTTCAAATAAATATGCCAAAGCATGTGAACTATGGGAGAGGGAACATGAGCCGAATACACATTCAAGACAGATGATGGAAAGTATTTCTTCATAAGGTGAGATACTATATTCAACATATGGAATTTGCTGCCACAAGATGTTGTGATGACTCCAAATGCGACTTGCTAGAAGACAAACCATGGAGCAGCGCTGCTGCCTTCATATCGTGCCTGTGGGCTCCCACGGCAACATCTGGCTGCTCACCGTTGGAAACAGAATGCTGGGCTACATGGACCCCCCCTGAATCTGATCTAGCAGGGATGCATCTTATGTTCAGATACAAAACTTGATATCTGGGTTCTTTGATGGTTGTTATATTTTTGCACAAGGTGCTAAAGAGAGGAATATTTTGCTCTACACTCTTTGTTTTAGATGGTGTGGATGGTATTTTTTTGGCATATACGTAAATGGCATTGAGAATCCTCTGCAGTAAGCCAAATTTGAAAAATCCATATTGGGAGTTACTGACAGTCATTTGAGAAGCTGAAAAAAAGAGGGACATTATTTCCGGCAGAGCAGTATTTCAGTTCTATGGCCTCCTTGGGGGGGGGGGGGTGTGTGTCTTCGCACTCATATCCCACAGCCGTTTCAGAAAGTGCCTTACCTGTTCCATCTGGGCTGTGAGAAAGAGTGTCTCTCAGGTGATTTGTAAACTTTCACACATGTACAACTCCCATCTGCAATCTACAGCTGGTAGCTTGAAGAGAAATAATTTTGGCTCACCTGGCACTAGGCTCCTGCACTTAAATTGCACTTAAATTGAAACTCACTGGGTGACTTTGGGCCAGTCACTGACTCTCAGCCTAGCCTACCTCACAGGGTTGTTGTGAGGATAAAATGGAGAGGAGGAGGATGATTATGTAAGCTGCCTTGGGTTCCTTGCAGGGAAAAAGGCAGGGTATAAATATAATAAATAAATAAATTGCTGAGGTGGGGTTTTACCTGAGAAATTTCTGGTTTACACCCTATACTCTTTGCCTTTGTGCTACGTAACGTTAGCTTCTCTCCCATTCATTTGCAGTTCCACTCCAAATCCATGACACTACTTACTAGGTAGGAAGATGGACTCCTATCATTGTCTGGGTTCACACAACATGACAACCCATCATGGGTAACTACCCAAGATGGATTGTTGTGTTGTCCCAACTCGAACCACTTCCCATAGGGTAGCTTATTTTTCAGCAACAAGCCACAACCCTTTATTTATTTATTTATTTATTTATTATATTTGTTAATCGCCCATCTGGCTGGCCACCCGGCCACCCTGGGCGATGTACAATTAAAACAATACAATAAAACATGATAATTAAAACAGTATAAAAAATTATTTTAAAATCCTAACCCACCCCATATTCCTGCCTGAAATACCATGTTTTTAATGCGCGGCGGAAGCTCATCACGGAGGGGGCATGGCGGAGGTCACTAGGGAGAGAGTTCCACAATATGGGGGCCGCCACAGAAAAGGCCCTCTTCCTAGTCCCCTCCAGTCTAGCTGCTCTGGCTGAAGGGACAAGGAGAAGGCCATCTGTGGCAGATCTTGTTGAGCGGCCTACTTGGTATTGCTGGAGACGCTCCTTGAGATAGACTGGACCGGAGCCGTATAGGGTTTTAACGGTCAAAACCAACACCTTGAATTCAGCTCGGCAAGCAACTGGTAGCCAGTGCAACTCCTTGAGCACTGGAGTGATGTGATCCCGCTGGCGGCTGCCTTTAACCAGGCGAGCCGCCGCATTCTGTACCAGCTGTAGCTTCCAAACCGTCTTCCAGGGTAACCCCACGTAGAGCGCATTACAGTAGTCTAGGCGAGAGGAGACCAAGGCATGAACCACTGATGGGAGCAGATGATTAGGAAGGTAGGGGCGCAGCTGCCATATCAGATGGAGTTGATACAGCGCCGCCCGGCTCACAGCTGCCACCTGAGCCTCCATGGACAGCTGGGAGTCTAGAATGACCCCCCCAAGCTGTGGACCTAGTCCTTCAGGGGTTATTCTAGGGGTTGTTTGATCCATTATGGGTTGTCGTGTCATCCGAACCCGGGAGAGCAATTTCATCATGGGTTGCAGGGATTGGGTAGTGAGCTACTTGGGAAGAGCAGCAAAAACCCCTGCCTCTCTTTGCAATCTGGCCCTTGCCGGCCGCCACCACTGATGCCCAAGTGGCATTTTGGAGCAGCTGTCACTGGTTCACCACCTTTTTTTTTTTTTTTTTGGCCCCAGAAAATTGTGCAAATAAGTTCATAATTTTTTCCCTTATTATTGTTTTGTGTTGATCTTTCGCAAGTGCAGGAGTGCACTCTTAGGGCTGTCTAATATGTGTGGCCTTTCCTGGTCAATTTCCTTGTAAGTTTCAACTGTCAAAGGGAGCAGTGAAGTGCAGTAAGCAACATACCCATGGAAATTGACAAGGCAAGACTGCATACATACAATTGCCAAGTTGTCAGTTGAAAAGCACTGTAAAAGGGTGAGGGAAGTAGCAAAGGTAGGTGCACCAAAAGGTGGGGGGAGGGGGACAATATCCTTCCCATTTAGCAATGTAATCCTCTCGATTTTAAGTGTTGAACTGACCGTTCTTAGTGCCCTCCACCTTGTCAGCACTTCCCCAAGTCTCCAGCTACTCCAGCAAGGGGAGATATTAATGCCCCCCCCCACTCTTTTTGCAACTCCTTTTTGGAGCACTTACTGCTATGGTTCCTGTGGTTCCAGGGATGGGGACTCGGACTCGGGGACTCGGACTCGAGGACTCGACTTGTGAGTCGGACTGAGTCCCCCCTCTGACTCGACTCGGACTCGAGTCCCAATATTTTCAATGGGACTCGAGACTCGACTCGGGACTCGAGACCAAGGACTCGTGTTCCAAAATCGTGTTCCTCAAATACAACATGGATAGGTTTTAGGAAGCACAGCAAGTTTATTTTTTAAAATCATTTTCCTAAAATGCAACCTTTCAGACATTTTGGGTTTGTCTGCCTGGTCTGTTCTTGCCAAAATACGCTGCAGAGTTTTGAAATAAAAAGGCACACTCGTGCCTAGAATTTACGGTATTTAAGCCACACATCTGAAGTAGCCTTATTTTGTTGGGGGAAAAACGCATTGATTTTAATAGGGACTCGTGGAGTCAGCTTTGGGAGTGACTCGTGACTTGTGAGTCACCATTTTGGACCAAGGAGAGACTCGGGTCCAAAGACTTGTGACTCGACTCGTGACTCGAGACCAAGGACTCTTCAACATCCCTGTGTGGTTCCGTGACAGTTCTTTAAAAAAAAAAAAAACAACCCTAGAAATATACACAAATTTAACAGCTGGGAAGTAAATGGAGAGGGAATTTCTTTGCCCCCATTTAAGGGCACGCATTTACCCTCCATTTACATCACAGCCCTTAAATTGGGGCAAATTTCCTCTCTGTTTACTTCCCGGCCGTTAAATTTGCATATATTTTCCAGTCCCAAAAATTGCGCAAATATTCCCGACAGTTTTTTTTTGTTTGTTTTTTAAAGTACAGGTAGCAGAACGGGACAGAGCAAATGGAGTGCCAGCACTAGCGGTACTTACACACACACACACACACACACACACACACACCCATGAGGCCCCAGTCACTTGGTCCCATTCAGCTGCCTTCTTGGGGGGGGGGCAGGGGGCAGAACTGTCAGGGAACCGCAGTACCCCCCCCCCCCCGCAGTCAGTGCTCCAAAAAGGAGCTGTGAAAAGGGCAGGGAGCCGATATTTCCCCTTTTTTGGACTAGCCGGTGACTTGGGGAAGTGTTGAAATGGTGGAGGGCCCCAAGAAGTGTCTGCTCAACACTTACAATTGAGAGGATTACATTGCTAGGAGTCATGATGAGGCACATTAAAGATTAACAATTTTGTGTTGTTTTTTTGCCTCCGGCGAACTGACGTGGCCACACCTTTGGACTTCTTGTATGTGTTAATTTGTGAACTAGGTCATTGGTTTAACAAGGGCTGGTTCTAAGCCTGGGATGCCTTGCTAAAAATGAAGTCTGAAGATTCTATCTAAAGCTTCATTCATTAGGAGGGAGAAGGGGAAAAAATATGAATATGTTAAAAAGTGAATATGTGCCAGAAAAAAGGGTGGGGAGGGTAAGGGTGGCGTAGTGGTGAGAGTGTTGGACTGGGACTCGGGAGATCCGGGTTCTAGTCCCCGCTTGGCCATGAAACTCACTGGGTGACTTTGGGCCAGTCACTGACTCTCAGCCTAACCTACCTCACAGGGTTGTTGTGAGGATCAAATGGAGAGGAGGAGGAGGATTATGTAAGCCGCCTTGGGTTCCTTGCAGGAAAAAAGGCGGGGTATAAATGTAATAAATAAATAAATAAATAAATAATAATAAAAAAATAATCTCAAGATTCAACAGGCCAAATCATTCCCCCATTGACTCTTGGCATCAGTATTCAGTGGCTGCTAAAATATTCTTGTTTCTTCAGGTTTCCTGAACAATGGCCTTAGTAACTGAAAGGGCAGGCACGGTTTGTGTAAAAGCTGGGCTGAAGGAGTGAGGCAAAGGGCCTAACACAACGTTTCAGGGGAAGCTGCTGTTTAGGTTGCCATGTTTTAAAGCTGAAGTAAACCTTCTAGTACCCCTGCCTTCCCTCATAGCAGCAACATAGCCCTGGCTTTTCAGTGAAGGGATATGTCAGAACTTCCATTTTCCCCCTGAGTTCTCTGGAATTTGCAATTCAGAGGGATCTCTTTTTGAACTTAGGTATGCAACCTGCCCTTCACACGATCCTATTGAAAATTAACGTTAGTGAAAAAAGCAGAAACTATTCTAAAAAGTACTTTATTGAAAAGCCAGTCACAAGAAAACATTAGCAGATTCTATTCTCTCCTAAAACAAATCTAAGGATTTTCATAGTTCATAGAGTCGGAAGGAGCCTACAAGGCTATCAAGTCCAACCCCCTGCTTAATGCAGGAAACTAGAGGGGTCTCCCATCCAAGTAATAACCAGGCTTGACCCTGCTTAGCTTTCCATGCTCAGACAAGCTGAGCCAGCATAAGCCACAGGCCTGTAGCCGTAACCCATGTACAAAATAAAACTGGATTCCGGTTTCAGAGAATCATCGGTCTTCCGGGAAACTGAACCCTGTTTCAAAAGATAACACTCTTGGCAAATGAATGACTTCAAAATGCATAAGGACAGCTAATATTTAGAGCAGAATCAAATCTCAAGGAGAAGAGCCAAAAGAAAAATCCAGAAAGGAAGAGATCTATCATCAGAAAGTTAATCCATTGCAAGACAGGCCAACCTTCTGTCCCTTTGGTACACACAGGGAGTGGCGTTCTCCAACTCTGCGGAGTTGTGGCACCACCAGCACTTTGGAATAGGATGAATGACTGAGCTATTGAGCCCAGAGCCCTGCAGGATGGCGCTGGGGAGAGAATAACCTCTGGCACCTTGCACATTGTTCTCATGCTTCTGTAAAGACTTCTGCTTGGTCTCCTGGATGTTCTGCAGATCCACTCTTCCTCAACCATCACTGTCTCCCACTCTACAGGAGCTGTTTGCCAACACGGAGCCTTGGCCTGTGGCTCACGCTGGCTCAGCTTGTCTGAGCGTGGAAAGCTAAGCAGGGTCAGGCCTGGTTGTTACTTGGATGGGAGACCCCCTCCTCTAGTTTCCTGCATCGAGCAGGGCGTTGGACTCGATGGCCTTGTAGGCCCCTTCCAACTCTATTCCGAGCAATGAAATGAAATAGCAGAGTGTGGAAAGCTAAACAGGGTCAGGCCTGGTGATTACTTGGATGGGAGAGACCCCTCCTCTAGTTTCCTGCAGGGAGCAGGGGGTTGGACTCGATGGCCTTGTAGGCCCCTTCCGACTCTATGATCTATAAGAGGAAACCTCCTGCAGGGCCTTAGCATGGCGGAAGCCCAGATATTCAAACAGAACACCTGCATCATCCCATTGGAAGGGTCAAGTGTATTGTGCAGAATTCCTACATGTGGCACAGAGAGGATGATCAGCACATGAGAAAGGGGACAGAGGGAGGCTGTACTGCTCCCACGTTGCAGTGTGTGTGTGTGTGTGTGTGTGTGTGTTTGTCACACCCGGTAGGGGTGGGGGCGAGCAGCGGAGTGGCTCACACACCCCACAGAGCCTTTGTTATTCTTGGTCCAAATTTCAGCTGCATCCAAAGACTCCAACTTCACTGGGTGTTATAAGCAGACGAAGCAAAGTTAATTTTCCAGCCCCAGTCCTAATCAGCTAGCTGAGTCCGGCCATCATCTTCACCTGAAACCGATGACCCAGCAGTTTCAGGATGGGGAAGCTTTAACTCGGCAAAAGTCCACTCTCCTTTAAGATGATTCCGGGGAGTTTTAGCGGCAGCTCCGAGAGCTGATTTTTTTGCGCCGACTGCGAGGCTGTGTTCCTATATCACGTTGTCGCAACTGGCTGTGCAGTAAGCCAAGGAACGGTCCCCACACTTTTCTTTTCATACGGTGAGAGCCGCCCGATTCTTCTACGGTTGCCACCTTTATCTGTGCCTGCATGCCAGGCAGCTGTTAAAGGCTCTCTGGGGGGGCGGGGAGTGACAACTCTAAATTCTGCCCCCCCCCCCCCGTTTCACTGTGCAGCGGCAGCAACTCACACAGCTGGACGGCACGGAGGGCTCTGCGACGTTAGGGCTGGAGCAAAGGCCACAGACGAAGGGAGTATATTTCATCTAAGCTGGGAAGGCCTGAGACCACTGTCTGGTCCTGCTAGGTCCGCTCAGTTCATGTTGCTGAGGCTAGCCCGAAGTGTTGTTAAAAACCCCATACTCGTGACTTTACCCTATAGAGGCTCATAGGAGCCGCCAGCCATGAGGAAAGTTGAGCCGGGTCAGTGACAACAACTCTTGAGCTGGTACGTTCCCAAGATTTGGCAGGAGCCACAGAGAGACATCCGAGGCGTCAGAGCCAACGTTCATAGAGAGAAATATCTACTATGTTGGGTATCGGAGGGATGGGAAAGTTTCGAGGTTTTATGAGTGCGCAGTGGGAATGCCTCCCAGAATATGAGATGCTAGCATGCTCCCTGGATAGTTACGCTCCCGACAAAAGCAGTTCTCTCGCCTAGGAGGAAAGTGTGCGTGTGCGTGTGTGCGTGTGTGCGCGTGTGCCTCCCTACAAGCCAGGACGTCTAATACAGCAGCCAGTGATGATGGCCATGCATGTTGTCTTAATTAGAAACGTCTCCGCCTGGGCAGGGAGGTCTTGTAGAGTGACTTGCCTTGGCCCTCCATGAAGGTGATGCTCATCTCTTTGCCATCGATCTCGATGTAGGCAAAGCCCCCCTGAGACGAGGCATGGCCATAGAAGAAGCGAAGGTAGCCTGCAGGGACTTGATGGAGGTGTTGCTTGGAGTCGTCCATGAAGTTGCCCGCTCCGCTCAGCACATGGCCCAAGCCAGTTTTGTCCTGCAGATACTATTGGGGGACAGAGGGAGGAACAGAGTTTGTTTGTTTGTTTATTTATTTATTATTTATTACATTTATACCCCGCCTTTTCCCCCTGAAAGGAACCCAAGGCGGCTTACATAATCCTCCTCCTCCTCCTCTCCATGTTATCCTCACAACAACCCTGTGAGGTAGGTTAGGCGGAGAGTCAGTGACTGGCCCAAAGTCACCCAGTCAGTGTTCATGGCAGAGCGGGGGGACCAGAACCCGGATCTCCCGGGTCCCAGTCCAACACTCTCACCACCACTACGCCACACTGGCCAGGATCACTGCCAGGATCACACACGCCAGGATCACTGCCACCAGGGCCGGTGCCTACCATTAGGCCAACTAGGCAGCTGCCTAGGGCGCAGGGCTAAAGGGGGCGCCAGAAACACCTTGGGGAAAAAAATACAGCGCTAAAATGCATATTTTACCAAGTTTGTTTTACCAATCATATCTTTACTTGTAGCGGACAGAATTTCACAATTTTTTCGGCATTGAAAAGTGAATAAACAATACGAAAACATTTAATAATATAGGGAGGGAGGGCTCAAGTGGGACGGTGGGGGGGGGCGCTAAATATCTGATCTTGCCTAGGGCACCAAACTGCCTTGCACCGGCCCTGACTGCCACACCCCTTTGGAGGCACCCCAGCCCATCACGTAGTTGCCTAGCATAATAATTTCGGTGGGGAAACATTATCTGGCAGACTTCAGTTTTTGGGAGACACCGGTTCCACTCCCAGGCTCGGTCAGGGGACTTAAGGGACGACTGTGGAAACCTCGGTCTTGCTCAACAGGCATTAGCAAGGGCTCTTGCAAGAAAGTGGTGGGGAATCATTACAAATTAGGCCGAACAGGAGGAACGTTTGTCATATTTAGTGCTCTGGGTGTGCTATTGATGGGCATGGACCACCAAATGACATGGTTCCTGTCACAGGGCTTATCGCCTGTGTTAGAAGGACATGGTGACGGGGGTGAACGAAGGGGACTCAGCGGTGGACAGCGTTTCAAATTAGCCTTTTAAAATGCATAGTTTGTAATGTTTTAATGTCTTACAGAATCATAGAAAAGTAGAGTTGGGAGGGGCCCACCAGGCCATCGAGTCCAACCCGCTGCTCAATGCAGGAATCCAGGTCAAAGCATCCCCGACAGATGGCCGTCCAGCCGCACCTTGAATGCCTCCAGAGTGGGAGAGCCCACCAGTTGATTCCATTATCTTATTGCTCTGACAGTCAGGGAATTTTTCCTGATGTTTAGGTGGAATCTGGGTTCCCATAACTGGAGCCCATGATTCCGTGTCCTGCAAACTGGGGTTTATTGTTTTAAATTGTTGTACACCACCTTGATGGCTTTTTAGCATAAAGTGGTGTGTATATATAAGGCACTCTATATACATGTAAATAAATAAATTTAATAGGGATGGATGCGAGCCTGGGAGGTTGGGGAAAGGGCAGGTCATATGGCGGCAGGAGATGGCACACATGGGCGAAGCGACGGTGGTCAATGAAGGCTTTGGTGAAGAAGAGAGACCGGGGGGGGGGCGGGATTTGAAGCAGCCCAGATGACTGACAATAGAGATTATAGGGGTGGCCTCTCAGGACAGAGGTGTGTGTGGCACGGCAGAAGGTGCAAACAGGAGAGTGTGAAAAGACTGTGTAGGGGATGGGCCAGAAAGTTAGCAAAGGAGTCGCCAATCTGCGACGAGAAGCAGAAAGGCTTGTGCTGGTGCTATCATCACGTGGCAGAAATTATTGGAGGGAGGGCAAAGAGGCTGCGCAGCAGAAGCAACACTACAAGAACCACATAGACCAGTGTTCTCCAACCGTGAGTCCCCAGATGTTTTTGGCCTACAACTCCCAGCATGCCCCAGCCAGCGTAGCTGGCTGGGGCATGCTGGGAGTTGTAGGCCAAAAACATCTGGGGACCCACGGTTGGAGAACACTGACATAGACAGCAGGGATGGGGACTCGGACTCGAGGACCCGACTCGTGAGTCGGACTGAGTCCCCCCTCTGACTCAAGTCGGACTCGAGTCCCAATATTTTTAATGGGACTCGAGACTCGACTCGGGACTCGAGACCAAGGACTCATCAACATCCCTGCTTGATGCCACCTGCAGGTGCTGTCCGGACCTAGTTGCAGTAACAATCCAAGTTTATTTTTTTAAATCATTTCCCTAAAATGCAACCTTTCAGGCATTTTGGGTTTGGCTGCCTCTGCCTGCCTGTTTGGGGTTCCCTGCCTCCTCTGCCTGCCTGGTCTCTTCTTAACCAGTTCCACAGTTTGAATTGTCCAAGACAAAGGCCTCTGCCTGCCTGTTTTGGGGTTCCCTGCCTGGTTATTTTGGGTTTGTCTGCCTGGTCTGTTCTTGTCAAAATCAGTGGCAGAGTTTTGAGATAAAAAGGCACACTTGTGCCTAGAATTTATTTAAGCCACACATCTGAAGTAGCCTTATTTTGTTGGGAAACCCCCCCCCCATTGATTTTAATAGGGACTCGTGGAGTCAGCTTTGGGAGTGACTCGGGACTCGGGACTCGTGAGTCACCATTTTGGACCAAGGACTTGGACTCGGACTCGAGACTCGGGTCCAAAGACTCGTGACTCGACTCGTGACTCGAGACCAAGGACTCTTCAACATCCCTGATAGACACAAGCAGACCATGAAGTAAGAGCTTCCTCTGTATGCTACTGCCCTCCCGCCCACTGATAGCCTTGCAGATGTTCTCTTTCCTGCTCATCCCCACAGCAACCCGATCGGGTAGCTCACCATTCTTTCCGTTTTGACAGATTGGAAATACAGAGGTAGGGACAGAGTGGCTCGCTCCCTAAGGGAGCATGCGGCTCAGACTCAGATCTAACCGTCTCTCTACCCAGGGCCGGTGCAAGGCAGTTTGGTGCCCTAGGCAAGATCAGATATTTAGCTCCCCCCCTCCCCACTTGAGCCCTCCCTCCCTATTTCTGGCGCCCACTTTAGCCCTGCGCCCCAGGCAGCTGCCTAGTCAGCCTAAGGGTAGCACCGGCCCTGTCTCTACCACAAACTGCACCCCCTTTATGGAAAGCGCGCAACAACAGCAAGCTCTGAGCGCGACGGCGGAACTTGGAAGACGGGACGCCCTCTCTGTCTCTCTGCCTTGACTCACCTGCAGGTTGTGATCATGGCCGCACAAGTAGGCCGTGGCCTTGTATTTCAGCAGCAGCGGCTGTAGTTGCTTGACCAGGCAGGCGGTGGGGCCGTGCTTTCCCACAGACCACACCGGGTAGTGCCCGGCCACCAGCAAGTAGTCATCCCGGGAGTTGGCCATCTGTTTGCGGAGCCAGGAGAGCTGCGAACGGGCCAGGCCGGCGTCCCGCGGACCCTGGGGCTGCTCACTCTGGAAGTCGTCCGAATTACCGCAGATCGTCACCGTGTCGATCATGAGGATGGCGACAGTGGCGTTGCTGCCCGGCACTTTGAGCCTCAGCTTGTAGTAGTACTTGGGGAAATGCCTGGAAGAAAAAGGCAGCAGGGGGGAACCATCCGAGGAGAGCAAGAGAAGGCGTTTCCACTTCGCAAGGCCTCTGAAGATGCTCCAGCAGCCGCCACAGGCACTCCGTGGCGCGTGACAGAAGGAATGGGGAACCCACATCGGGGTTTGACCCCAGATATCAAAGGAGAGGGGGCTTAACTGGAGCCAGGACTCACACAAGGGTCACTGCACGGGGAAGATGGGCTTTTAAAAATTATATAATTCAGCGGGGGGGGGGGAGGTTCCAAATTTGATGGGAACAGAGGTGCACGAGAAGGGCACTGTTGTTGTAGGTCAGACAGAGACCAGCCGGGCCGGAGTGTGTTTGGGGTGGGACCGGGCTACAGTGCAGCCTGACCCAGCTGGGCAGCCTTACCAATCAGCGCCTGCTCAAAAGGCAGGTCCCAAACACACTCAGAGGCTGGAAGCAATGGTTGTGCAGATACAGCTACAGCCGGACGCTCCTGACATTCCCGACCTCAGACTTCTGTACCTTTGATCCTTGGGACGACCCTGACCACGACTTTGCCTGATCCCAAACTGGTTTATGTTTTGCCGTATTTCGGAATGATATATTTTGGCTTTGACCCTCGGACTGTGATAACAATTACGGCTTATCTTGGGACTGGACGGATTTACGACAATTGTGAGGTATCCCTTCCCCACCCACATACTCTCCACCTCCCCGCCCCCAAATTTCTTCACACCTAGCATCGGTATATATTTTCCTGTACCGTAACAAGCAACACACTGAAGAAATAGATATCACCAGCCCTGTGACCGTACAGTCTTACCAGCGTTTGGAGATCTTGCTGTAGGCAATCTGGGCCGAGACATTTCCTGAATGGTCGTGGTTTCCAGCCAAAACATACCAGGGTACCTTCCGCAAGGAGGGTGCCTGGAAAACTGACTCAAAGGTCTCCTGCAAGAGGAAAGAGAGAGTGTTGTTTATCTATTCTCCTGTGCGTGTGTAGAAGAAGGAAAAACTTCTGCAGAGTATCAGTGGCAAGGGTTTCAGTTGTTCCTCACCTACCACAAAGGCAAGCGACAGCTTTCTACAGCATCGTGATGCAGTTTGGCAGTCTAAACATAGGTGTTGAGCAGCTGGAGTGCGGCCTGGCTAGTCATTCTAAGACGTTACTGCGTAACCAAGCACTGATGCCTGAGTGTACTTGTTTTCATCTTCCCTCCCCACCCTTTTTCCTTTTCTGTCATGTCTTTTAGATTAGTATCCCTGTGGGCAGGAACTGTCTTGATTGTTACTGATCTTAGATAAATCACTCTCGGGGGGGGGTGCTTTTTGGGTGAAGAGCGGAGTAAAAAATGCTTTGAAAAAATGAATAAAATGGCTGCAGCCCATATCCAACAACTGTACTCACTCACATGTACAGTAAAACCTTGGATTGCAAGTAGCTTGGTCTGAGAGCGTTTTGCAAGACAAGCAAATTTTTTAAAATAAATTTTGACTTGATAAACAAGCGACGTCTTGCAAGGCAAGTAGTCGTAGGGATGTAACCGCTCGCCTCGAGCGGGCGTAGCGGGCCGAAATCGGCCCCGCTCACGCCCGCCAGAGACTCGCTTTGATAGAAGAGTGTTTTGGATTACCAGCACGGTTCCGGAACGAATTATGCTCGCAATCCAAGGTATTAAGGTACAGTATCTATTTCTTTATCCCCACTTCTGCTTCCGTTGTTATTCGCGCTCTCCCCAGCTTCTTTACTGGATGCTTACTCATGAGTAGACCCTGTACTGGGGATAGCTCCGTCCTTCTGCCCGAAATGGATCCCTGCCCAGCCAACGGATAAAGAACTGCTAAAGAACAGAACCGCTGGATGGACAACAAGGCTCCCTTTGTAGCTGGAGGCTGGAGACCTCCCCATCATCAGCCAGCCTGTTCAGGAACTAGGAGCCCAGCCTGCACGAAGGCACCCTTACTCCTGAGTAATAGTTCTGCTGCCCTATGAGGGTGTGAACCGCACATCTCCAAAGAGCAGAAGAAGAATGTGCTGGGAACAAGTGAGAGCCTTCTTGCCCCTCTTACTCCCTTTCTCCTGGGAAAAATATTGCCTGGTGCGCACGCACCTGTAGCAGCAAAGACACCTCTTCGGTAGGCCAAAATGCCCCGCTTCGCAACAGGCCCTCAACACTTTGTAAGGTTGTCCCAGTTATTAGAATCATAGAATCATAGGGAAAATAGAGTTGAAGGGGCCTAAAAGGCCATCGAGTCCAACCTGCTAAGCAGGTGAATATAGGTCAAAGATCCATGAAAGATGTCTGTCCAGTGCACCTTTGACTGCCTCCAGAATGGGGAAGAGCCACCAACATCCCTAGGCGTTGGTTCCATGTATTATTGCTCTGACGTCAGAATTTTCCTGATGTTCAGGTGGAATCTGGGTTCCTGTAACTTGAGCCCATTATTCCGTGTCCTGCAAACTGGGATGAACGAGAAGAGATCTTTGCCCTCCTCTGTGTGACATCCCTTCAAATACTGGAAGAGTGCGATCATATCTCCCCTCAGTCTCCTCTTCTGAAGGCTAAACATGCCCAGTTCTTTCAGTCTCTCCTCATAGGGCCTTGTTTCCAGTCCCTTTATCATCCTTGTTGCCCTCCTCTGAACCCTCTCCAGTTTGTCTACGTCCTTCTTAAAGTGAGGTGCCCAGAACTGGACGCAGTACTCAAGATGAGGCCTAACCAGTGCCGAGTAAAGGGGAATTATCACTTCCCATGATTTGGAAGCTATACTTCTATTAATACAGCCCAAAATTGCATTTGCCTTCTTTGCAGCCACATCGCATTGCTGGCTCATATTCAGTTTGTGATCTACAAAGCCTTAGATACACTTTTTTTTTCTTTTCCAAATAAACTGGCTTCAGTCATTCTGGATTTTTCGGGCTTATTGGCACGGGACCTCAGAGGCCCAACTCGCAGCAGCTAGTACACTGTGTCCCAGTCAACTCAGCAGCGCTGTGAGCTTTAGTTGCATAGATTTCATAGATTGTAGAGTTGGAAGGAGCCTGCAAGGCCATCGAGTCCAACCCCCTGCTCAATGCAGGGGACTAGAGGAGGGGGGGTCTCCCATCCAAGTAATCACCAGGCCCGACCCTGCTTAGTTTCCCACGCTCAGACAAGCTGAGCCAGCGTGAACCACAGGCATCTCATTCTGTCTCCCAGCCGAGGAGTCATGATAGAGCAGTGTTCTCCAGCCTTGGGTCCCCAGATGTTTTTGGCCTACAACTCCCAGCATGCCCCAGCCAGCTACGCTGGCTGGGGCATGCTGGGAGTTGTAGGCCAAAAACATCTGGGGGACCCAAGGTTGGAGAACACTGTGACAGAGTCTCCCTCCCTCCCTACCTGAAAACGCTTGTCATAGACGTCGGTCACGCCGCTATAGTAGAAGTTGTCCCCAAGGGACAAGATGAAATCGGCTCCCAGGGAAGCCACGGTACGCCCCATCTCCTTGGCCACGGCTGCCTCGCGGGCGGTGTAGAACGGAGCGTTGGGGAGTCCACCCCAATCTCCCACGGCAATGAAGCGCAGGGAGGAGCCAGCATGAAGGCTCCGTGGGGCGGCCAGGAAAAGCCCCAAGAGACACAGGAGGCTCATCCTCTGAAAGAGAGGGGGAAGGAGATGATGAAACGCAGGGTGTACGTATATATTGTAGAAAATAAATTGGGGGGAAAGACCATCCAAAGATCTCTTCACACACCAGCAGGCCCTTTCCCGGCCCCCAGTCAAGAGTTCCGTGTCACTCTGTAAAGAGTTTCATTCTACTTTGGCTCTTAAGCACCCATTTCTGAAGGAGAATCCTACCATGTGTAAAAAATATATATATGCAATGCTCTTTAAACAACCTGATGGTCCAAGAAGAGATGCCATTTTACCTTTTCTACGTTTCATAGATTTCATAGATCATAGAGTCGGAAGGGGCCTACAAGCAGGCCATCGAGTCCGACGACCCCCCCTGCTCAACGCAGGAAACTAGAGGAGGGGGGTCTCCCGTCCAAGTAATCACCAGGCCTGAGACCCTGCTTAGCTTTCCACGCTCAGACAAGCTGGGCCAGCGTGAGCCACAGGCCTTTCCAAGCAGGTCCATAGCGAGCCTAAAAGTTCAGGGCCGCCGCCCCTCCCCAAGTAGAGGTGCAGGCCTTTTAAAGACACAATTGTAAACTTTTTTAAAAAATTGTTTGTAAAAATATTTACAAACACCCTTCACCATTGGCCAGTTGTAATCCAAAACTTCTGGAGGGCACCAGGTTGCCTACCTGTGCTATACACACTTACCTGGCAGTGAGTACCACTGAACCCAAATGACTTCTGTATAGACATGTATATAGCATATACCTAGCAGACAAATAAGCACTTAAAAAAAAAATATTGAATGGATGTTCTGTTCAATGTGGTTTTTCCCATTCATATTTAGAAGCACAGCAAACTCCAGTACCATTTTAATGTCACTTGTGAAAATGTAGCATTTACATCAATATACACTTATCCGATCACATTTTGCATTGAAAAAAAAACTGCCATTGCTTGCTCCAAACCCATTGGTGGCGTCGAGAGCACACAAGGCAGGCCACATGCTGAAGCGAAGCAGGTATGAGCCGGGTCGGTGCTTGGATGGGCGACCGCCTGGCGGGCTGCCCACATCTGTCCTCCTGCACTGAGCAGGGGGTTGATGGGTCTTATAGGCCCCTTCCAACTCTACTATTCTATGAGACGATAACTTAGAATAAATTCCACTTGAGACATGTAGCACAAAACCAAGTGGCAGTGTGGCCAGAAATACGAAACAGAAGAAGAAATATATTTTGCAAGATTCCTACATTTATTTATAGATGATATCGCAGCATCCAACCCAGATTCGGTGATTAAAGAGAGACGACAAGAGACATTCCTTTTTCACAGCGAAGTCATTTCTGCCCTCCGCCAGGAGCACATTCCTCAGATAGTGTGCATTCAAAAGTGAATCTGCCTCCAATATCAAAGGGATTAGCTCTTCATCTGTAGGGATGGAGGGGGCCTTTACATGGCATAGCCAATGAACTTTGGTTACTCCAGTGTTCTCCAACCTTGGGTCCCCAGATGTTTTTGGCCTACAACTCCCAGCGTGCCCCAGCCAGCAACGCTGGCTGGGGCACGCTGGGAGTTGTAGGCCAAAAACATCTGGGGACCCAAGGTTGGAGAACACTGGGTTACTCTATTACTCTACTTACACGGATTACAGGGCTGGCCACTTGTCCTTTGTAGTTTAAAGACAGACAACAATGACCCCCCCCCAAACTTTCCATGCATACTGTTACACATTATCTCGAAAACCCGGATACTCAGATTATCTTATTGCCTTATTATTTTGCATGCTGACATCATCCGTGAGTCTTTATTTTCCTGTTTAAAACACATGAGCTGGAATTGGGTTGCAATCAGTCATAGTTTTTAGCCCATTTTATCTACAAATGCTTCTTGATATCTTTTTAAACTGAATGTTTTGCTCCAAAATGCACTTTAAGGAGGCTATTTCACCAATAATGCTTTGCTCAACAGGTGCACTCAAAAGGTCTGTCTCTCTGCACGCAATATGCAATTACTGTCGCGTTTTTGTGCAGACAGCCGTTTTCTCGCAAAGCAATTACTACATTTTTATTTGGGGTACAACTCTGGAGCAGAAACGTTCTCCTCCACAAGCCCTGTGAAATTAATGGGAGCTGTACAAGAACGCATACTGTAGTTTGAAGAAGCCCGAGTGCAAGGTGAAAGGGAGAAACTTGCTAAGCGAAAAGCACGTCAAATGAATCCTTTACAAGACCATCTTCCGTCTGGCAACCTGTGTCCTCACTGTGGGAAGCTGTGTGGATCTAGAATTGGCGTGCCCTAGGCAAGATCAGATATTTAGCGCCCCCCCTTTCCACTTGAGTCCTCCCTCCCTCCAACCCTATGCTCCTGGCGCCCCCTTTAGCCCGGCGCCCTAGGCAGCCGCCTAGTTGGCCTAATGGTAGCACCGGCCCTGATTGGCCTCCACAGTCACTTACGGACCCATCGCTAGAGTCTACACAATTTTTCTTTAGAATTTTCCTCCTTTTAAAATCTCCTTTTTGTAAAAGAAATTTTTTTTCCCTTTTTTTTTTTTTATCCTGGAAGACAATCTTACTCGGTCACGAGTGATCGCCTGACTGACTGACTGTACAGTATATGCTCTTGTATTAACTCTCATTCATTTCAATGGGATTTATGCAGGAGAAAATCCCACTAGATTAGATTTATTTATTTGAAACATTTTTATGCCGCTCTTCAGCCAGAAAGGCTCCCAGAGTGGCTTACATATAATCAGTTAACAAAACAGTCCCTACTCGCAGGCTTACAATCTAAAAATGGTGCCCTCTGACATTTTTACACCAATCCATGTGCCCCAAATCAAGCCATGCAAATACTTTTAGAAGTGGTAATAATATTTATTTATTTATTTGTTGTATTTATGAATCGCCCATCTGGCCGGCAAACCAGCCACTCTGGGCGATGTACAACATGATAAAATATAAAATACATTTAAAACAGTATAAAATTTTAAAATCTTAACCCACCCCATCTTCCCGCCTGAATAGCCATGCTTTTAGTGAGCGGCGGAAGCTCAGCAGAGAGGGGGCATGGCGGAGGTCACTAAGGAGAGAATTCCACAGTATGGGGGCTGCCACAGAAAAGGCCCTCTTCCTCGTCCCCACCAGTCTAGCTGCTCTGGCTGAAGGGACAAGGAGAAGGCCATCTGTGGCAGATCTTGTTGAGCGGCCTACTTGGTGTTGCTGAGACGCTCCTTGAGATAGACTGGACTGGAGCTGTATAGGGTTTAAAACCAACACCTTGAATTCAGCTCGGCAAGCAACTGGTAGCCAGTGCGACTCCTTCAGCACTGGAGTGATGTGATCCCGCCGGCGGCTGCCTTTAACCAGGCGAGCCACCGCATTCTGTACCAGCTGTAGCTTCCGAACCGTCTTCCAGGGTAACCCCACGTAGAGCGCATTACAGTAGTCTAGGCGAGAGGAGACCAAGGCATGAACCACTGATGGGAGCAGATGATTAGGAAGGTAGGGGCGCAGCTGCCGTATCAGATGGAGTTGATACAGCGCCGCTCGGCTCACAGCTGACACCTGAGCCTCCATGGACAGCTGGGAGTCTAGAATGACCCCCAAGCTGCGGACCTGGTCCTTCAGGGGTAGATGTACCCCATTCAGCACCAGGTCAACATCCCCTAACCTCCCCTTGTCCCCCACCAGAAGTACCTCGGTCTTGTCAGGGTTCAGCTTCAGCATGTTCCTTCCCATCCAGGGCCGGTGCTACCATTAGGCCAACTAGGCGGCCGCCTAGGGCGCCGGGCTAAAGGGGGCACCAGGAGCATAGGGCTGGAGGGAGGGAGGGCTCAAGTGGGAAGAGGGGGGCGCTAAATATCTGATCTTGCCTAGGGCACCAAACTGCCTTGCACCAGCCCTGTTCCCATCCAGCCACCCACTGACTCCAGGCACTTGGACAGGGTCTCAACGGCCAACGTCGGTAAGGACTTGAAACAGAGGTAGAGCTGCGTGTCATCTGCATACTGATGACACCGCACCCCAAACCTCCTGATGATAGCTCCCAGCGGCTTGAGGTAGATGTTGAATAACATCGGGGAGAAGATGGAACCCTGTGGCACCCCACAAGTGAGCAGCCGAGGGTCCGAAGCCTCCTCCCCGAGAACTACCCTCTGGTACCTTCCAGAGAGGAAGGACCGGAATGAGGAGGACTAGAAAGGAGCATTCGCCCCTATCCAAGGCCCTCCTCATATCATCCACCAAGGTGACCAAGGCCGTCTCCGTCCCATGTCCAGGCATCATCATCATCATCATCATCATCATCATCATCATCATCATCATCATCTCTTACCCACCTCTCTGTCTAGATCGAGGCGGGGAACAGCAAAAAATATAAAGTACATAAACTAATCGAAACACAACACATACTATTAAAACATCTTAAAACATCTTTAAAACATTTTAAAACATCTTAAAACATTTTAGAAGTGGTAGAATAGGTCTTCCTATGCAAAAGGCTAAAATCCTTCCTGAGGCTTCCTTTGCTTGGGTACTTAAGTTCTCCTATGGCAGTGTTTCTCAACCTTGGGTCCCCAGATGTTTTTGGCCTACAACTCCCAGCATGCCCCAGCCAGCTGGCTGGGAGTTGTAGGCCAAAAACATCTGGGGACCCAAGGTTGAGAAACACTGTCCTATGGTCAGTACATCTATTCCTCCTTTTAAATGGGACCAGCAAAGAATAGGCATGGCAAAACTAACTTCACGATTTGGAAATCATCTTATTTCTCCCAAAAGTAGAAATATTGTTTTCCCAGATTGTTTTGCACATGGTATTTCTCAAAACAGGGATGGGGACTTGGACTCCAGGACTCGACTCGTGAGTTGGACTGAGTCCCCCCTCTGACTCGAGTCCCAATATTTCTAATGGGACTCGAGACTCGACTCGGGACTCGAGACCAAGGACTCTTCAACATCCCTGGGCTGTGCCAGAAGGAGTGGAGAGAAGTGCGATCGCCGGCGAAGAGCGCATGGAAGTGAGGCGTGCCACTGCTCGGCCACTATGGACGGCTACCAGGAGCACGGCCCCAACGATGTGTCGAGATTTATTTTGATCGATATGTTGTTGTGGGGGTTGCCCCATGCTGGAGAGTCCCTCCATCCCCCTCTGTGGCTGAAAATCAGTGGCAGAGTTTTGAAATAAAAAGGCACACTTGTGCCTAGAATTTATTTAAGCCACACATCTGAAGTAGCCTTATTTTGTTGGGGGAAAACCCAATTGATTTTAATAGGGACTCAGTGGAGTCAGCTTTGGGAGTGACTCGGGACTCGTGAGTCACCATTTTGGACCTCGGACTCGGACTCGGGTCCAAAGACTCGTGACTCGACTTGTGACTCAAGACCAAGGACTCTTCAACATCCCTGTGACTCAAAAGCATTAGGCTTTGTAAACCCACCTGAGGCTGCAATTGTAGATAATTTACTTGGGAGCAGGCCCCATTGAACAAAAATCCATGCAAACATGCATAGGATTGTGCTGCATGCCTGTGATGATAATACATTGGCAGCTAGTGTGGTGGACAGGTTAGGGTGTTGGACTGGGACTCGGGTGATCCGGGTTCTAGTCCCCACTCGGCCATGAAGCTCACTGGGTGACTTTGGGTCCCTCACTGACTCTCAGCCTAACCCACCTCACAGGGTTAAAATGGAAAGGAGAAGGAAGACCATATGAGCTACCTTGGGTTCCTTGCAAGAGGAAAAAAGTGGAATAGAAATGTAATTATATATTTTTTTAAAGGGTCAGTAAAAAGGATATTGCATTACTTGGAATTTGTAGAACAGCACACTGGTCTTTTCTAAGAACCCACATGACTAGGAATTAGTTTAAAAACAAGTAGTGGCATAGAACAACTTTGTCTAATTCCTGTGGCTACAGTGATCCATACCAAAGTATTCTTACCAAAGTATAATACCAAAGTATTTCTCAGCAGTCTCCCCAACTTACTCACTCACTTGCTTGGGAGTAAACATGGATAGGATCGGGTTGTAACAGGCACAGTGTCCCTCCGGCGGCTGGTTTCCCTTCTCTTGTACTTTTAACATTCTTTATTATTTGCTTTCACTTTGCCATTTGCTCTTCAAAACGCTTCTTAGTGTAGATTCACTTGTTAAAGGAAACCTTGCCGATTTTTTAAAAAACGCCTTGCCTCTGTAACCCAGCCACACTGGTATGCCCCCCCCCCGTCTGCAGCTGCCTGGTCCTTTTCTAATTGGGTAGGTAGTGCCTGTTTTCAGCTTCTATTATATCGGGGGGCACTATCCAGCCAAAAGGCCACATCCAGGTATGGGACTTGCTCTCAGGAGTCATCTCAAGCCTGGGGAAATGCGGACAGGTCCATCCGTTATGTTCCTCTCCGGGGGGAAATAGGGATGAATTAGGTAGATCATGAGGGAGAGAGATCACGAAACAGGTGAGCCAACCAGGAAAAGAAGCAAAGGGCTCACAAAGAGAAAGAGAAAGTATTTGATGAGGAAGGGAAGTGGCTGTTGCTAACAAGACCACCACCAGCTTTAATTGAAGAAGAAGAAGAAGAAGAAGAAGAAGAAGAAGAAGAAGAAGAAGAAGAAGAAGAAGAAGAAGAGGGACTTACTGAATGTGTCTTCTTTAATAACCTTCTTCTTGGTCAAACTTGATGCGCCGATCAGTTCGTCCTGGGTGTGTTAACTCAGCACTGCTCTCTGCGGCGAGCATCTGCCATTCTAGTCCAACAACTGAAGCACCTCTGCTGCAACGAGGGAACATTTTATCAGGCACTAAAAATGGGAAATTGAGTGGCGGGCGGGGGGGGCAGGGGAAAAAAAAGGTATTTCGCTCCTCCATCAGTCAGGGGAGTGTAGAAACAGAAAAGCTGAGTGTAACGGGAGAAACAAATGTGGCGATGACCCACATTTTACTTCTCTCCCTCCCCCCCCCCCCGCCATGTGACACTTCCTCCTCCTGAGAGCCTGTGGTTAAAAGTCATTCTTTAACCTTCCCAGGGCTGATAAGAGAAGGAAACACCCCAACCTCATATAACCTTTTCTCAGCCATCCACACATTGTACAATGGCTGGGAGTTGAAAAAGTACCTGCCCTGGGGAATTAGAAGTGGATGAGAGACCGGCAGGTGGTGGGGTAGAAACGATCCAGCCCTGGGTGGAATTCTAACTGGAAATGAAGGTCTCCCCCACCCCCTTGGCCCCCAATGTCCCACTCCTCGAAGGCCATCACTCCGCATTAAGCACCCAGGCCAAGAATCCGGTCAAGCAAACAGGCGACCCCAAAAATCCGAGGTCTTCCGGGGGAGACCGCTGAAGCCCCTGATTCAACGGCATGTGTGCAAATGTGTGTGTCTCTTGATTAAAACAAAAAAAACACACAACCAAAAACCTGAAAGCTAATTTTCTAAATATTTCTATTGTTTTCTGTTAACACAAGTCACTTGTAGGCTCCTTCCAACTCTATGATCTATGAAAGCTATGAAATCTATGAAATGCCGAGACCCCACAACTAGAGGTACCATCCTACGCAAGTTTAGACAGGAAAAAACAGGCTTACAACTCCCAGCATGCCCCAGCCAGCATAGCTGGCTGGGGCATGCTGGGAGTTGTAAGCCTTTTTTTCCTGTCTAAACTTGTATAGGATGGTGCCCTAGGTAAGTTGGGCCCACCCTTTAAAATAACTAGGTGGGCTAGGACCACCCTGAATTCCACCTCGTCAGCACCCAACACTTGAGCAGGCTACTTCATTCCAGACAGGTGTACAAAAACAAGGCATGCAATTTGTCGTTGTTGTTAGGGTGTTCTGAGCAGTTATGTTCTGAGGAGGGAATGAGATATATGGGAGAAGAGGGATTTTTTTTCTGCTCCAGTGTCCCAAATATAACAGCAGGGGAGTCGTGGTGAGAGTGTCGGACTGGGGACTTGGGAGATCCGGGTTCTAGTCCCCCGCTCGGCCATGAAACTCACTGGGTGACTTTGGGCCAGTCACGGACTCTCAGCCTAGCCTACCTCACAGGGTTGTTGTGAGGATAAAATGGAGAGGAGGAGGAGGATTATGTAAGCTGCCTTGGGTTCCTTGCAGGAAAAAAGGCGGGGTATAAATATAATTAAATAAATAAATAGTGAGAAGGGGTCTTCTTGAAATGTACCAGTGAGTGACTGCACATGGTTTCCCATCAAAGCATTCCTTATTGACTGGGTTCGGGCGACACCATGCCGCTCGTTGTGGGTTAACCATAACCATTTAAAACAGACCATGGGTTATGGGAAGTTTGTTTAACCTGTAGGCGGCGTCGAGAGCACACGAGGCAGGCCATATGCTGAAGCGAAGCAGGTATGAGCCGGGTCAGTGCTTGGATGGGTGACCGCCTGGGGGGCTGCCAGGGCCGGTGCTACCATTAGGCCAACTAGGCAGCCGCCTAGGGCGCAGGGCTAAAGGGGGGCGCCAGAAACGCCTTGAGAAAAAAAAATACAGCGCTCTCAAGTGGGAAGGGGGGGGCGCTTAAAAATATCTGATCAATATTCATATCTGATCTTGCCTAGGGCACCAAACTGCCTTGCACCGTCACTGGGGGCTGCCCACATCTGTTCTCCTGCATTGAGCAGCGGGTTGGACTAGATGGCCTTATAGGCCTCTTCCAACTCTGCTATTCTATGATTCCATGAACCCTCCCATAACTCACGCTCGCCGGGTTTGCACGGCACGACAACCCCCAAGCAGGGGTTGCATATTCAAAATGGCGGCCGCGCACACACACACACACACACACACACACACACACCCCGCAGCCTCACCATGGGTTAAGTAAGCCACGGTGGGCTGTTGTGTCGTGCAAACAGCCCCGCTGCTAGTTTTATCAAGCCCCCTTTAGCGTCCCTAATAATTCCTCAGACGTTTCCCAAAATCTGCCTCCCAAGTTTCACTGTCGTCAAAATTCAGGGGTAGCTCTATTCAGCACCAGAAGTGGCAGAGACGGGCAAGCAAAAGGGCCTGTGTGTGTGTGTGCCTTCCACAGTTTGGCGCCGGGTGCAAAAAATTCTGCATCTTTGCAGCTTTCCCAGAACCCCAGCTTTCATTCCTTTTTAACGAGCAAGTTTTCAGCCCTTGTCCGAGACCCCTCCCCTCCTGTAGCAACATAATCCTGCAAAGGTGGGCTACTTCATTTTAAAAATTCTCCTAATGTACTTGCTCAACAACGTTCTCCCACTGAACATACATGACACAAGGCAAACCCATTTGACAACGAGGCTGAACTGGAGGTGACCTACCAGGCGACACACATCTGTGTATCGGGGGGCAGCGTCTATCCAGGAAGAACCCCAGATGCAAGCATGGGTCAAAGATTCCTGGTCTCACAGTGAGAAAATAGCATGAGATTATCAAAGGGATAAAGAACAACTGAGTAGTAGCTTCTCTCCCGCCCCCACCCCGCCCGGAAATCCTGACTCATCTGAATTAAACGTCACCGCTCTGAATAATCCAGGATTCATTGGGCAACCTGGAGGCCCACAGCTATGCCTGAGAGGAAATGGATTACATTTCCTCGGGAGTAGATGGCGATTAAATTGTAATGCAATTAATAGAAGAAAAGGTGCTGGAACTCAGTTCCGGTGAGTTCCACCAGAAAAAAAGCCCTGAGCGTTACCATAGTCCTATGCATAGGGACCTGGAAGTAAGTAAGCTCCATTGAACTCAGTGGTACTTCCTTCTGACTGCATAGCACAGGTTCACCTTGTAAAACACACTGAGCTTTAACAAAAGACCTTCAGCCCACTGAAATGCAACCGTCAGCTTTTATTGAGAAAGGCAAACTCTCTCTCAAAGATGTGTTCCCAATTTAAACTGCTAGCGTGAAGTAGGAACTCCATCAAAGGAAAAGGAAAGAAGAATCCAGCGGCTCTGCTCGATTATTTTCCTCATTCTGACTCTCCCGATGGGTAATGATAGTAAAACTTGAAAGCCTCGTTATTACCCCATTCACTCGCCAGAGCAATTACCAGTGCTCCGGCAGATGACATCATTTATATCCCTGCTCTGAACAAATCCAGGAACTGTACTTCCCCTGTATCCCTCCTCCACTACACCACTGTCCATGTGGGTGCAATGCAATGGATGATAAAAAGAAAAGCACTAGGCAAAATGAAGGGTGAAGGCTTTTGGCAAGGTACTATAATATGCGGTTTATCCTCAGGCTCACCTTTCCTCGGTTTTCTCAGTTCGTCAATTCCATGCCTTTCAGCTCTCCCCCAGATGGAGGGTTGAGTTCCATCATTAGGAGCCAGTGTGGCGTAGTGGTGAGAGTGTCGGACTGGGGACTCGGGAGATCCGGGTTCTAGTCCCCTGCTCGGCCATGAAACTCACTGGGTGACTTTGGGCCAGTCACTGACTGTCAGCCTAACCTACCTCACAGGGTTGTTGTGAGGATAAAATGGAGAGGAGGAGGAGGAGGATTATGTAAGCCGCCTTGGGTTCCTTGCAGGAAAAAAAGGCGGGCTATAACAAATTACCAATCAAGAGATATTTTGCGGCTATTCCATCTTTCTTTCTTTCTTTCTTTATAGCGGCTGGGTGAGAAAGATTACCAAATCAGCTCTAGGCTGGTGCTTAATTGCCGCTCTAATGTATTTTACCAAAACTTCCCTACTTCCCTAAGGAAGCTACCAGCATACTCGTCCTTCGAGTGTCCTTACGATCTCAAGCGCTTTTTAACCCAGTGTAGACTGAATGTTGTTCAAGTTAGGGACGTCTTGGGACGGTATGCTGGACTACCCAAATCAGAAAGACAATGGCACTCTTGGCTGCGAGCAAGTAGAGGACCTCATCCACCTTCTACTAGATCAGTGTTCTCCAACCTTGGGTCCCCAGATGTTTTTGGCCTACAACTCCCAGCATGCCCCAGCTACGCTGGCTGGGGCATGCTGGGAGTTGAGGGCCAAAAACATCTGGGGACCCAAGGTTGGAGAACACTGCGAGTCTACCAAATCCAGCTCTTCCCAACCTGACTGGGGCATGCTGGGAGTTGTAGGCCAAAAACATCTGGGGACCCAAGGTTGGAGAACACTGTACTAGATTGTCCACACCACTCAGACCTGAGAGGCCAATATCTCTCTCCCCCCCCCGCCGCCGCCCCCAAAGACGTCTTAAACAACGCTTCTTCACCTATAAGTAAAATTGGCTTTCTGCTGGCTGGAGCTGACGACTACACTTCTTTTCCCACTGCAAAATGTGTTAAATTAGCCTTAGCCAAGAGAGAAACAGATTTGGAACTTAATTAAAATTTCAATATGTATTTTTAACATTGAATATTCTTTGAACGGCTCTGTATTCACTTGTAATGATGTCACTCTTTTAGCCTGTCTATATGTGCCTGCGTATGCTTTTTTAATTTTGGGTATCCAATGTTTTAACTCTCTCTCTCTCTCTCTCTCTTTTCCCCCCTCCCTTTTTAATTCACCTGTACTGCTGGCCCCAGCGGGGCGTGCCAGTGCCACAGCCTGGTTGGCTAGTGCACATATAAATAAAGTGACACAAAGTGACACGGGGAGTGTGTGTGACCCCATCCAGAGCCAGCTGTACTTTCTTTTTCCAGACAGAGGAACCACCACCCACCGGCGGATCCTTGTCTGGATTGAGCCTCGGTTTATTGCAGTGCTCTCCAACCTTGGGTCCCCAGATGTTTTTGGTCTACAACTCCCAGCATGCCCCAGGCAGCCAGTGTAGCTCGGTGGGGCATGCTGGGAGTTGTAGGCCAAAAACATCTGGGGACCCAAGGTTGGAGAACACTGGTTTATTGGCTCTCATCCAGTCTATTTACCCAGGCCATTTCCCGCACAAGCTACCGGCAAGCCTTTTATGGTGCCTCTTTCGTTATCCCAGCACTCTGCATGTTTGTGAGCAAAAGCATCATCACATCAGATCAGCTGGTCGGTGATAGCAGGGCCGGTGCAAGGCAGTTTGGTGCCCTAGGCAAGATCAGATATTTAGCACACACCCCTTCCCACTTGAGAGCACTGTATTTTTTCCCCCCCAAGGTTTCTGGCGCCCCCTTTAGCCCTGCGCCCTAGGCAGCTGCCTAGTTGGCCTAATGGTAGCACCGGCCCTGGGTGATAGGGACTTTGTTGCTACTGCTCCTACCACCGCAAATCCCTTGGCGCACCACAATCAAGATAACTCCTAGATCACGAAAGAGGGAGGCCTCTAGTAGTATCCTCATCTGGCTTACCGACATCCAAGAGTCTGTTAATTATTGGGCGCCCATACTATGTGTACAGATGACCTCTCTCCAACAACCCCGAAAACTGGTTTGTCTTCTCCCTTTTTCTCCCATCCCCCCCCAAAGGAAAATAAAAATATTGCCTTCCCCGGTGCGCCTTGCCATGGCCAATGTTTAAGGTGCTGCTAGGCCAGGTTCTCTCCAACCTTGGGTCCCCAGATGTTGCTGGCCTACAGCTCCCAGCATACCCAGCCAGCATGGCTCATGGCAAGGGATTCTGGGAGCTGTAGTCCAGCAACATCTGGGGACCCCCGGTTGGAGAGCCCTGCACTACTAGGCTCTTTGCTGTTTTTACCATTGATATTGCCTCCTGGGGTGGATGACAAGGTGGCAGTGTTCAGTTTGCGTGCGATAAGTTGATAAAAGGCCCACTGGCTACTTAAATACTTGCTACGTAAATAGCAATTATGAGGCGCCCGTGCCCATGCACACAGCCTGCTCCTCTGCACAACTTGTCCATCTTTTATGGAAAAGTAGGAAACACGTTCTGCAGCTCCCTTCTTCTTTAGGAAGTTTGCATTTGGCTCTGTATTGGAATTCAATTTTTTTTAAAAAAAACATGCTATAGAGCGGGGGGGGGTGTGACCTGTGGCCCTCCAGATGTTGTTGGGACTATCAATCCCACCTTCCCTGACCATTGGCCAAGCTGGCTGGGGCTGATGGGCATTTGCGTCCAACAACATCAGGAGTTTCCCCAGCCGGGGCTACAGAGTTTCTTAAGTTTTGTTTTGTTTTTTTAAAAATCCCCCAAAACTGCCCAAACTCCAGCCTGTTCATATTCTCAGACAGGACTATATAGCAAGCAATTCGGAGCCAACAATGTATATACCCTTTAAATTCTGCAATGCTTGCATATTTGACTTTTATATATTTTGCATGTTTTATTCTGAAACAAATCTCTGATTCTGCTGAATTTTGGCTTCTTCTTTTCTTTTTAACCACAAGGGGGGCTGCCGCCTTTACCACGCAAGGGCTGAAAATGCATTTTGGTCATGAAAAAACAACATCGCACTCTGGATTTTAAGGCGGTGGGAGGCTTCCACGTATCCAGTGCCCTGCTGGGCTGCTGCCAGCAGGGCGGGAGGAGTGACGGAGGTGATTTTTGCCGCTCCATCCTCCTTTTAAATATTTTTTCCCCCCTCTAGTTGGGCCTTTGGGCCTGTCTAAAGAGGGCGCGCAGGCGGGGGCTGCAGAGGCCATAGGATTCCACATACCTTGCCTCACCTCTCCTCACTGCCACCAGAACACCCCCTTTTCCTTCCCTCCAAGACCGTATTTGCAACTTTGGGAAGAAGCTGGCGCGGTTCTTTCCATGGCGGCTGCAAAGAGGAAGGGTAGGGGGACTGGAACTCAAGAGTTTCCCTTCCGAGGTCGTAGCAGCGTCTACAGCAGTGTTCTCCAACCTTGGGTCCCCAGATGTTTTTGGCCTGCAACTCCCGGCATGCCGCAGAGAACAGTGTTCTCCAACCTTGGCTGGGGCATGCTGGGAGTTGTAGGCCAAAAACATCTGGGGACCCGAGGTTGGAGAACACTGTTCTCTGGGGCATGCCGGGAGTTGCAGGCCAAAAACATCTGGGGACCCGAGGTTGGAGAACACTGTTCTCTGCGGCATGCCGGGAGTTGCGGGCCAAAAACATCTGGGGACCCAAGGTTGGAGAACACTGGTCTACAGCCTCAGGAGGAGGGAGATTCCGAACAATCCTGTGGCCCCTGGGACCCTCTCCCGGGAACCCTCTTTCAGCCTGAGGACCAATTTCAATTTTGGAGAAGCTCTTGAGGGGGCATTCCGGTGGTGGGTGTGGCTGAAGGCAGGGGGCGTGGCCAAAGGCAAAAGGGGTGTGGCCAAAATTACCCCCCAAAACCCAGCCTATTTTAGCTTAAAGCTCTTAGTGCCAGTAACTACGTAAGCCTTAGTAGAAAGATTTCAAACTTTTAGAATGGGGAAAAACCTGGGGGGAAGCCCTGAAACCACCAAACGATTGGTGGTTGGGGAAAAGGGTGGGGCCTGGGAAGGGAGCGTGGGAACTCCAAGGTTCTCCAAGGGAATTCTGGGAATACAGGCCCAGTGGCTCACGCTGGCTCAGCTTGTCCCAGCGTGGAAAGCTAAGCCGGGTCAGGCCTGGTGATTACTTGGATGGGAGACCCCCTCCTCTAGTTTCCTGCACTGAGCAGGGGGTTGGACTCGATGGCCTTGCAGGCCCCTTCCTCCAACTCTATGATCTATGAACCGCAATTGGCGCGAGGGCTGAGGAGGGATCTCAAAACAGAATCTGCAGCCCCCTCACAGGCTTCTTGGGGAAGCTAAGCATGTAGTAGGACAGACGTGGCCGTTGTGTTGCAGTTCTTCTTCAGCTGGTCTTAATCCGGGTTTTCCCTTTCACAGAATCACCACAAACCCTGGTCACAAGACAGGGCCAACCACCCGTGAACCCCGGGCCTGGCAAAGCAGCCACATATATGCAAACCAGGCTGTATAACAGTCCCGTTGTCATCCGAGCAGAGAGCGAGCAGCAGCTGCGGCCGCCCACACAGGAGGGAGGGGAGGTCGGAACGGAGAGTTCCCCCTTTGAGGTCGTAGCCGTGTCTACAGCAGTGTTCTCCAACCTTGGGTCCCCCAGATGTTTTTGGCCTACAACTCCCGGCACGCCCCAGCCAGTTGCAGAACACTGTTGTAACGACTACAGCAGTGTTCTCCAAGCTTGGGTCCCCCAGATGTTTTTGGCCTACAACTCCCAGCATGCCCCAGCCAGTTGCAGAACACTTTTTGAACGACTATAGCAGTGTTCTCCAACCTTGGGTCCCCCAGATGTTTTTGGCCTACAACTCCCAGCATGCCCCAGCCAGTTGCAGAACACTGTTGTAACGACTACAGCAGTGTTCTCCAAGCTTGGGTCCCCCAGATGTTTTTGGCCTACAACTCCCAGCATGCCCCAGCCAGTTGCAGAACACCTTTTGAACGACTACAGCAGTGTTCTCCAAGCTTGGGTCCCCCAGATGTTTTTGGCCTACAACCCAGCACGCCCCAGCCAGCTACGCTGGCTGGGGCATGCTGGGAGTTGTAGGCCAAAAACATCTGGGGACCCAAGGCGGGAGAACACTGGTCTACAGCCTGCCCGTGACCTCGAAGCAAGAACAGAGCCAAGCAAGAATAATAGGCACAAAGCGCAGAGGACAAAAACCCCGTGCAGACCACTAATGACGGGTTGGGCGGTGGGGGGAGGTGACACCCGCTGGTTCCCCCGGCCTCAACCCTTCTGTGATTGCAAGTGGGCTCCGTGCAGAGGAGCCTGTGGAGGAGGTAGGTGAGCGAGTGTAGGTGAGGCGGGGAAGGATAGGGCCGGGAGGTGCGGCCTCGCTTCCCTTTGCATGCACAGGAATACCTTGGATTGCAAGTCACTTGGTTTGAGAGCGTTTTGCAAGACAAGCAAATTTTTAAATGTTTATTTTAAAAAAATTTGACTTGATATACAAGCGACGTCTTGCGATACAAGTACTGTAGTACGGCTTAAATTAAAAATCTCTGTACAAATTTTGGGGGGCGGGGCGGATTTCATTTTGATATAAGAGTGTTTTGGATTACAAGCACGTTTCCGGAACGAATGATGCTCTCAATCCAAGGCATGACTGTATTGATTATATCCCCAGGTTAGTCATCTTCACACAGGTCAAAAGAAGAGAGCTAAACCATTCCTGCTCAGAGGCCCCCAAATCTCCTTGACGTGGTAGAAGGGGATTCCTTCCCAAATCAGACGATGTGGTAACCACCACCCAAGCTCAGAGCAGGCCTCCCTCCCTCTCTCTCGCCCTGTTTCTAACTCTTCTCATACCCTAGAGCAGCCTTCCCCAACCCGGTGCCCTTTTGACTACAACTCCCATAATCCCCAGCCAGCAAGGCCATATATACAGCGATGGTGGGGAGCCTGTGGCCCTCCAGATGTTGTCGACTCAAACATCCGTCAGCCCCGGCCAGCATTGCCAATAATCAGGGAAGATGGGCGTGAAAGTTCAACATCAGGAGGGGGGCCCCAGGTTCCCCAGCCCTGTCACACTGGCTGGGGATGATGGGGTTTGCAGTCCAACACACCTGGAGGACATCAGGTTTTGGAAGGCTGCCCTAGAGCAGGGGTGGCCAATCAAGCTATGGTCAAAGGTTTGGACATTGTTTTTTGTTTTGTTTTTTCATACGGAAAAGAAATATTTTCCATTTATTAGAAATAGAGATCTTCCACATTTTAATGTTCCATCTCTGTTTTATAATTATGCCATATGTACATGTTTTTCATGTAAAGCTTTGCCTGCTCAGATGTGCTGCATAATCATGGCCACTCATGCAAGGGTCACTCAGTTTGGATGGCAAAATACTGTATACTTCTGGCTGCTAGACCACTGCCATCCTATTGGAGAACAAATAGGACCCCACCTAGATGGTCTTCCCTGTTCCAAAGGATGAGGTCCGTGGTGGTGGTCACAGTGGTAGTAAAATCTCCCTGGCCACACAAGACGTTAAAACAGAAAACTGCAAGGGAAGCTCCCTTTCTTGCCTTCAGAAATGTACAGTAATACCTTGGATTGCAAGTCACTTGGTTTGAGAGCGTTTTGCAAGACAAGCAGATTTTTAAATATTTATTTAATTCTTTTTGACTTGATATACAAGCGACGTCTTGCGATACAAGTGCTGTAGTACAGCTTAAATTAAAAATCTCTGTACAAATTTTTTTGGGGGTGTGTGGATTTTGTTTTGATATAAGAGTGTTTTGGATTACAAGCACGTTTCCGGAACGAATGATGCTCTCTCAATCCAAGGGCATGACTGTATCTTGAAACTCTTGTCTTGAAAATCAGTGACGTCCTTTGCTGGCTGGGGCATGCTGGGAGTTGTAGGCCAAAAACATCTGGGGACCCAAGGTTGGAGAACACTGCGCTAGAACACTGATCCAATCTCTTTATGTGTGGTGGCCCCTTAAGCCCCAGAAGAAAGTGTGTGTGGCTGAGAGGGGAACGCGACCTCAAGAGCCCTGTCAAAAATACCCTTCCTGATCTCATAATCAGGCACATAATCGATCATTATTTTGACACACACCCTCTCCAGTTATGGAGCCACCATATATCCTGAGGGTTGGAACGGCGACTCAGTGCTGCTGGGTTCTGTTGTCTCTATCTGGAGCTCCCTAAATAAAGTTCAGACTATATTTGGAAGGGCCGATGTTCCATGAGCTGGCCTATCAGATAAAAATAAAAGAAAAAAAATGGGTCCGCAAAGGAGGAAGCGACAAAATCTTAACGGAGGACAAGTCATCCTGTCCTCCTGACATTTAGAAGTTGGATGTAATAGAGCAGGAAGGTGGTGAATTATCCCAGTTCTTCTCACGCCATTATGAATTCCGGGTTTAAAAGAGTAGAGAAACTATGACCAAACTTACCTCTCTCTCTTCCTGAACACACTGCCAATCCAGCCACACCCACGTCTGCCACTACAGTTTCAGATTGTAGGAGACAATTCCATGCACAAAATAAATAGTCCAACATTTTAGTGTAGAATTGGGATTCTAAGGGATCTTGCTGTTTCGTTCTGGGAAAGAAAGTAGGTTTCTAGTCCTCATAGTCCATGAACCTATGGTGGTTTTGCCTAATTCATAAGGTGCAAAATTTCCAACCACAGCAACAGATATACAAAGTGTCATTGGTTTCACCGTATTTTTTATGACGTGTAAACTGAGGATATAGAGTGGGCAGCAGCTTTGTGGGCATCTTATTTCGATATGGCTCTCTCGGATCATGTCGTATAGATAGATAGATAGATAGATAGATAGATAGATAGATTGATAGATTATAGATAGATTATAGATAGATTAGGGATAATGTGAGTTGAATGGCTAATATGCATAAAAACTGGCTATTGTGCACATTCACCATGCCTCATGGAAAATGTGCACATAATCTGTCCACAAAGAGGGAACTGTGCACATTTTCCGGTCAATAGACATACTCTCCAACAGGCTTTGGGGGATGTGCTTATCTCTCTGGACATGGTTTCATACATTTTCTGGGCATTATGCATACTGTCCAACAGGCCTTGGGGAATGTGCCTATCTCTCATAAGGTTTTGTTGATCCCCCCCCCCTCGGACATTATACATAATCTCCGACAGACTTTGGGGAATGTGCATATCTTGACTATATTTTGTACATTGGGGTGGTGGTGCCGGTACTTAAATGCCACCTCCATGTTGCTTTGTGATGTTTCTTGTCTACATGCACAAAAAACTTGCCTGTCGCAATGGTTGGACTTTTCATGACAAGCCAGCCGCTTCCAAGCTTTCCATGTTCACGGGAATCCTTTCCACGTGGCTTTGCCTGTCGGGTAAACCCCTGTCGGTTGCACAGAACTCTGCGGAGCATTCCAGGTCACACGCTCAGTTCATACAGGGCGCTGCCCAGGACTGTTCGGCCTCATCTTTGCCCTGCCTTGGCCGGCCCTCCCCAGCCGGGAGCCCTCCAGATGTGTCAGAGTGCCACTCCCACCATCCCCAGCAAGCATGATCATGCTGGCTAAGGATGATGGAAGTTGTCGTCTGATACATCTGGAGGGCTCCAGGCTGGGGAAAGCTGCCCCCGTGTGAACAGAACACACGCCCAGGCTTGAACACACCCAGTACTGCCCAGTGGCTGCACATTACAGGGAAAGACCTGTGTAGTAGTGTGCAGATTGTCTTCCAGAGCAGCTTGTCTCCTGTTAATGATCCTCTCACTCAGAAACACCAAAGAAGCTCCAGGATTCCTCCTGATGGGACCATCTGAAAGCCATTTACTTAGGCAAAGAACTGGGCATGTTTAGCCTTCAGAAGAGGAGACTGAGGGGAGATATGATCACACTCTAGTACTTAAAGGGTTGTCACACAGAGGAGGGCCAGCCAGGATCTCTTCTCGGTCATCCCAGTTTGCAGGACACGGAATAATGGGCTCAAGTGACAGGAAGCCAGATTCCACCTAAACATCAGGGAAAATGTCCTGACTGTCAGAGCAATAAGACAATGGAACCACCAACTACCTAGGGAGGTGGTGGGCTCTCCCACTCTGGAGGCATTCAAGGTGCGGCTGGACGGCCATCTGTCAGGGATGCTTTGACCTGGATTCCTGCACTGAGTGGGGGGTTGGACTCGACTCGATGGCCTTGTAGGCCCCTTCCAACTCTGCTTTTCTATGATTCTATGAAAGCCATCACAGTTCTGTAGAGGAAACCAAACTGAAAACATGCACAGCTGCACCCACAGTTATTCCTGCAGGGTTCCTGGGACAGAGAGATTCTTCTGTGCGCTGCATGGCTCCTTGTTTCTTCCTCATAGCCTCCTCCACGTCCCCTACTCAATGCAGCAGCCGCAGCAGCGCACCTGCTCCTCCACTGATGCATGTCTCTCCTACATGCACAACATGGCTCATCCACGACGAGCCAAAAATAGTTTTAGAAAAATGACTAATTCTGCATACATTGGAAAGAGTCAGGTTTCGGATACAGGATGCACACATTGTATACTGAAGCAGGAAACTCCCCAGTCTACATGCACAATTTAGTCTGACTATAGAACCCGAGTTTGCAGGGTGTAGAACCGGCTGTGCTCTTTTGCACGCTCGGTGGGACGTACTTCTGAGTGGACACGTAATGGGATTGTGCTGCACAGAGATTAATAGCTCTGATCCCGGGTCATCTGCTTTACCACTTTACACGCTAGCCCTAGGCAGGCGTTCAAAGCCCGCATACATGAAGGCTAAAAAGATGCCGGGGGCGAAGGCGCACATGATGCGAGCCTGGCCGCGGTGTCCCGGAGCATGTGGGCGCCTCTAAAGATCCTCACACAGATTTATTGCTGGGAAGCGCGATCAGGTGAATGCACTTAAAAAGCCTGCCCACGTTTGGGAACCCTGCAGGGAAGTACATTCGGCCCCCTGCGGACCCTTGTGCTCCAGAGCATGCAGGGGATCATAGAATCATAGAATCATAGAAAAGTAGAGTTGGAAGGGGCCTACAAGGCCATCGAGTCCAACCCCCTGCTCAATGCAGGAATCCAGGTCAAAGCATCCCCGACAGATGGCCGTCCAGCTTCACCTTGAATGCCTCCAGCGTGGGAGAGCCCACCACCTCCCTAGGTAGTTGATTCCATTGTCTTATTGCTCTGACAGTCAGGAAATTTTTCCTGATGTCTAGGTGGAATCTGGGTTCCTGTAACTTGAGCCCATTATTCCGTGTCCTGCAAACTGGGATGAACGAGAAGAGATCTTTGCCCTCCTCTGTGTGACATCCCTTCAAATACTGGAAGAGTGCGATCATATCTCCCCTCAGTCTCCTCTTCTGAAGGCTAAACATGCCCAGTTCTTTCAGTCTCTCCTCATAGGGCCTTGTTTCCAGTCCCTTGATCATCCTTGTTGCCCTCCTCTGAACCCTCTCCAGTTTGTCTATGTCCTTCTTAAAGTGAGGTGCCCAGAACTGGACGCAGTACTCATTTATTTATAAGTGGGACACACGGTGGCTTGCTCAGAGATGTGGCGGGGCGCGGGGGGAGGGGGAAGGCACAGTGCGGTGGCCATGCGGCGGGAAGCTGGGAGATGTGGGAGAGTGATGCAGCATGGGTGGTGGAGGAGATGTGTTGGGCCTGGGAAGATGCTGAAACGCCAGCTGCGCCCCTTCCTAGAGTTGGAAGACCTAAAGACGGTAGTGCACGCGCTGGTAACTTCGAGGCTCGACTTCTGCAATGCGCTGTACATAGGGCTACCTTTGTACCTAGTCCGGAAACTTCAAGTAGTGCAAAATATGGCAGCCAGACTGGTTGCTGGTACACCTAGGGGTGCCCATATCACACCAGTTTTAAAAGCACTCCACTGGCTGCCAATCAGTTTCCGGGCGAAGTATAAAGTGTTGGTTATTACCTTTAAAGCCCTACATGGTTTGGGTCCAGGCTACCTACCCACACAATACATACTATTAAAACATCTTAAAACATCCTTAAAACATCTTTAAAACATCTTAAAAGCATCCTAAAATTCCGCCGGATAGGCCTGCCGGAAGAGATCAGTCTTTACGGCTTTTTTAAATTCCAAAAGACTGGCGAGTTGACGCATCTCCTCCAGCAGGCCATTCCATAATCTGGGAGCAGCAGAAGAGAAGGTCCTCTGGGTAATGCTTGTCCGCCTAGTTTTGTCTGACTGAGAAGCAGATTCTTCCCAGAGGACCTGAGTGTGCGGGGCGGATTGTACGGGAGAAGGAGATCCCGTAGGTAGCCTGGTGAGCAGCCATTTTGCTAAGATCTTCGTCAGCGGTCCTTCTCCGGGAGCCCCTGCCAAAGGAAGGAATCTTCAGCAACTTGCTGGCGTGTGACCTGGCTGCAGGCCAGAGGAATGACACGGCACAACAGCCCAGGCGCTACCAATTAAGCACGAGATGTGCAGCCCATGGAGTTTGGTGCTAGAAAAGTATATAAGACTAGCAAATGCAGACTAAGGTGGGGTGGTTGTTGGTAGTGGTGGTGGCTGGTAGGGTGTGTGTGTGTGTGTGTGTGTGTGTGTGTGTGTGTGTAGTGGTGGAGTGGTGTGTTGAAGTGCTGAAGAATCGGAAGGAGCAAGGAGGAGCAGAGGAAGCTGTTCAGAGAGCCCTGCTGAAGCCCCAACGCTGAAAGCTGACACCCAGGCGGAGAGCTGCTGGAACTAGCAGGGTTGGTTGGAAATAATCCAGTGACTGTGTAGGTAGCTAAGGGGCGGGAGTTCCACCAGGGAACTTGGAGGAAGGCACATAGCATTGTTGTATTTCATGCTCAGCTTTGCAATAAAGATGTTGGGCTTTAACTTCCTGGAGGAGTATTTATTATGGTCTGAAAATCCCTCAAAGGACCTTTGCCAATCCCTTTTGGGGAACCTGTGGCAAAACACCAACCTTGGGTCCCCAGATGTTTTTGGCCTATGACTCCCAGCATGCCCCAGCCAGCGTAGCTGGCTGGGGCATGCTGGGAGTCGTAGGCCAAAAACATCTGGGGACCCAAGGTTGGAGAACACTGGTTTATAGTCTAGCTGCTGACCCACGCTCCGTGTAGAAAGCAACGACGCTATATACCTGGCAAGGCTTCTACACTCCTTGATTCCCTTGATCTGAACTCCCGGCTGCTACGATTCCGGACTTGGACTTTGGACTCTTGAACCTTGATCTCCTCCTACCCTCTGAACCCTGGACTGTCTCGACTTTGGCTTGTTTCTTGGACTGGCGTATGGTGGTTGGACTTTTTGTTACTGCTTGTAGCGATAAAGAATCTGGCCGGAACGGCACTGCCCTGGCGTGATCAGGTGGGACACAGCAGTACCCAAGGTTGGAGGACACTGCCGTAGAAGCTTCATCTGCTAAAAATTTCTGCACACCAGGCTAGATGTTAAAGGAGCAGGAAATGTTAAAGGAGCTGGGGGAAAAGGCAGCCCCGGTTCTGTATGGTGTGTCACTGATCTCTCAATTTCATCCCCGCCCCTCTTTTTTTTTTCTTCTTCTTGCAAGCAATACTCTTCCCTATTTAAGGGATGTGCCCAATTCTCCCCCCCGTGACTTGCCCTTTCCGTTCCTAACAGAATCTCGTGGATGTGACTCGGTGACTTGGCAGTCCTGAATCATGGAGCAAGAATCGTTCCAGCCAGGCCAGATCTGCCATAGATCTGGTTTTGTACATTGTACCTGATTTTGTTATCAGATGCAAATATAGTTTATTAATATATTCCTTTTCTTTCACCTACCATTTATATTGATAGAGAAATTACTTTGGGGGGGAATTCCCCCTTCTTCTTCCCTCCCCATTACTTTTTCCTTGTGTGTCGTGTCTTTTTTAGATTGTAAGCCTGCGGGCAGGGACTGTCTTGTTAATTGCTGTAAACCGCCCAGAGAGCTTCGGCTATTGGGCGGTATAAAAATGAAATAAATAAAAAATAAAAATAAATAGAGGCGGCGTGCATCTGGGGCGGCAAGGTCACTCTTTGATTCCTGACGGGTCAATCCAAAAATAAATATGACTTTCTTCTTTTAATGCCAAAAGACACAATCACTAACTTAGACTGGAATCACAACTCTGGACGGTACAGACACACTTTGAAAGGAGGGGGGGGTGGCGGCGCGGGCAAAGTGAGGCGGCCGTTTCAGGCGGCAGGTGCTGGGGAGCAAGGTGTTGTGCGCCATGTGGCCTGCCCTGCGCACGCCACCCCCCCCTTTCAGGTGCAGTGGAGAACCTAGTCCCATCATCAGCGATGAAGAAAGATTCAACAGCCAGCCCCGTTGGCTTTTGTACGTAGAATGGGAGGGGGGGGGCGGCGACATCCTTGCGCTGCCTCAGGCGACAACATGCGTTGGGCTGACCCCGGCAGAGACCCACTGAGGGGAGGGGGGAGACATGGGTCTGCCCTTCTGGGAGAACTGGGTCTGCGGGTTGTGTGGGATCGCCATTCCTGAAAGAAAGAAAGAAAGAAAGAAAGAAAGAAAGCCACCCGTTGGCCACGTACTCAGTCACTCATAATTGCGTGCGTCACATCACGTCCCACCCAGGGCTGATGGCCGGCACTCAGGACTGGTGCAAGGCAGTTTGGTGCCCTAGGCAAGATCAGATATTTAGCGCCCCCCTTCCCACTTGAGAGTGCTGTATTTTGTTTTCAAGGTGTTTCTGGCGCCCCCTTTAGCCCTGCGCCCTAGGCGGCTGCCTAGTTGGCCTAATGGTAGCACCGGCCCTGCCGGCACTCTCCCCAAGCACAGTTCCCGACAGTGCAGAGTCCTGGTCAAGCGGAGACACGGATCAGAGTACAAAGCAGACTTGGAAGTGTGTGGGATTCCCATGCCCGTCTCCCCCCACCCCCGCCCCCATATCTGCATGCGAACAGGAAATATTGAGAATCCGAGCAAGAACACTGAAGCCAAAAGTCTGAATCCCCTGAGCCCCTGTACATACGAAACGTCCTTCTACTGAATCAGACCACTAGTCAGATCACCTTCTAGGGCAGCGTTCTCCAACCTTGGGTCCCCAGATGTTTTTGGCCCACAACTCCCAGCATGCCCCAGCCAGCTACGAGGGTCTCAGGATCTTTCCCAACCCTAGCTGGATTTAACTGGGGGCCTCTTACACGCAAAGCAGGTGCTTGTCACCACGAAGCCATGCCCCCCACCCCCACCCCATGTATTAGTTTCGGTTCTCACTACGGTGACCCCCCCCCCGTTGGCTAGCTCTGTTGTCACCCCAGCCACGTCAGCAGTGCCACCTGTCTGAGTGCCACCCACGGCAGGGCCGGATTAAGAGCATTATGGGCCTGGTGCTGAGGATTTTGGTGGGCCTTTTTATGGAAATAAATAAAATGAAGACGCAATTTTATATTAAAACAAATTAAATATTTTAATTACCATTAAAGTGCCAAAACTCAAAAACTCCTGCAGCTCATCAGTAAGGGTCTTCCCAATTTCCCCCAAATTTATTTATTAAAAAAGAAAAAGCAGCCACAACAAAAAGCCAGGAAGCTTTGCTTGACCAAGAATAATTGTGTTGTTCTTGTTGCTTTGTTTTTGTTTTTGTTTGTTAAACTAGCATTTGAACAATTGAGCTGCGAATCAGAAAGATCTTTTGCTCGAGGCTGGAGAGAGAGGTCCCTTCTAAATCTGAATATTACAGACCCTAGCAAGCCCCCATGTGCTTCAAAGAAATGTAGTAACAGTGATTGAAATGCAAAAACCTACCATGCTAATTTGAGAACAACAGTTCTTGCTAGGTCTTGCCTCAAGCCTGTAATGCAGATGTGCTTAGAACACCTTTCTAATCTTGAAAAAATCATTAATTATGCTGAATGATAACGATCAGAGCTAACTCAAATCGTGCCGCGTGTCCCTATATTGTGGGCCTATTGTCTGCTTTGGGCCTGGAGCGGCCGCTCCAATCGCCCCTATGTTAATCCGGCCCTGCATTCCACTTGCTCCCACAGCAGCCAGTCAAGTCACCTGTCCCGGGAAAGTGGGGCAGAACTCCTCTCAGGTGTCTCCTTCTTCACGGAGCAGGGGTCAGTCCTGCAACTTCACGGGTGCCTATGGGGGCCCGGGGCCCTCGGGGAGATTTTCAAGTTCCTTCCCTGAATTTTTCGGTCTGCACTTAAAAACTTTCTACCTCTTTACTTCACAGGGACAGAAGGAAAGAGGTGTGAGGGCAGAACTCCCTGCCGCTGCTCAGTAACTGGTAAACCTCTTTTCGCCTTCCATTGTTCTGGCCAATGCGTGCGAAGGCACTGGGATGATTGACAAACACTAGGCATTTTTTTTTTTAAGTGTTGCTATTTAATACAGTTAAATACATATTTATTTATTTATTTATTTATTCATTCATTTATTTTATTATATTTATGAATTGCCCATCTGGCCAGACATCCGGCCACTCTGAGCGATGTACAATCCAATAAAATACAGGGGGGGGGGAGGGGGAAACACACACAGACACACACAGTATAAAACACAATTAAAAACAGTACAAAACTTTAAAATCCTAGCCCGCCCCCATATTCCCGCCTGAAAAGCCACGTTTTTAATGCCCGGCGGAAGCTAATCAAGGAAGGGGCATGGCGGAGGTCACTGGGGAGAGAGTTCCATAAATTGGGGGCTGCCACAGAAAAGGCCCTCCTCCTAGTCCCCACCAGCCTGGTTTCTCTGGCTGACGGGACAGGGAGAAGAAGGCCATCCGTGGCAGATCTTGTTGAGCGGCCTACTTGACGGCCTACTTGACGTTGCTGGAGGCGCTCCTTGAGATAAACTGGACCGGAGCCGTACAGGGTTTTAAAGGTCAACGCCAACACCTTGAATTCGGCTCGGCAAACAACTGGTAGCCAGTTTGATGCTACCTGTGTGTTGATTCAGTCTGTTCTGCACTAGAGTTCTCCACTCCCAGCTCCTGGTGTACCCTTGGGTCCTAGCCAGTCACCATTAAATTTCTGGCTATGGGGTTAAGTAGGGAGAAGATGGGGGCAGAGACTATTCAGTGGGGCTGCTTGAATGTGATGATGCCAGAGGTAAAGGAGGACCCAGTAGGGCTGCTCTACCTGGTTACAAAGTACCCCGAATTTTTTCCCCCCAGGATGATGGCCCCTATGAGTGACTGCAAGGGGACTTCCCATCCCAGCCTGGAAAGGCAAAGGAGGAAGACTTCTGCAGGGGTGGCCCAAGAAATTCTGCCGCCTGAGGCAGAGCAGCAAACGACACCCCTCACCCAGTGAGGTCAAGGTGCACCGTACCCAAAGCCAGCCAGGTTATTTTGGCACACGAGGCAGGAAACTTCGCAAACGCTCCCCGTTTCCATCCGTGCTGCAAAACCGTAACTACAACAAATGGAACCACTACTAACAAGTGGCTGCCTTTGCATGACGCCCCAAATCTGCTGTCTGAGGCGGCCGCCTCGCTATACCTAATGACTACAGCCGTCTCGGGCATCAAGGCCAGGCACATCCCAGGCACACGCAGTCTCCCCGTGGCCTCTGTGTAAACCAGTGTTTCTCAACCTTGGGTCCCCAGATGTTTTTGGCCTACAACTCCCAGCATGCCCCAGCCAGCATAGCTGGCTGGGGCATGCTGGGAGTTGTAGGCCAAAAACATCTGGGGACCCAAGGTTGAGAAACACTGGTGTAAACAAAGTTACTGTCTCCGGCTTAAATCCCCTGATATCTCTCATAACCCCGCCCCGAGTAACTCTTGCAAAATGGCAGATCTTGCCTCAGCCATAGAAGTGCCCACCAACTAACGTGTCGTGTTGGTTTTACCCTTCCTGCTTCAGCCAGGTGGACGGGCAATTGTGAGTCAGTTTTACTCTTTCTAACCTCTTTAATTGTTTTTATTTTATTTTATTTATTTATTTATTTATTATATTTATACCCCACCTTTTTTCCTGCAAGGAACCCAAGGCAGCTTACATAATCCTCCTCCTCCTCCTCTCCATTTTATCCTCACAACAGCCCTGTGAGGTAGGTTAGGCTGAGAGTCAGTGACTGGCCCAAAGTCACCCAGTGAGTTTCGTGGCTGAGCGGGGACTCGAACCCGGATCTCCCGACTCCCCAGTCCAACACTCTCACCACTCTACGCCACACTGGCTCTCGCTCTCAACCCCCGATATTGTGCCACCAGATCTGAATTGGGAGGGGGGAAAGGGTAGATTTTGCCTCTCTGAAAGAGAAAGGAGTGGGTGGAAGCCATTCCCAAAGTAGTGGCTTGTCACATCCTTTGCGTCACCTTGAGCGACGAGGCCCTTTGCCTCCCTGACTTGATCACCGAAAGATCCTTTGTCCCCCCAACCCCTGTGCACCTTACCTGCTAACGTCCCAGGCTATGGCCAGGGATGGTGATGGTGCCTAGGCACCTCTTTCCTCTTTCCCCTGCCCTTTACTCTATAGCAGTGTTCTACGCTGGCTGGGGCATGCTGGGAGTTGTAGGCCAAAGACATCTGGGGACCCAAGGTTGGAGAACACTGCTCTATAGCCTGGGGACTATCATTCTCTCTCTGGCCTACCTTGCAGGGTTATTATGAAGGTGATGTGATACACCAGCTGGAAAACACGTTGTGCGAAACAGCTGATGCGGGGATGGCTGCTTCTAATAGGAAAAGTTACCAGTGTGGCGTAGTCGTGGTGAGTGTGTTGGACTGGGACTCAGGAGATCCGGGTTCTAGTCCCCGCTCAGCCATGAAACTCACTGCGTGACTTTGGGCCAGTCACTGACTCTCAGCCGAACCTACCTCACAGGGTTGTTGTGAGGATAAGATGAAGAGGAGGATGATGATGATAATTTATTTATTTTATTTATTTTACTATATTTGTTAATCGCCCATCTGGCCGGTCACCCGGCCACCCTGTAATGTAAGCCGCCTTGGGTTCCTTGCAGGAAAAAAGGCGGGGTATAAATATAATAAATAAATTTTAAAAAATACCACGGGATGGGAGAACCAGCGATGTTCAAGTTTGCCTGAATTCTCAGAAAATCACTTCGAAGCTCATTTCGACCCACTCTTGTTTTCATTTGTGACCCTTTTTTTTTTTTTGCTTGTTCAAATGGGGGGAAATGTGCATTTTGAATCTGAAAGTGCGTATTTCTGCATATTTTTGAAAAGTGTGCACTTTCCCCCTTTGTCTAAAGCCTGAAAACGTGCATTTTTGGGGGAAAGGGGCATCTCAAAGTGCACTTTTAAAAAAACAAAACAAAACACATTTTTCAAACAATTACCCAATTTGCGAACATTTCTTGGAAGAAGAAGAAAAAAGCACTCCTGCTCACGTTTGCATTTGGGATTGCAAACCGGCATCTTTGCATGATTTGGGAACAGAAATGAAATTCTTGAGCGGTCCTAAATTAGTTCTGAAGCTGCTGATAGAGAAGCACCACCGCCCTCTGGTGGATTGTGTAAGAAATTTAATTTGCATTGGGCGGCCGAGGCAGGAAGGAGCAGGAAAGACCCCAGATGACTAGTGAGAGTGGCCACTGGCAGGGCCGGATTAAGAGCATTATGGGCCTGGTGCTGAGGATTTTGGTGGGCCTTTTTATGGAAATAAATAAAATGAAGACGCAATTTTATATTAAAACTAATTAAATATTTAAATTACCATTAAAGTGCCAAAACTCAAAAACTCCTGCAGCTCATCAGTAAGGGTCTTCCCAATTTCCCCCAAATTTATTTATTAAAAAAGAAAAAGCAGCCACAACAAAAAGCCAGGAAGCTTTGCTTGACCAAGAATAATTGTGTTGTTCTTGTTGCTTTGTTTCGTTTTCGTTTTTGTTTTTTTGTTAAACTAGCATTTGAACAATTGAGCTGCGAATCAGAAAGATCTTTTGCTCGAGGCTGGAGAGAGAGGTCCCTTCTAAATCTGAATATTACAGACCCTAGCAAGCCCCCCATGTGCTAGAAGTTCTCACAAAGAAATGTAGTAACAGTGATTGAAATGCAAAACTACTGAAATGCTAATTTGAGAACAACAGTTCTTGCTAGGTCTTGCCTCAAGCCTGTAATGCAGATGTGCTTAGAACACCTTTCTAATCTTGAAAAAATCATTAATTATGCTGAATGATAACGATCAGAGCTAACTCAAATCGTGCCGCGCCCCTATATTGTGGGCCTATTGTCTGTTATGGGCCTGGAGCGGCCGCTCCAATCGCCCCTATGTTAATCTGGCCCTGGCCACTGGTGAATTGCTGAAAAAGAGGGCAAACATCACCAAATAAGTGGGCAGGAGGTGACGCCTATTTGCATGAAATTTCCATATGCTAATTTATATGTATGAATGCACATTTAAATAGAAATACAGGACATAGCAACATAGTGTGTAGACCAGGTGATCTGTCTGCTGTCCAGGTGCTGTGGATAGGCAACTTGAAACTCACTGGGTGACTTTGGGCCAGTCCCGGTCTCTCAGAAGTCAGAAAATGACAAAAACTCATCATCATCCCCCACTAATTGATCCAAAGTAAAAAATCAACTTGTCCGTCCAAGTCCGCCGCCAGAACATTTTCTTACCAATTTTAAAATCTGGATTTTGCCATAAGCTCAATTTAGCGTGCAAGAATGGATCAAAATGTAATTGACGCGATATCGTCCGCCACATATCCCGAGCAACCATAGCTGTGGGAGGAACTCTATCCATTTTACTATGCTGAGCGCTTAATGCTAAGCCGGGTCAGGCCTGGTGATTACTGGGATGGGAGACCCCCTCCTCTAGTTTCCTGCACTGAGCAGGGGGTTGGACTCGATGGCCTTGTAGGCCCCTTCCAACTCTATGATCTATGAAATCTATAATCCATTTGAACAGAGGATCCAGACAAGAGGATTCCAAAACTGACCATGGTGGAAAATCTAATCCAGTGCTTCTCAAATAGTGGGGCGGGCCCCCCAGGGGGGGCGCGAGGCTCCGTAAAGGGGGGCTCGTTTGACCTCAGTTAAAAGTTTTTTTTAATATTGTGTTCCTTTAAATCCTGTGCTCCTTTAAATCTTTTCTGCTACAGTTAATAAAGCTATTCTTTGTTGTAAATTGATCCACATTTCTTTCTTTTTTATTCTCTTATACGTTAAGGATACAGTGTTATGCAGAGGTGTACTTATAACAATTTTATAGACAAATGATACTATTTACAGTCGCGCGGGGGGCGCGAAATGTTTTCTTCTTCCTAGGGGGGGCATGACAGAAAATAATTGAGAAGCACTGATCTAATCTGAGGGGGAAAGACCAAAATTTAGTACAGGTCAGCAAATAGGCCCGATGATACAATGCAAGATCCAGAAAGCCAAACCCACCTTCCTCAATAGGAAGTTGCATCCTTTTCAAGAATATTTGTGGCAGAGAGGAACCCTTGAAAAATTTGCAAAACAAAGAGTTTAATTTGTGAAAAATATTTGCCGGATATACATGTATATAAAGGAATCCCATGTAACACATAAACAATCCAAGGTTTAATATGCATCTTAAGTGCATCTTAAACCTTACACCACAAGCTTAACTTTAAAGATGCCCATCTGTCTATATCAGGGCTCTCCAACCTTGGGTCCCCAGATGTTGCTGGACTACAGCTCCCAGAATCCCTTGCCATTAGCCATGTTGTATGCTGGGAGCTGTAGGCCACCAACATCTGGGAACCCAAGGTTGGAGAGCCCTGGTCTATATCCTGTGATATCTCATTAATCAACATGTTCAAATTTAGCTTAATCACTTGCGATATGTCTCTAGGAATAAGTATTTTCAAGTAAGTAATAAAAGCCGGGGGGCACCATTGAAATTGCCAGTCGGCTAATACCCTGTGTGAAACAGTATCTCCAATCGGCATCAGTTCAGACTTTGACTAGTTAATTGAATAACCAGACAATTAACCAAAAGCATTAATCAGCTGCATCAAAGTGGAAATGGACCCCTGGAGTTGTGAAATAAACAATAGCAAATCATCTGCATGGAGGATCATTTTGAATTCTAAGCTAGTATGCATGAAGCCGTGACTGCAACTGTATTGTCACACCAGGGGTTCCAAACACAAATTAAATATCAGTGCAGGAGAAAGCTGCTGGCATCCCTGTCTAGTCCCCCTCCCAAGTAGAAGGAAGGCTGAGAAGAACCTGTTGGCCATAACGCTGACCTTTAAAACCCTACACGGCTCCGGCCCAGCTTATCTCAAGGAGCGCCTCCAGCAACATCAAGTAGGCCGCTCAACAAGGTCTGCCACGGACGGCCTTCTCCTTATCCCATCAGCCAGAGCAGCCAGGCTGGTGGGGACTAGGAAGAGGCCTTCTCTGTGGCGGCCCCCACATTATGGAACTCCCTCCCTAGTGACCTTCGCCATGCCCCCTCCGTGATGAGCTTCCGCCGTGCATTAAAAACATGGCTGTTCAGGCGGGAATATGGGGTGGGTTAGGTTTTTAATGAGAATTTTTTATATTGTTTTAATTGTTATATTTTATTGTGTTGTTTTGCTGTGTTTTAATTGTACATCGCCCAGGGTGGCCGGGTGACCGGCCAGATGGGCGATTGATAAATATAATAAATAAATAAACGCTGGTTCTGTACAAATATAACAAGCACCTATTGGCCAGTGCCTCTCCATTACTGGTGGTGTGCAATACAACCTACCCGCCTCAAACCTGCATCATTTTGAGAATACTCTTTAACATTTCCGAACATACTGGCTGAGCATTCCCTGCTCTATCGCTTGAGCAACCTTTCAAAATGTGCAAATGACGACCCTGCAGGGCTACCGGACCCTTTCGCCTCTACCAAATCTGCTACCGTTTCATTTCATGAATATTTTCTCCTTTTTTTTTTCTCCCCTTCAGTGCAAGGCTTTGTGCTCTGACCCTCCAGCATTGGCGCGCACGCCTGCCCTCTTGAAGAAGGCAAAGGAGAAAGTGGCAAACAAGAAAAACCTCCCTCTGCCCCCCCCCCCCAACAAGGCTGTTCTTCCCATTACAGCGAGACGTCCATTGTGAGGGGGTAGGAATATTGCGCTGGATCTGGTCTGATGCTAAAAATAAAAACTGAAAATGATGACATCTCTGGGTTGTTTACATGCAGAGGCCCAGACTGTAAAACACCCTTTCCCGACCTGATACCCCCTCCTCCGAGGTGTTGGGACTACAATTACCATCATCCCCAGACAGCATCGCCACGATGGCTGGGGACAACGGGAGTTACAGTAATACCTTGGATTGCACGTAACCTGGTTTGAGAGCGTTTGGCAAGACAAGCAAATTTTTAAATATTTATTTAATTTTTTTGGACTTGATATACAAGCGACGTCTTGCGATACAAGTACTGTAGTACGGCTTAAATTAAAAAATCTCTGTACAAATTTTTTTGGGGGGGGGGGATTTCATTTTGAGATAAGAGTGTTTTGGATGACAAGCACGTCTCCGGAACGAATTATGCTCTCGATCCAAGGCCATGACTGTATATATAGTCCAATACTTCGGTGTTGCGGAACTTGACTGGGAAAGTCTTATATAGCTAAAACTTTCATTGAAGGCCCGGATTTATTTTGCTTTCCCTCGGAGAGGGGGAATGAAGCAAGCATCCCTCCAAGCGCGCGATCTCTAAAACCTGTCATGACGACCCTGTGTCCGCTCTTGGCGAGGCACTGCTGCAAGGGTTTGTCATTTTTAAAACCTAACGCAAGGGCCAGTGGAGGGCTTGGGATGTCCAGAGACACCTGCAGAGTGGTCCCTTTCGCTTATATCCTGTTTGGACACAGTGCCTGCGCTGTCTTTCTGCCCCACACTCCCTCCCTCGCCCCCCCCCATGCGCTGGCCACGTCCCCCAGCGCAGCAGGAAGAGCAGGAAGCAGATGGCGCCGGCTGTTTCCGTCGAGCCGGCCAGGTGCTTCCTGCCTTTGGACCCAGCCAGAAAGAACGACGACGCAGCCCCCGGATTATTCTGCCTGCTTGTGTGTGTGTGTGTGTGTGTGTGTGTGTGCGTGTGCATGCACAGAATGCATATGCATCCGTGTGTGCACCTGTGACACGCCCAAACGTGGGCAGCACGTTTCTGTTTGCGCCTACTGACTGTAACAGATACTCAAAAGAAGAATATGTACCGCTGGGGCAGAGATGAGGATTTTTTGTGCTGCATTGGTTGGACGGCTGCGTGCACGCTGCCGCATACGGGATTCCAGGAAGTGTGCGGATATATGGGCATCGCTTGTCCTGTGGGGGTCCATATAACTATGCAGTTTTAGAAGTCATCAGCATGGCATATTACAGGTCACCTGAGCAAAAGGACAAGTCTCTGCCCCAGGGAACTTACAGTCTAAAGCAGTGTTCTCCAAGCTTGGGTCCCCAGATGTGTTTGGCCTACAACTCCCAGCATGCCCCAGCCAGCGTAGCTGGCTGGGGCATGCTGGGAGTTGTAGGCCAAACACATCTGGGGACCCAAGCTTGGAGAACACTGGTCTAAAGCTTGGCAACAGGAGAAGGGGAGGAAATTTGAATTTATTTATTTTTTTGAGACATACTCGCGATTATCGCCAAAGCGACACAGAAGTGAATATCTCCCTGTGCTTGGAGCCCGCCACCTGTCTTGTTGGATTGGCAACAAAATATGTGGGCCTGCACCCCGAAAAGCTCTTGGCTCTGATCACATGACCGTGTGAGAGGGCAGCGGGGGGGGGAGGCGGCACCCTGCGCATACCTACTCAAGGTTGCCAGAGATACGCTAATTCATGGGAGAGTCCATTGCCGGAGCATTCCCTTCCTATGTAGGACACTGCTTTCCATCGCTCTGTGTCTCCAATACCTGTGGGGGGAGACATGTGCGCGCACAACGGGATAAGAAGGGTTATGAGCTGCACTGGCTGTGTGCGCCTGAGAACGTTGTTAATACTGTAATACCTTGGATTACAAGTAACTTGGTTTGAGAGCGTTTTGCAAGACAAGCAAATTTTTAAATATTTATTTAATTTTTTTTTACTTGATATACAAGCGACGTCTTGCGAGACAAGTACTGTAGTACGGCTTAAATTAAAATTTTCTGTACAAATTTTTTTGGGGGGGGGATTTCGTTTTGATATAAGAGTGTTTTGGATTACAGGCACGTTTCCGGAACGAATTATACTCTCAATCCAAGGCATGACTGTATAATAAATGAATGAATGAGTCCGCGGCGTTGTTTCATGGACATATTTACACAGTAGAATGTGACCGCGTGAATGCAGAGCTGGCCCTAGCCAACGGGACATGGCTACGTGGCCACTCATAGTGAATTTTAGGGCTTCTCTACATGAGGTATTTATAGTGCGCCCGTGATCCCGCACACATGGAAGTTTGTGTGGGCCCTTTTCACGACGTCCTCCTCCTCCAGGGCCTCTTCTGTGTTTTCCAGCCATTTTCTCGGGTTTTTTCTTTTTTTAGAGCGAGGAAAGTCAGATATTAATTTTCAAACCGGAATGAAAGCCTCATGTCAGGTCACAATTCCGCTACACTGCACCTATACCACAGCGCCACCCTGTGGTTGGTTAATAGAATACAGTATATAGAAAGGCAGAGAAATACAAACCCTGGGGAGGGCGGGGGGGAAGCCTGTGTAAAGGACGCACTTTTCCCTCACGCAGTGAACATGGAAGAAGAAGCTTCAGTAAAGCCACAGGATAAACGGCTAGTGTAGAGAAGCCCTTAGATGTCAAAAATCCCGAAAGGGAGAGGCACAGATACTTTCGGGGGGGGGGGTCCCAATTCACTGGGAAATGTCTTCATTTGCTAACGGCTCCATTTCCATGAAACTTACACACAGGAGAGTGTCCTGGTGGCGAAGGGATGCCATTTGGATCTCGCCAAAATGTCCTGAGCCAGGCCTGTTTACATGGTTGGGTGGGAACGGGGTACGTGCCAGCTGGCACAGCATAGCTGGGTTTGTGGCTACATGGCCTACCTCGCCTACCTCACAGGGTTGTTGTGAGGATAAAATGGAGAGGAGGAGGGGGATTATGTAAGCTGCCTTGGGTTCCTTGCAGGAAAAAAGGCAGGGTATAAATATAATTTAATAATAATAATAATGGCATCTCGATACCTGTTGGAGCCCACACAGACTTCTGGCGAGCGTAATGTGAGTCCACAGGGGAAACTGGGTTTTGAAGGTGGGGGCAGGAGCAAGAGAGATGTGTTCTTGTATCCACTGGCGATTGTTTCCCTCCAATGACCACCTTGCCATTTCTGAACATCGCTCATCTTTCTAAAGTTTAGAGCAGCGTTCTCCAACCTTGGGTCCCCAGATGTTTTTGGCCTACAACTCCCAGCATGCCCCCAGCCAGCATGCTGGGAGTCGTAGGCCAAAAAACATCTGGGGACCCAAGGTTGGAGAACACTGGTTTAGAATCTAAACCTTGGGCTTCCTTTTCTCGAGAGAGCCTGGAACTAGGTGGCCACTTATGACCCCCCTTTCCCCCAAAGTAAATGCACCACCAAAAAGGAGGACAAAAGTGGGCGGCCATCTGCATGAAATTTGCATGTGCTGATTTGATAGGTATAGATGCAAAATTTGGAAATAATTGTTATAATTTAAAAATGGAAATACAGCACATCTCACACCACAGGGTGGGAGCCTGTGTGTGTCCAGGTCTGCCGTCCAGGCGCTAACTGCCGACGGGCAGAAGGCGCTTTCGGGTCTCTACCTTTAAACCAGAACTGGAGTCCAGGGCAGGGCTCCCGACAGTGGACACCTTCAGATAGGGGGCCATCCCTCGTCATCAGCAGTCCTCCGAGGAGGACACACAGGGCCACCTGCTCCCGAATCGAATTTGCAGCCAGGCAGCTCCCAACGCAGCTGTTTGCCCTTCGCTCCACTACGGGGCGGATCACTCAAGGCCGGGCGTCTATGATTGCCAAGGCTCTGGCGGCGTCCCTCGCTCCTCCACGAGAGTCCATTCCAGGACGGCGCAGGAAGCAATGAGCGCGAAACAACTCCATGGCTCTGTGTGAAGTGGCCCAATGGCTCTGAGTAATATTTTCCTGAGCAGTGGCTCCAGGAGAAGCAGGAAGTGAACACATTTCCTGCCATTCAAGGCTGGCTGCCTCTCCCCTCGGCCGTGCGGGCCCAGTGTCACCGTCAGCACGATTCCTCGTGAAAACGAGGGCGCTCTTGTGTCTTGACGTGCGCCCGCCTTCATCTGAATCCAGGCCTTTTCTCACCAAGAAGAGGCCTTATTCGGCGCCGGGTGTGTGTGTGTCCCCGCTCTGCGGTTGAATTCTGCAGCTCTGGAGTATAATCATGAGGAAATGAGCCCGTTTTGCGCGTTTCTGCTCGTTTGAGATCATCTGTTTTGTTTGCCAGAGCCAGGTTTTCAAGGAACCGGGGAGGAGGGAACGGGCAAGGGGTTGAGAGAGGATGTTCTAACCAACTATGTCTGTCCATGTCCATGAGGCACTGAAGCAGTCGCTCCAGATCTCAGAACTGACCTCGTAATGCTTGTCCCCGCCCTGCTCCCAGGGTATTTGGAACTGCAGCAGGATGGTTTAGTGGGCAACTGTGTCGAATTCAATACTACCCGCTGTTGAGAAATTCATGGATTCTGCTGCGGTTAGGAGTACTTACCATGTTAGTTGTTCAGGCAGTGCATCCTCAGTGAGCCTACCTTCTCACTGCCATGGTCACTAGCTGCTATCGCTCTACATCAGTGTTCTCCAACCTTGGGTCCCCAGATGTTTTTGGCCTACAACTCCCAGCATGCCCCAGCCAGCTACGCTGGCTGGGGCATGCTGGGAGTTGTAGGCCAAAAACATCTGGGGACCCAAGGTTGGAGAACATTGCTCTACATCATCTTTCTCCTCATCACTACACATGCTTGCTTGATAGGCAAAGAGACAGTAAGCAAGTTGCTGCACCTAGGAGAAAGAAACCAAATGCAGAGTTACAGGATGGGGGATTCTTGGCTCAACAGCACTACAAGCGAGAAGGATCTTGGAATTGTGGTAGATCACAAGCTGTATATGAGCCAGCAATGTGATGTGGCTGCAAAAAAGGCAAATGCTATTTTGGGCTGCATTAATAGTAGTATAGCTTCCAAATCGCGTGAAGTGATAATTCCCCTTTACTCGGCACTGGTTAGGCCTCATCTTGAGTACTGCGTCCAGTTCTGGGCACCTCACTTTAAGAAGGACGTAGACAAACTGGAGAGGGTTCAGAGGAGGGCAACAAGGATGATAAAGGGACTGGAAACAAGGCCCTATGAGGAGAGACTGAAAGAACTGGGCATGTTTAGCCTCCAGAAGAGGAGACTGAGGGGAGATATGATCGCACTCTTCCAGTACTTGAAGGGTTGTCTTGTCACACAGGGGAGGGCAAAGATCTCTTCTCGATCATCCCAGTTTGCAGGACACGGAATCATGGGCTCCAGTAACAGGAACCCATATTCCGCCTGGACATCACTGTCAGAGCAATAAGACAATGGAACCACCAACTACCTAGGGAGGTGGTGGGCTCTCCCACTCTGGAGGCAATTCAAGGTGCGGCTGGACAGCCATCTGTCAGGGATGCTTTGACCTGGATTCCTGCATTGAGCGGGGGGTTGGACTCGATGTCCTTGTAGGCCCCTTCCAACTCTACTCTTCTGTGATCCTATGATCTACTGCTCCTCCTCCTCACCAGAGAGAGAGGTAGGTGAACAAGCAGGCTGCAACAGTGAAGAGAGGGAGCAAGGGGCTGTTGTCATGCCTGCCCTGGACCCCAGCCCTGAGTTGCTCCAATATGCCAGTACTACTCACTAGTTCCATTTGGCCATCCAGTGGGATGCACTGAATTCATCACAATTATTGCAGCTCACTCACCAGATGTACCCATTTGGCTGGCACAGTTTGAGTCTGTCTTACTCAGAACTTTGCTACTATGCATGGGATTTTGGAAATCATGACAAATTTGTATCCAACAACATGTCCTGCTTGCCACTGGTAGGGAGGTGCGAGAGTTTCATTTCAGTTCGCAAATCACTCAAAAAACTGCCCTGTGTTCGCAAACCCAAAACACAAATGCAAACAGGAGCGCATGTGCTCTGAAAATGTTTGCAAATTCCTGAACCTGAGTTCGCAACGTTAAGCAAGGCACACTTTTTAAAAATTCGCAACTTTTAAAAGCACATTTTAAAAAAAACAACAGAACTTAAAAATGCATAACTTTAAAATGCACTATTTTAATTGTGCATTTTTAAAAAGTGAGCATTTTAAAGAATGCACTTTAAAATGCACACTTCTAAATATTTGCATTTTCACACTTCAATGGGGGGGGAAGTGTGCACTTTAAAAATGCACACTTTAAATTGCGTACTTTTAAAGTGCATTTTCATTTTCATGGTTTAGTCAATGGGGGGGGTGCACACTCTTGAAAAATGCACATGTTAGAAAAATGCAAACTTTTCCTGTTTGAACAAAAGGGGGGGGAAAGAGGCCTCTAATGAGAACAGGAGAGAGAGCCAAAGCGAGCTTTGAAGCAAAGTTTCCAGAATTTCAGTGAGCTTAAGAGCATCCTTGGTAGGAAGAAACTTAAGGGCAACTGTACCCATCAGAGCTTCTGCTCAAGAACCAATTATCAGCACCAGGACCGGTGCAAGGCAGTTTGGTGCCCTAGGCAAGATCAGATATTTAGCGCCCCCCCTTCCCACTTGAGAGCGCTGTATTTTTTTTCCAAGGCGTTTCTGGCGCTCCCTTTAGCCCTGCACCCTAGGCAGCTGCCTAGTTGGCCTAATGGTAGCACCGGCCCTGATCAGCACAAAACATATGCACAAACATTGTGCGATGTGTGGAATGGTTTGCACTTGGGCACATTGTAGCTCTTGCCTGCAAAGTATACGTAGGTGCCATTTGCAGCATGTAGCTTGTACTTTGGAACTGGCGCTCTGAAATCGAAATGCAATGTATATGAAGCAGCCCAGAGGCTGCAGAGAGGCTGTGGTCAACCCGTGGGGCCCCCCTTGGTCTAATTTCAGGCAGGTAGTAGAGGGAGAGAAGGAGGACGGGAGGGAAAATGGGGGTGTGGAGAGATGTCCCAAAAGAACCCATGGAAGGAGGGCGGCAGGGAAGCCTAATGTAAGTGATCACTTTGGCAAGGAGGAGGGAAAGCTGAAACTGAGAGAGTAATGGAATAATGGGGGGGGGGGCAAAAGCCCTCTGCAAGTGATCAGTTCAGACCTCTGGCAAGACTGATGCGTCTCCCCAGGGCTTTTTTTCTGGTGGAACTCACCGGAACTGAGTTCCACCACCTTTTCTTCTATTAATTGCATGACAATTTAATCGCCATCTACTCCCGAGGAAATGTAATCCAAGAGTTCCGGTACCCTTTTCTCCAGAAAAAAAGCACTGTGTCTCCCCTCCGGCAACCTGCTGGGGAGGAATGTGTGTGTTAGTGTGTGTGAGAGAGAGACGGTGTGTGTGTCCCCATTTTGAGTTCCAGCTCTGCCCACTGCTGGAATGTGGCCACCAACAGCTTGCTGGCCCCTGGCCGAAAAAGGCCCGTAGAACAGGGCTCTCCAACCTTGGGTCCCCAGATGTTTTTGGCCTACAACTCCCGCTGGGGCATGCTGGGAGTTGTCGGCCAAAAAATATCTGGGGGCCCAAGGTTGGAGAGCCCTGTTGCAGAAGGACTGCTGCACCCCTGCTGCAGAGAGAGATCTGTCCTTAGTGTTGCATTGTGCTGCTCTGACCGGGATTCCTGCACTGAGCCGGGGGTTGGACTCGATGGCCCGGTAGGCCCCTTCCAACTCTACTTTTCTATGATTCTATGCTGACCAGGGATGTTGAAGAGTCCTTGGTCTCAAGTCACGAGTCGAGTCACGAGTCTTTGGACCCGAGTCTCGAGTCCGAGTCCGAGTCCTTGGTCCAAAATGGTGACTCACGAGTCACGAGTCACTCCCAAAGCTGACTCCACGAGTCCCTATTAAAATCAATGGGGGTTTTTCCCAACAAAATAAGGCTACTTCACACTCAGAGCAGCCACACAGAGTAATCTCAGGTCCTTCCTCTGCCTCTCCCAAGTACGCAACACATCAATCAAAATAAATCTTGACACACTGTTGGGGCTGCACTCCCGGTAGCCGTCCATAGTGGCCGAGCAGCGGCACACCTCGCTTCCATGTGCTCTTCGTCGGCAATCACGCTCCTCTCCACTCCTTCTGGCACAGCCCAGGGATGTTGAAGAGTCCTTGGTCTCGAGTCCCGAGTTGAGTCTCGAGTCCCATTAAAAATATTAGGACTCGAGTCCGAGTCAAGTCAGAGGGGGGACTCAGTCCGACTCACGAGTCGAATCCTCGAGTCCGAGTCCCCATCCCTGATGCTGACACACTAGATGGTGTTAGTGTATGGATAAGCATGCACACACACACACACACACACACACTGCACAGTTTACATGTGCAATTCCATCCCCTCTCTCATGCACATGTGTCCCCTTTCTCTTTCTCTCTGTTTCACACATAAAGAGACTGCCCGCAATTTATGTTCTCCACCATCATTTGTAAGATATCATTTGTTGCATCCACTCAGCTTTCTTTTGCTTTTTGATTGTCTGAGCAGGACAATCCTTTTGTTTTGTTGCGATGGTTATTTTTGAATCGTGTGATGATGAACCTATCCCAGCAGTATCCCAGTATGGGTGATAATTGGATGCTCGGGTCACCATAAAACAAACAAATAGAAATGTCGAGTTGAAGATGGAAGATCCTTGGCCCAGCAAGATGTCTGGGAGTTGGACAGACAAATGCACACACACCCTATACTCGTGGGGGTGGATAGGGGCATTGGGGCATGCTCCTCATTGCACGCGCAACATAACATGACAGCCATGCACATGTGTGCTTGAAGAACCCTGCAATCCTTTCACCATTAAGACGGGGCTGCAAGGAACAAAAGGATCTGTCGGGGACCCACAGGGGCTTGAACTGGGAACATCGGAGGCCGGGACCAACTGTGGGAAGTGAGCCACCATGGGCAGTGTGCAGGCTGGCCTGAGAGAGCCCTCTTCAGGTGAAGAGGGGTGGACTTCCCTCACCTGACCCTTCGCAGGAGACAATGACTAGCTGCTGGTGGCAATAGAATGAACGTAGACTAGAGCAGAGACTAGGTTGGGGAAGGCTGTTCTACTGGCTTGTGGAAACTCTTGAAGAGGTTCAATTAGTATAGAACTAATTGAACCTCTTCAATTAGTTCTATACTAATTAGTATAGAACTAAGGATAATTTCATTATCCTTCTCCCGTGGCTTGCCAAGTATAAGGCCTGTGGTGCCATGCTACAACTCTGTCCATGCCCAGTGACAACAGACTTCAGCACTCCTTGCAGAAGATCAGCTGGGCTCAACATATTCACATCTGCCTGGCCACGTGTTAGAGGGCAACTGATCAGGCAGTAGGCAGCAGTTTATTATTTATTTATTTGTTTATTTATTTGTTTATTTTTTCCTGCAAGGAACCCAAGGCGGCTTACATAATCCTCCTCCTCCTCTCCATGTTATCCTCACAACAACCCTGTGAGGTAGGTGAGGCTGAGAGTCAGTGACTGGCCCAAAGTCACCCAGAGAGTTCCCTTGCCGAGCAGGGGACTAGAACCCGGATCTCCCGACTCCCCAGTCCAACACTCTCACCACTACGCCACACTTCTAATTCGGTCCCCTCCTTTGAATCACCTTAAATGGGGCAGCACCAGTTAAACTGTGTACTTGCAAGGAGCCACTGTGTGAAACGACATCCCACATTGCAGAAGCGAGGAGGCCGTCCACCGTGGCCATCTGTTCTGAAATGGAGTGTCTTAATTCTGAACTGGGATAGTGGATGTCTGTGAATAGGGGTAGTGCTCTCCTTTCACCCTCTCTAATTGTTCATTATTCAGGGGGCTACTTCATTGGTGGGGGGTGTCACAGACCTAAAAGGCGTGGCCGGTACTGGCAGGGTGCAATTCTTTAGAAAAGCTAAAGCTCACCACCAAGCCCAGCAATGGAGCTGAATGGAAGCTTTTTTGTCAGGAAGTTTCTTTGGCCAATGAGTCATTACTTGCTGGAACCTCAGGGTACATATATTTGCACACTGCTTTGGAAGCATGCTCACCGCATTGAATGCTGACAAATGGGATGTACGAGAATCTCCTTTTCTGTTCACAAAATATTCGAGCAAACACCCCCCCCCCCGTTCACAACCCTCCTGAACACGAACCAGCAGCACACATTTTCAGAGAAAACGTTTGCATGTTTCCGAAATTACAAGCCCATTCAGGGGGGGGGGGAATGCACATTCCCCCTCCAAGGGTGCATTTCCACACTTTAATAAATGGGGAAAGTGTGCATTTTGGGTGCACACTTTAAAAAATGTGCATTTTCTCAATTGAAAATGCACATTTTTTCCCATTCTGAAAAAAAGAGAGATGCTCATGTTCAGGAATGCAAATGAGGTAAACTGAGCTTCGAGGAGTAATTCGGAGAACCTTGATGAGCTCAGACGTTGCATGTTCCCCCGTCTGTAGCTGATGCACAATTCCCTGTCCAGGGCTGAATTCAAGGGAAACTGTTTCTGCCAATTTGCAGTTGAGGACTGTTGTGCATAGTACTGATTGTCCTGTACCTGCACTGTCACAAAGCCACAGACTAGGGTGTTTTTGCCACTCCTGTTAAGAGGATTTTCCTTTCTGTACAAATGAAGTGATGAACATAAACACTCCTGCTGCACTTTAAAAATAAAGGTTGGCAGCCTGCCTGAAGATTGGAGGGGGAAAGCATGGCAGATGCCTGAGAGAAGTGTTCACATGGCTGCTGAATGCATAAGATGAATGAACAGTAATGGCAAAGGGAAGCCAAACTCCTTCCACAGGGGAAGAAAATGTGGACAGTCCTGTTTGAAGGTACATCTGTACAGATCTGCACTTCCATGCACACACATTCCCATATGAATTACTGATATGCCTTGGTTTGCTGGTATAACCAGCCAAAAATCAGTAGAGTTGTTTATGTGGATTTTAGACTAGGTGGGAGCTGAGACACACAGCGAAAGATCTATTTTGCAAGGAACAAAATGCTCTTGGGAAACTGCTGGACCATTAATGGCTCCTAATGGCATATGCAAGGCTTATGTCAGCTGTTTTTTTTTCTCTTAACAGGTCCAGTTATATTGAATTTGTTTTAGTTGGTCAGATTGTTTTGAATTCTGTTTTAAATTCTGATTTGAATTTTTTAATGTTGTTTTTATTGTATTTGTTTTTTGTACCACCCAGAGAGCTTTGGCTATTGGGTGGCATAGAAATGAATCATCATCATTGGGCTGTATTAATAGAAGTATAGCTTCCAAATCGCGGGAAGTGATAATTCCCCTTTACTCGGCACTGGTTAGGCCTCATCTTGAGTACTGCGTCCAGTTCTGGGCACCTCACTTTAAGAAGGACATAGACAAACTGGAGAGGGTTCAGAGGAGGGCAACAAGGATGATAAAGGGACTGGAAACAAGGCCCTATGAGGAGAGACTGAAAGAACTGGGCATGTTTAGCCTTCAGAAGAGGAGACTGAGGGGAGATATGATCGCACTCTTCCAGTATTTGAAGGGATGTCACACAGAGGAGGGCAAAGATCTCTTCTCGTTCATCCCAGTTTGCAGGACACGGAATAATGGGCTCAAGTTACAGGAACCTAGATTCCACCTAAACATCAGGAAAAATTTCCTGACTGTCAGAGCAATAAGACAATGGAATCAAACTACCTAGGGAGGTGGTGGGCTCTCCCAGTCTGGAGGCATTCAAGGTGCGGCTGGACAGACATCTGTCAGAGATGCTTTGACCTGGATTCCTGCATTGAGCAGGGGGTTGGACTCGATGGCCTTGTAGGCCCCTTCCAACTCTACTTTTCTATGATTCTATCATCATCATCATCATCATCATCATCATCATCATCATCATCATCATCATCATCATCATGCATGAAGGTGGTGTCTTTCTGGCATCCTGCTGGTGTCTTTCTGGCATCCTGCTGGAATCCGAGTGGCAAATTTCCATAAAGAGCAGTGCAGTGTTGTCCAAGCTTCCCCTCTGGTCCCCAAAAGACAAGCTTGTTATGGCATAAGCTTTGTGGAACAGAGTCCATTTCATCATCATGCGCTGGCTTGAGGTCTTTATCCTCCAAGCCTAATGGTAGCTGCTGGCTGTGGTTAGTCAGAGTTTACAGAGAGAGAGAGAGAGAGACTCAGCACATGCTCAGAGGCACTCTCCTCTTTGTTCCGAGTGATACTTGGCTTTGAAAACTCAGGTGTGTGCTGCTGAGTCCTGGCTCAAATGAAGCCCTCGATGACCCCGGTGGGGATGGGAAGCAAAAATGGAATCCCAGGCAGGGCTGGTGCAGGGCATTTTGCCACCCAGGTTGGCTGCGATACACAATATGAGGTGTGTGTGTGTGTGCGCGCACCAGGATTTCCGGAAATAAATCATAGAGTGGGTAAAGAAGGGACAAGGACAATTCTATGGCCTTGGGCGGGGGACGACGACGGACGGGGGACGATGACACTCAGTTTCCTGCTGTCTTAGCTACCCCTTCTGTCAAACAGAAAGGCCTCGGGGTTTTGTCTATGTCAGTATATGTGTTCGTTTTTTTATCACAGGGAATTGTTGTCACCACCACCACGTCTATTGCCTGTTGTTCTGCCATAAAGATTGTACTAAAAATGAGCCCCCAAGTGGTGATGAATAGTGATCATCATCATCATCATCAGGTGATCACTCGTGACCCGAGTAAGATTGTCTTCCAGGATAAAAATTTACAAAAGGAGATTTTAAAAGGAGGAAATTCTAAAGAAGATTGTGTAGACTCTAGCGATGGGTCCGTAAGTGACTGTGGAGGCCAATTCTAGATCCACACAGCTTCCCACAGTGAGGACACAGGTTACCAGATGGAAGATGGTCCTGTAAAGGATTCGTTTGACGTGCTTTTCGCTTAGCACGTTTCTCCCTTTCACCTTGCACTCGGGCTTCTTCAAAGTCCATGGAACCTTTGTGAAAGGCCAACCTCCAGTTAGATCGTTCACGGGCCAGAGCTTCCCAGTTTTCGATGTTTATATTGCATTTTTTTAGATTAGCCTTATGAACATCCTTAAACCTCTTATATTGACCACCGATATTCCGCTTTCCATCCTTGAGTTGGGAATAAAGTAACTGTCACTAAGGCTGCGAGCCTATGCACGTTTAGACAGAAAAAAAGTCCTGCAACTCTCAGCATTCTCCAGCTGAGAGTTGTAGGACTTTTTTTCTGTCTAAACATGCATAGGATTGCACTCTAAAGGGCTGTTAGGGTTTACGCATCCACAACCCTCACATGAACTGTAATTCTTACATGCTGTAACTGTGCTCTCCCCACCACTCAAGGTGAGAGAGAGGCATAGCTCCAGGTTTCAGGGACCGAAACATATTTCAGTATTTGAAAGTCACCGTTCCAGATGTGAATGCATTTATCCAGTCCAGTCCTTAAACCATGACGACAGCGTTTTCTCTAACCTTTTGGCTCTGTGGAAAAATAAGGACTTTTAGCTCACCCTTAATTTTTCAATAGGAAGAAAGTTAATAGTTGTGTGTCTCCTTGTGGCCATGTAGGATTGCACATACAGTATATAAGAACATAACCCACAAAATAATTAAAGGGAATTCATCATACCACATTCAGCGAGTGCCTTGCGGCCGGGTGGAAAAAAGTAAACATGTGAACTTGCACACTGAGTCCAGGAAAAGGGCAGTCACGTTTGTTCTTTTAAATTTAAGTTAGTAATAAAATAGCCTTCCCCACCAAAATAAAATAAAATAAAATAATAACACCCCACCACCACCACCATCATCACCATCATTATCATCATCAGGCGATCACTCGTGACCGAGTAAGATTGTCTTCCGGGATAAAAGGAGGAAATTCTAAAGAAGATTGTGTAGACTCTAGCGATGGGTCCGTAAGTGACTGTGGAGGCCAATTCTAGATCCACACAGCTTCCCACAGTGAGGACACAGGTTACCAGATGGAAGATGGTCCTGTAAAGGATTCGTTTGACGTGCTTTTCGCTTAGCACGTTTCTCCCTTTCACCTTGCACTCGGGCTTCTTCAAAGTCCATGGAACCTCTGTGAAAGGCCAACAGCACATTAAATACTATGCATTGCAGACACACAGTGCTTCTCCCACTTACCTGGGATGGGGGAAGTGCCATTGAATGTGGTAGGGCTTATATCTGGGTAGGCATGCATATGATTGTGTTGTTGTAGGTCATTTTGCCTGAAATTCTTGATCCTGGTGCCTCGCGAATATGAATGACTGTTACAGGTTTTCCAGACAATTGTAGTGGCATATTTATTATTTTGCTTAGGTCTGAGTGAACTTTTGGTGGGAGTTCTGTAGCAATAAGGGCAGCTGCCAAGATGCTTCTCTGCCTTCCTTGGCCTTTTGCAAAGGAATTATACGATTAAATGGGGGCTGCTGGAGGAGGTCACTGGGCACATTGAAGAGGCTAAGCCCAGCAGCACCTCAGAGGAGAAACCTTGATTTATTCCTTTAAAAAAGCAAAAAAAAAGCAAAGGCACTCGCATGCAGCATCCAATACTGGTAGAGAGAGCTTCCTCATGTTGTCATTGCTATATGGCAGCCTCCCCCCCCCCAACCAGATGTGCCTTCCAGATGTGTTGGACTACAACTCCCATCCTCTCCAGCCAGCATGGCTGTTGGCCATGGGAGTTGTAGTCCAACGCATCTGGAGGGCAGCAGGTTGAGGAAGGCTGCTCTGTGACCTCCCCCACCCCACATTCCCCACTCTTCGGGAAGTTGGCATCCAGGACCTCCGGTCCGGACACTTTCCTTCTGATACTTTTTGTGCAGGGATTGGTTGTTCGAAAGCGGGTGGCGCGCTCTGCTTGTGACTACAGGCTGTGCGTCGTATGCAAGTTGTGCAGTGCAGTTTGTGTGCATTCCTTGGTTCTTCCCCAAAGCCAATCCTGGCTGTTGTCAAGGCAGCAGATGAAAGAGAGAGAGAGAGAGAGAGAGAGAGAGAGAAAGGATGCTGACAGGTGTGCTACTCCTTGGTGCTGCTTGCTGGCAGGGATGTTGAAGAGTCCTTGGTCTCGAGTCACGAGTCGAGTCACGAGTCTTTGGACCCGAGTCTCGAGTCCGAGTCCTTGGTCCAAAATGGTGACTCACGAGTCCCGAGTCACAAGTCACTCCCAAAACTGACTCCACGAGTCCCTGTTAAAATCAATGTTTTCCCAACAAAATAAGGCTACTTCAGAAGTGTGGCTTAAATAAATTCTAGGCACAAGTGTGCCTTTTTATTTCAAAACTCTGCAACTGATTTGGACAAGAACAGACCAGGCAGACAAACCCAAAATAACCAGGCAGGCAGGGGAGGCAGGGAACCCCAAAGCAGGCAGGCAGAGGCAGCCAAACCCAAAATGTCTGAAAGGTTGCATTTTAGGGAAATGATTTAAAAAAATAAAATCTTTGCTGGCGATTGCACTTCTCTCCACTCCTTCTGGCACAGCACAGTCGAGTCTCGAGTCTCATTAAAAATATTGGGACTCGAGTCCGAGTCGAGTCAGAGGGGAGACTCAGTCCGACTCATGAGTCGAGTCCTCGAGTCCGAGTCCCCATCCCTGCTTGCTGGTGGTGTTTTTGTGGCTCTTCTCTCCCTCCGCGTCCCTTCCCATGAAAGAATGGCCCTGTTCTTGATCACAAACAATCTTGGGAGTGGGGCGCTGTTAGGATTACCACCTGACCACTCTTCTTCCTGGCCTGCCTGGTCCTCTAGTGTCTGATGAGGGCCAAACTACACGTTACCTTAAGGCAGTGTTCTCCAACCTTGGGTCCCCAGATGTTTTTGGCCTACAACTCCCAGCATGCCAATAAAGGTTGGAGAACACTGGTATATAGACAGACGATCCAATTCCCATGCTGTGTGCAGCCCTTTTTAAAGCTGCCATCATGGGGATTGGGTTGGTGTGGGGGGAGACTACATATTCACCACCCGCATGGTGCTTCCATGTGGTTTTGGAACAGTAGCAAGCAGGTGTGTCCCCCCCACGCCCAACTTCCAAGACACTCATGTGCTGGCCACCTCCTGTGTGTATCGGATTCTAGATCACCTGGAGAATACATTCTTTACTGCATTCTGTCCTCCATTAGCATGATTCGCAACAAGGGACAACGTTTAGGTGCTAACTGTTGGTGGCTAATTTCAAGTCTCTTCCTCTCCTGGCTTCTTATGGTTTTTATCTTTATACCAGACTTGGACTGGGCAGCCTTTCAAGATGAGGATGCCTTGAAATAGAGGACTGTCCTCTTACAGTCCTTCAGATAGACTTGCAGTGTTCTCCAACCTTGGGTCCCCAGATGTTTTTGGCCTACAACTCCCAGCATGCCCCAGCCAGCGTAGCTGGCTGGGGCATGCTGGGAGTTGTAGGCCAAAAACATCTGGGGACCCAAGGTTGGAGAACACTGAGATAGAGGATTGTCCTCGGCAAAGTAGGATAGGGGACCACTCTCAGTAGACTGAGCAGGCTGGCACAGATGGTCACCTGATCATAGTCTTTCCCATTTTGATGAGATACATTGCATTTCTATTTAAGTTACAGTAATTCTTTCTAAATGTTCATCTATATATATGAATTAGCATATGCAGATTTTATGCACATTTGTGCCATCGTTTTATCCTCTTTATTGGTGATGCACATCCTCTTTTTTTGGGGGGGAGAGGTGTACGTGGCCACTCTAGACGCATTCCAAACTGAAAGGCTTTTCTTCAAAAGCCCTACTATCTGCCCAGAGAATATCCGTTCTTGGGCAGAATAAAAAAATATACTGAACAGATATAAATACATAAATCTCCCAAAGGATGTGCATTTCTGCCCACTTTCTTGGACCTTGCTCAGGCATCATGCGTGTTTTAAACCAACCAAGTGGCAGGAAACAAGTGATGTCAAAAATGGCCTCAGGCTCAAATTGGGTACAAATACTGGGCCGGCGAGTTCGCGTGAGTGCACACAAACATACTTTCTTGGCTGGGATTGCCGAGGTCTTTGGCCGACCGTCGATCCGCGCGCTTCACCCGATCTCCACTGCACCCAAGGGCTGTAGGAGCCGTCGGCTGCTGTGTCCGATTCCATGCGATGTCCCACGGGAGGCCAGCGGGCGCTGTGCCAGTAAGGAACCCCCCAAAGCGGGCTGGCTGGAGGAAAGAGAGAGAGCCTGCTTCCCACCCGGCTCTCTCTGCACGGCTCTCCTACCCTCGCACCCAAGGCCCGTCTCCAGCCGCTCAATGACAGTGCTCTGGGCTTTGCTAAAAGCGACCTCCTGCGATGCGTGTGCCACTGTGTCTTTCGTGTTTGCTGCTGGCCTATGTTATTCCAGCGTGTAGACGCTGGGCTTCCTCTTGTTTGCTTTCCAAGTCCCCTTGCTTAGGCTGGGTCTGACTTGGGAGTTTCCTTATCAGCCCTGTGCAGGCAGCTCCTGGGTTGCTTATCTGCAAACTGCAGAACATCCCTCCGTCCAAAGAGGGCAGGAAATCTCTCTCATGCAAGGGAGGGAGTGGGGAGGGGGCTCGGCCCAGCCGCCGTCTTCAAAGCAGCTCCTTCCAGTGGCCAAATAGTGCCTGTCAAAAAAAAAGAGAAGGTGGCCACAGGGGGATTGACAGGGAGCGGGGTGTGTGTGGTGGCGGCAGGAAAAGCTGGAGCCTAATTGATTTGACGTCCCCAACACCACGGCTAATAACAATAATAATTATACGCGAGCCCTGGCTACGGGAAGCAGTGGAGAAGAGAGGAAGCAGCCACGAATCATGGCCCCCGTCCGAGCGTAGTTGCCGGCAGCAGCCATGTGGCCGACTTTTGGGGCGAACTCCCCGGGAATGCCAGCCGGCCACCCCCTACCCAGGCTCTAGGATCGGACGCCAGCCGGCCGCATCTCCCGCTCGGGCTTCAGGTGGAGTGCCGCCGAGGCGGCACTGCTCCCACATGCCCCCGCAGCACGCCACCCAGGCCTCCTCGCAGCCGGCGATCAGGTGACACTTCATTTCACTTCGAAATTCCCCAGCCCTCGGACGGGATTTTTTTTTTTTTTTTATACCGCCTTGCCGGTCCTTCAGCAGCAGGGAATCAAAAATGACCGTCTTTGACCTTTGGAGAAGGAGAGAAGATGAGGGCTTTGGCCGGGTGAAGTCTGACAGGTGAGAAAGGGGGCACTTGGGGGTGGCGGGGAAAGGGTGGTTGGCGCGTTCCTGGGAAAGGAATAGAGCTGAGTTTCAGCCACCGTTTTATTTTGGCAAAGACGACTGTTTGCAATGTTAGGAGCCTTTCAACTCATGAGTTACATTGAGGGGTTGGCGGTTGGTGTTGCTTCCCTTTCTTGCCCGTTTGTTGTTGATCTGAGCCTAAAACCCTTTCTTATCCTCATGGTATCTAATGCCCTGTATTTTTTTTTCCCCCCTGGTACACGGTGTCCCGTATTTTTATCCAGTGCTAAATGGCTTGTATAACATTTTTATACTAATTTCCATGCTGTAACGAACAGTCCAGAGCAAGGGGTGTCTAGGAGAGCAATTAATCTAAGAATATTCTTCTTCAAATTGCCTTTTTAATGTGTGAACTTTTTGCTCATTATGAATTATTTGCCGTTTCTGACTGCCTTACTCTCCCTTCTGTGAGAACACCCAGTTTAAGAAAAGAAACGCCGTCTGTAAGGCTCAGAAAAAATCACTGGAAAATTGAGTTTTCACTGCAATCCTCACAATACAGTTACAAGCCAAATAGATTTTGAGGTAAAATCCAGATCCTCTACTTTACAGAAATTAAAATGAGATCCTTCAGGAAATGCTAATTTGTCACAGGCATTTCCTCTCATTTGGGGGGTATATGTCGTCAATTACAATTAAATAATCACCACTAATAATTAGGTTTAAAGCTTCCACCTGCACTTCCATTTGAATTTCCAACTTTCCTATGTTCTCTTAGCTTATCTTAGAAATTATCACTGTTACAATTTAAACCACACTGATATATCTCACTTGCTTGACAATTGCATCCCTTATCATGCTGTATTACCCACATGGTTTCCTACCAGAGTTCAATTTGTAGTAAAAAAAAAAAGAAAAGAAAAAAACGGGCGATTATTACATGTTTCGTTATGTTTTTGTTTTTTTTAAGCCAGATTCAGTGCAATGGCTCATTGATGTTTCCTATCAGAAACATCAGCAGCTCAGTGTTGTTTCATCCATAATTCTGTGTTTTCTACATTCAGATTCGTATGTGTAATCATATTATGTAAGACGAGAACACGCATTATCTAGTCATCTATGTAGTAGGGGGTGTATGATGAGTGTGATATATTTGGAATGAGGCAAACGGATGATGGATTATATTCTATTTTTCGGGGATATGATATCATGAAAACTGGTATGCACAGTTGTGGCCATGCTGATCTCAACATTTTGAAAGGAGGAGTTGCAAAATAGGGAAAGTGACTCCCACCCGCACTCCCTCCCCTGGCCTGGACCAACAGTTGTTTTAATAAGGGCCTTTTCAAACATTACACACTTCCTCCAGGGCAAGCACTTCCGTGTAGGAAAAAGAGTGAACGCCGCGTGTGGATTGTCACGTGTGACAATTGCACACATGTCTGCTTCGCTGCGAGCACACATGCTGGGAGGCTGTGGCCTCCCAGTACACTTACCTCCCATGTGCAAGCAGTGAAAGAAATGCGTGTGAAATCGGACAAGTGAAAAACTATACATGAGACAAAGATCTCATGTTCCCCTCCAACACTGGAAATAATACATAACACTTGAAGCAGTTCCAAGAGTCAGCAGGCTTTAGCATTACATAGACCTTTTCTTCAGAAAAAGATGTGATATATTATGTCATACAAATATAATGATATATATTTATAGTGTATGCTAGTATAGTGTTCTACTATCATATACTATTGTCTAACATATACTGTGACGTTAGACAATCATACATATTACAAAAATAACAGATATTATCTGTGTTATATTTATATAATACACGTAATTTTGTGACGTGTATATATAGCACAGTGATAAATATCAGGGCCACACAATCAGTCACGGAGTCATATGTCCCCTGTTTCAATAATGACTGGTTTCAATCAAGTTTAAGCACGCTGAATTCTGCGTTGGATTGTGGCCACAGAGTATTTATTCATATCATGTACAGTTTAACAAATGCTCATTAAAAAAAACTGAAGGCAGGAAATCGAATTATTACTATGGTATTATCAGGATAGATCCATAATCCAGCTGATCTGAAATATTTGGATTTAGCTCAAATCCACTGAAAGTTAGCACAAGCAGTTTGGTACAAGCTCGGGCAGCCTTCCCCAACCTGCCGCCTTCCAGATGTTTGGGACTAAAACTCCCAATATTCCTGACCATTGGCCATGCTGGTTGGGGCTCTTGGGAGTTGAAATCCAAAACATCTGAAGGGTACCTGGTTGAGAAAGGGTGAACTAAGGCATAATGGATTAAAATGAGTTGTGTGGATTGGCTGTGGTGGATTCCAAAGGGAGAGTCTTCCTTTGACTAGTATTATATTTGTCTGAATGAAAAACGGGAAGTTCTGAACTTGTCGGTTCATAATAATGTAGCTGCTCAACGCCAGTCTAGATATAGTTTGAACTGCGTGAATTCTTTGTCTTTTTCTCTCCACACACACACACACACACACTCCTCCAGTTTAGGAGGAAATTCTTAGAATCAAAACAAAAACACATCACAGACGACCCATTGACTGTGGCAATCACAGAACTGGCTTTTAAAAAAGCAACCCGTGTTTTAAATAATATCCCCCACCATGAAAGTACTCACACAATACACAGGCGTGCTACCATAGGCAACTACAGCGCCTAGGGCAGTAAGGGGTGCAGAAACGTATCATCGCTCTCAGGGGAAGGGGGCCTAAATATTGATCTGTAGGGCACCAATCATTCACGGTCCTGCATACACACCCTCTCTTTTGGTAAGAATGGCTTTGAAATGGCCTCAGATGTTGCTGATTGGGAAGCCAAGCCCTCCTGATGGCATTTGCAAAACCATTTCCTCTATTTCTCAAACATTTTTTCTCACAGGAGACTTGAACAAAGAACCGAGACAGCCACTCCGAATGATCACCGTTGCTATTATTTTATCTCCCTCGGCTCAGTCGCCTGCTTTTGCAAAATATCATCTCTTCCTATCTCAGCCACGATTCTAGATTCAAATTTTGGGTCAGGGTCAGAGCTGGACTTGAAAAGAGAATCCAGCCCCCCTCGGAAAGGCGCAGGGCACTGAAAACCGTGCAAGTGGTCGGGGACTTTTCCAAGCCAGAATTTTACTTGTAGCCAGAGCTGTTCTGTACTCTATTTGAAAAAAGGTTCTAGATGACAACAAAATTCGATTCCCAAGTCAATTGCAAAATCTTGCAATTCGCACCATCTTGCTCAGGTTGGCATGCTTTAATTTGTGTACTTGGCCTTTGGAAGAATTTTGACCAGAGATCAAGGAGGCAGCTGAAAGGGGGCAGCGTGAGGGAGTGGGAAAACTCTATGGGTGGGAAAACATGGCGGAGAGATGAGCGGCCATTTAGGCAGCTGCTGGAAGCTCCTCCTCCAAAACGAATGTGCACTAGGGCACATTCCAGTTGCATGTTTTCAGTTGGTCTTCTTACAATTAGGGAGGCAGAGCATTAAAAAAATAAATAAATCAGGCTTACTTCTGGGGGAGTTTCCAGGCCACTAGCAGTAACAGTCAAAAGGCACTGTACAGATATTCTGTCTTTTCTTCCTTTTTTTCTGGTAAGAAAAAAAAGTGGAAGAAGTGGGAAAACAGGGGAGAGTTACAAATGGAAGGCAGCGTCATCTGGACCCACCCATAAAATTCCGTGAATCGGGCAGAGCGATCGCACAATGGAAGCCTTATCTGGAAGCTCCCCCAGATCAGGGCCGCTACCCGCTAGTATTTTTTAATTCTCCAGTTTGGTCCTGGTTCAGACACTAACTTGAATAAGCAGTTCAGTCATTTTGAGCCGGTTCAGATGCATTACATATAGATTATTGTAAGCAACAACAACAACACAAACAAGGCCCTCTCACAATCGTGATGTAACTCACTCGCAATGAAAACTTAGAATCATAGAAAAGTAGAGTTGGAAGGGGCCTACAAGCTTCCTGATCTACTGCTTACTGAAGCCCTTATTTTGAACCAACTACTGTGTTTTTGTGTTTTGGGGTTCAGTTCCAGGCCAAATTCAAAGCGAAGGAGGGATTTTAGGGTTAGGGTTTCCATTCCAGTTCACTAAAGAAGAAGAACAAAACCCTCTCCGAACCAGTTCTGAGTTTAAATTCATATTCAGTTCTATTCCCTGTTCACAACCATGAGGACTAGGAACTTACATGGGGTTTTATTTGTTTGGTTTGAAAAAAGCTGAGATTTTTAGGAATTCAGTTTCTCTCCTGTCATAAACTAGGAGTGGTTCCACAGTGGCGCTGGCGCTATCATTCCAAAGCCGCTCTTTCAACCTGTGCATCCGTTTGCAAAGGGATGAGAGTGCCAAGAATGACTTGACCATTCTACCGGAAGCATAACAAAGCTCCTGAACAATTGTCATTTTTGCAGTTTCCACGTCCCCTTCTTTCTGACATATTCCCATGCGCAAATAAAAAAATTAATGCATGTGGAAATAGATATTGGTTTGCAACTGGTGGTCGTCTATATATTTCTTGAACAGGGCTGTAGATTCCCTGCCACATCCCAGTCATGGATCCAGCTGTGGAAATATTATGTGGATAACCAGTTCCCGTCGTAAAACATTTCCATGATTATGTGCTCCAGAGATCACTTCAAAAAGAGAGCAGGTGAACAGAGAATTTTACATCAGACTCTACAGCAGTGTTCTCCAACCTTGGGTCCCCAGATGTTTTTGGCCTACAACTCCCAGCATGCTACGCTGGCTGGGGCATGCTGGGAGATGTAGGCCAAAAACATCTGGGGACCCAAGGTTGGAGAACACTGCTCTAGACCCAGTCATGACTCCCATAAGAAAAAGTATACTTTGTTCTTCATGAAATACAAGGAAGGGGCAGGGCCGGCTCTACCATTGGGTACAGCGAGGCAGGCTGCCACCTCGGGCGGCAGATTTTGGGTGGCATAAAAGGGCAGCAAATGGTTAGCTATTTAACTTCTTATTGTTGTATTTTTACTACCGGGGCGGGGGTGGGGAGAAGTGCTTTTATGGGGTTTTCTGCATCAGCTTCCGAAATAACTTGGCCGACCTTTGGAAGGAGCACTGTGCTGGCTCTGTTTTTTTTCAGAGTTGAGCTCCTCGTGTGATCCACCTCTCCGCAGAGGTTTGACTGAGAGTGGCATCAGCAGCAGAGTGGTCATTGCCAAAAAAAAAAAAGAGGACTCAGATTTGCATTATTTATTTATTTATTTATTTATTTATTTATTATATTTATTAATCGCCCATCTGGCCGGTCACCCGGCCACCCTGGGCGATGTACAATTAAAACAATACAATAAAACAATACAATAAAATATGATAATTAAAACAGTATCAAAATTCTTTTAAAATCCTAACCCACCCCATATTCCCGCCTGAACAGCCATGTTTTTAATGCACGGCGGAAGCTCATCATGGAGGGGGGATGGCGAAGGTCACTAGGGAGGGAATTCCATAACGTGGGGGCCGCCACAGAGAAGGCCCTCTTCCTAGTCCCCACCAGCCTGGCTGCTCTGGCTGATGGGATAAGGATAAGGTTGTCTGTGGCAACTTATGGTAACTTATGCACAAATTACATTTAGAAACAATTACTATCATTTAAATCAGTGTTCGCCAACCTTGGGTCCCCAGATGTTTTTGGCCTACGACTCCCAGCATGCCCCAGGCAGCTGCGCTGGCTGGGGCATGCTGGGAGTTGTAGGCCAAAAACATCTGGGGAACCCAAGGTCGGAGGACACTGATTTAAATAGAAATACAATCCACCCCACCATGGCAGGGGAGGCTGTGTCCGGGTGAGCTGTCTGCTGTCCAGGCGCTAAGTGTTGATGGGCAATTCCAAGGCCTTCTCCTGGGTCTTCAACTTTAAACTGGACAGCCCTTCCACATAGGGGACACTTTCAAACAGAGGACTGTCCTCTGACAGCCTTTCAAATGGAGGTCTGCTTTCAGTAAAGGCAGGAAATGTTAATATTCAGCAATTTGGGATTGCATTTTTCCTTCTTCAAGGGACTTCGTAGAATACAGGATGCTTGTAGGCAGGAATCTGTTGTTGTCCCCCCGTCCCCCCCCCACACACAAACACCTCCCCCAGGCTAAATTCGTGCCAGGGCTCAGCTTCAGCTTCTGTTTTCAGTGCCAAGGCTTAGCCCTGGAACATACGGAGTAGGACGCGATGAAAGTGGTCTTGACCAGTGTAGTCAAGTGGATGCAAAAGCTGCCCAGCTGAGGTCCAGTGTGGCAGGAAAGCTGCCTAGTGCCTACCTCCCGGTGGCGTCGACCTGCTGGAGCTATTCCGAAGACGCCTGCCTGAGTTGTATTAGACCCAGAGCCCCGCTGGGCCTCCGTTGTCCAGTATATCAAACAAGCACAGATTCTTCCTGTTCTACCATGCCTTGTTGATCTCTTTCCTTGGAAACTGGAGAACATCCCTAGCAGCACGTTACAGCAATGAAGGGCAGAGTACGATGCAGTTCCTTTGCCACTGAGCCCGCCACACTTCAGGAACAGGCAGGGCGGGGGTGGGTGGGTATGGGACGTCCAGGTGGTAGGCTATCGTTCCCAGGCAGGCTTCCTTTCCCCCTAGAAATAAAGCACAAGGGGTCCCCTGCTCATGGATCCCTGCAAAACCTGTGAGGGACTTTGAATGTTGATGGATCATAGAATCATAGAAAAGTAGAGTTCGAAGGGGCCTACCAGGCCATCGAGTCCAACCCCCTGCTCAATGCAGGAATCCAGGTCAAAGCATCCCTGACAGATGGCCGTCCAGCTGCACCTTGAATGCCTCCAGAGTGGGAGAGCCCACCACCTCCCTAGGTAGTTGGTTCCATTGTCTTATTGCTCTGACAGTCAGGAAATTTTTCCTGATGTTTAGGTGGAATCTGGGTTCCTGTAACTTGAGCCCATTATTCTGTGTCCTGCAAACTGGGATGGTCGAGAAGAGATCCTGGCCCTCCTCTGTGTGACATCCCTTCAAGTACTGGAGGAGTGCGATCATATCTCCCCTCAGTCTCCTCTTCTGAAGGCTAAATATGCCCAGTTCTTTCAGTCTCTCCTCATAGGGCCTTGTTTCCAGTCCCTTGATCATCCTTGTTGCCCTCCTCTGAACCCTCTCCAGTTTGTCTACGTCCTTCTGAAAGTGCGGTGCCCAGAACTGGACGCAGTACTCAAGATGAGGCCTAACCAGTGCTGAGTAAAGGGGAATTATCACTTCACGTGATTTGGAAGCTATACTTCTAATGCAGCCCAAAATAGCAGAGGGAACACCGGACACTAGTCTACATCCCCATGCAGCAAGAAATGTGCATATTGTCCTTTAGCCAAAATAAATGAGAGTAGGGGCTAGGGAGGTGGAAGGTGAGAGGACCAAACATTGGGCTGAATCCAGATTTAGACATACTTAGACCTACTGAAATCAGTGGGGCTAAAGTTAGTCATGACTTACTTGTCCCATTGATGTCAGTGGGTGTACATGACTAAGTCTGGTCCAATCCATTGAGTTTCAGGGTCAAACTACAGGTAACATTAATTATGTAGCTGACCCCTCTCTTGTTTCCTTTCTCTAGAGTAATTGTGCACAGCCTTGATTTGGATTGAAACCATCACGCACCAGGAAGGAAGGAAGGAGTAAACTTCCCCCCCCCGCCGCCATTTTTCCCTTGAAATTCACCCCTCCCTCAGGCTTAAAAAAGGAAAGAAAAGGCCTTGATTGGTGCCAATTCGAATCAGGGTCATGTGCACTTACTTTAGAGTAAGAAAACAAGAGAGAGGTCAGCTACACGCTTATGTAACATGAAGGAAAGAAGTCTGGAGCCCAGACTCCTGGGTTCAAGTTCCTAGTTTTATGTGGATTGAAAGGGAAGCGGAGAATACGTAGAGAGATGTGGGAGAAATTCATTCAGTTCACATTTAATGCAAACTTACCCAATTTTGCACTTTCAAACCAATAAGTGAACCAAAACTCAGTTATCCTTCAAAATTCACCCTTCTCCAAATTTTGCGATGGAGTTCTCCAGTTAAAACATCCAAACCAAAATGTATATATCAGGGAAATGTCCCCTAATATGTGTAATAGGCAAAATTGTGTAGAAAATGCAGGTATTAGGAGAAAGGCACACAAAAATGCATTTGAATTTTCATGTAAACTTTAAAAAGAAAGTTCAGGGTGACACAAACTTAAAACTGGGGGGGGGGGGGAACGATCAAAGGTGAACCAAACTTAGGATTGGATAAAGGGGAACCTGGGAGAAACCAAAATGGACAGCTTCGACCATCCTCACAGCATAGCTGGTTTAGATCAGAGTGGATCTTGAGACCTTATGCTCTCTGGATGGGGAGTTGGAAGCCAGAATACCTGGCTCTGACAGGTGATTGACAAGTGACTCCCAAGTAGCTGAGATGTCAGGAGCAACTTGCACTTTGGGCCAATATGTGTGCCGCCATCTTTGCAAGTTGATCTTTTCCATTGGCCTGTTGAACTGGTCCAGACCAAACATAGAAGCAAACTAGGCCCTTGCCTTGGGCGGCCCATTCCAGAGACACGTGCCTCGGGGCTGTCAATGCATCAGAGAGAGAGAGAGAAAGAGAGAGAGAGAGAGAGAGAGAGAGAGAGAGAGATTTTCCCAGCGTTTTTTGTGGAAATGCACTGAGGCAACCTAGTAGCTGGTTGACTGGGTGATATCCCAGTAGCTGGTTGGATTGCCGTCAGCTGTTCAGGTCTGATAGGGAAGAAGTAAGAAGTGAAAAACATTAAACTGAGAAAAACAATGTACCCTTGATAACGGAACCTGCTACCACTTTGCTATGCTGTTCAGCAATGATAAACTCAAGGAGAAGGGATGCAAACACTTGTCAGAGGAAGCAAACCCCCCCCCTTGTTTTAACCTTGGAACTGGTCTTGTGAATTCTTCTGCATATGCCCAAATTGCAACTCACCAACAGCACAAATCCTAGAGTAGACCCATGGAAATCAATGGGACAAGTAAGTAATGACTAATGTCAGTCCCATTTATTTTAAGCCCCCATCGAGTTGAATTGAGCTTACTCCTAGTTAAGTGTAGATAAGATTGTGGTCTAAACCCACTTTTCAGGAGGTGGCAAGCCTTCATCTGAATACACATCAACACACTCAAAGATCAGATCAACACAATGGTTTGAGATGCTGCTGTTACCAGATTGTTCATAGAGTGGTTGTTCATAGATCATAGAGTTGGAAGGAGCCTACAAGGCTATCAAGTCCAACCCCCTGCTCAGTGCAGGAAACTAGAGGAGGGGGTCTCCCATCCAAGTAATCACCAGGCCTGACCCTCTGGGGCAACAATCCTACATGTGTGAAATTTGCTCTGTTTATATGCAGGAATAGTAATGTACACATGTGTAAAATAATCACGCATGGGTCACACAGTAATGCCTACACCGAAGTGCCTCCGAGGCAGAGATTTCATAGATTTCATAGATCATAGAGTTGGAAGGAGCCTACAAGGCTATCGAGTCCAACCCCCTGCTCAATGCAGGAAACTAGAGGAGGGGTCTCCCATCCAAGTAACAACCAGGCTTGACCCTACTTAGCTTTCCATGCTCAGACAAGCTGAGCCAGCGTATCAGCTTGTCTGTGAGGTGGCTGATAGTTCTTCAAGCTGGGAAGTGTCTCCAACTATCAGGTGTTTAGAATGTAATCCCCCTGGGCTTCAATCCCATGAAGAGTTTGGTGTGCCAGCAGTCGTCGGCACTCACCATGGCCCTAGTAAGAAGTACATCGCGGCGATCTCTAACACGGACAATTACATAATCCAGAAGATGCCAGTGCTTTGACCGTGGGTGCTGCCATGATGTTTTAAACTTATTCTTTTGTCGAAAGAGCGTGTTTGTGATAGTGAGATTATGCTCTGCACATATAGACAAAAGTAAGAGTCCGTTCGGGTTGCTATTACCAACTCCGTCTTTTCCAATAGTTTCTGGCCATAAATCAAAGTCACGCCCGACTCTTGCGTTAAAATCGCCCAGGAGGATAATTTTATCCTCCTTAGGTATCTCTGACAGGAGAGTGTCCAACTGGCTGTAAAAACTTTCCTTGATGTCATCATCAGCATCTAATGTTGGTGCATAAGCGCTCAAAATAGTTACCTGTTGGTTATTGGCGAGCTTTAATCGAAGAGTTATCAGGCATTCGTTAATGCCAGTAGGAACTTCTGACAAAGAGTTCACTAGTTCATTTTTGATGGCAAAGCCTACACCATGTATTCGTCGGTCCTGCTCAGGTAGTCCTTTCCAGAAGAAGGCCTGAATCCACCACTTGTAAGAGCTGTATCTGAGATGCCAACCTCTCCCCACATTGCGCAGGAGCCCAGAGAACAGTCTAATCAGAGTTAGCCCATGCTAGTTTGCAAACCCACTTTTTTAACCATGGTTATTTTGGCAATTAGTGATGGTTAACGAAAATGCTAGTGCAAAACCAGAAAATGCTACGCAGCATCAGGGCTGAAGAGCTCCGAAACAGATAGGAAGTTAGGAATGCCTGTATGAAAGGCGAGGAGGATGAAGGATCAGGCTGGATGATTAGGTAGTATTACACCTGCACAGAGGTGGGAGCAGAAAAGCAGGGTGGATTCAGTGTTATGTGTTGCACACTGCAGAGCAGGAGCTAGTTGTGAAGCACAAGTATCTTTCTCCCTGAACTAGACTTATACTTAGCATTTCTCTTGCAGCTCAGAGGGAAGGTGGTAGACGTTCCCTTGTCACAGCCTTCCCCAACTGGGTGCCTTCCAGATGTGTTGGATTGCATGGCCATTGGCCATGCTGGCTGGAGATGCTGGGAGTTGTAGTCTAACACAGCTGGAGGGCACCAAGTTGGGGAAGGCTGCCTTATCAGAAAGGCGAGCACTGTCAGAACTGGGTCCCAGGGCCTTCAACCTGGCCTTGCAGAAGAAGGACCTGGGCTGATCTCGGCTGGATAAGGACAACACAAAAAGAATGTCCATTGCATGCATCTGAGTGTCTCCGGAGCACTTCACACACATTATTCCAGCAACCCTTACAAAAGCTATGTAAGGCAGCAGCTCAACATATGGACAAACTATATGTTACATGCAAATGGATGCAACGAAGCCCTGGCTACTACTAGTAGTGCCACTATTAGTAGTAGTAGTAGGCGATCACTCGTGACCGAGTAAGATTGTCTTCCAGGATACAATTACAAAAAGAAGATTATATAAATTGGAAATTGTATTTCTACTACTACGACGACTACTACTAACTATCCAGGAAGGTTGCAGGTGAAGACAACAGGGCTTGAATCGTCCTCCAGACTTACAAAAATTGAACCCCAGAAGAGGGCTGAAGTGTGGTGAGCATGTGGGGTCAGTGTGGTGTAGCGGATGGGGCATTTGGCTCAGGCTGGGAAGATCCGGGTTCAAATCCCTGCTTAACCACGTAGCTCACTGAGTAACCTTGCGCAGTCACTAGAGCCCTTTCCAGTGGCAAACGAGGGAGAATGGACACATGGAGGTGGGTTGGGATCCTGCTCGCTGCCTTGCCCCTGACCTCTGCCTGATGCAGGTTCCATACAGAAAGTCGGATGAATGTGCAGAGGTCAGAAGCAAGGCCCACGGATGCAGCGGGTGTTTTAAAAAAAACAACAACAGCCTCTGCCTGTAGGTTTACAGAATTGTGTGCATGATGGAAAAGGAAAAAAGGGATAAGGAAGGAAGAGGGAAACAAACGAATTCTGGTACCTATCCTTATGATAGCTTTCATCATCAAATCAGATATATACAGGCGGTCCCCAAGTTACGGACAAGTTCGGTCCTTAAGAATGTCTTTACGTTGGATTTGTATGTAAGTTGGAACAGCATAGCGTTCTATACGTTAAAATCGGCATTTATGCAAATTGCGTAGTATACACTATGTACTCTACATAAACGACGTAGCGCCGGGGAACCCAGAAGTCTGTTCTTAAGTATGGGTTGTCTGTAAGTCGGACGTTCTTAACTCAGGGACTGCCTGTACTAATAGCAAACTCAATTCTAAAAGCTAGTGTTAACATAAGACATTCTCAATCCTTAAGCAACCTCAGAGTTTAAGGATTCCTGGACAGAATTCTCAGCATCCTCACCAAAGTATCATTCCCAGGGAAGCCTTGAAACTTAGACTGTTATAAAACCAAATAAGTTTCCAGAGGGGTAGTTGCGTTATCCTGTTGCAGCAAAAACAACAACAACCAAGCCTCTCTGTTGCTGCTTTCCAAATAAGTTTGTAACGCAGACGGGTGCGCCTGAATTCTTTGCAAGCACCGGCTGTACTGGCTTGGGAACAAGCATGATGTTCAGCAAACTTGTTGATGGCGGGAAGGGGAAGAAGAAGATGGCACCAAGAAACCAGGGAGGCGCCTTCCCCCCCAATTCAGAACAGAGCCTTGAAGAAACCCACACACGGCTGCGGCTTATCCCCTCCGCCTGTTGGTGAGAGACCACGACCGCGCTCTACAATGATCTGCCGAGAAGGCCTGCCTCAATCTTACCTCACCACCACCTCTCCTCCACGGCAGGGGATTCCCCACACATCAGACATGCACAAACACCTGCCATGAAAGGCCTCCCCGCCCCCTATTCACCAGGGAGAGCGGAAGGAAGGAAGGAAGGAAGGAAGGAAGGAAGGAAGGAAGAAAGAAAGAAAGAAAGAAAGAAAGAAAGAAATCACAGCCGTACTGAACACCGACAACAACGTGCACTTGCTGGGCCCAGATCAGGGCCAGCCTTACCATTAAGTAGAGTGAAGCATCCGCCTCAGGCAGCAGATTTGGGCGTCATGAAAGGGCAGAAAAATTTCTATTATTATTATTATTATTATTATTATTATTATTATTATTATTATTATTATTATTATTATTATTATCCGCTGCCGCCACTGCAGCCGCCAAGGAGAGGGAGAGGTGCTTGTGAGATTTCCTGCCTCAGCTGGCCTTGGGTACTGTGCGCCTTGGCTTGGGGAGGTGCCATTTGCTGCTCTGCCTCAGGTAGCAAAATGTCTTGGGCCAGCCCTGGGCCAGCTCTCAGCATTGGCAGCCTGAGCACTGACGGCAATGTTCCACCCCTGCTTTGAGCCTTTAACCATTTCATCCATTTTTGGAAGGAGGCAAGGAAGGGTGGAGTGGATTTGTTTTTATTATTATTATTTTTTGGCCTGCTGGGTTCAATGCAATGGGAGATCATTTTGTGCTACACTCTGAAGCAGACGCAGAGATGGTTAAAACAACAAACAGTCTAGTGCGGGGCTCTCCAACCTTGGGTCCCCAGATGTTGCTGGACTACAGCTCCCAGGATCCCTTCCCATTAGCCATGCTGGTTGGGTATGCTGGGAGCTGTAGGCCAGCAACATCTGGGGACCCAAGGTTGGAGAGCCTGGACTACAGCTCCCAGAATCCCTTGCCATTAGCCATGCTGGCTGGGTATGCTGGGAGCTGTAGGCCAGCAACATCTGGGGACCCAAGGTTGGAGAGCCTGGACTACAGCTCCCAGAATCCCTTGCCATTAGCCATGCTGGCTGGGTATGCTGGGAGTTGTAGGCCAGAAACATCTGGGGACCCAAGGTGGGAGAGCCCTGGTCTAGTGCAAGGGTAGGCGACCTGAAGGGCACCAGGTAGCCTACCCTGGCCCAAATGGCACTTTAAAAGACTAACAAATTGATTATGGTATAAGCTTTTGTGGGTTCGAGACGACTTCATCTGATGCACGAAGCATGCTGTGTTGACAACGATATATATATATATAGCCATGCGTATAGAGAAATAGTTGCAAACACTGAGGTCAAAAGGTCATGAAATATTAAGAGAACTGCCTGTGACAATCCCATTCAACTTAAAAGTATGAACAATAAGCACACCGACAATTCACACAACAGCAATAATTCGTCATAACACAACTTCCGTAGCTTTGCTATGTTAATTAACATCTATAGTGGGACAGGAGACCATTGTCTCTATTCCAATCCAGCTGGATAGAATCAAATGTCTTGATAAGTTCTAATTCAGCTATTTAACACTGGGGTGTGTGTGTGTGTCTCCCTTTAAAATTCTTTTGCTTAATAGGAACATGTGTGTGAATGACCCCTTGATGTAGCGGTTGGTATTATTGGGTCCTGTAGTTGTGGTGGTGGATGAGTGGATATGGGGACAGTTGACACAACCCAGTTTATTGCATGGCCTGGTGGTCTCTATGTTTGTGTCTCCGTTGCGTGGCGTGTTGTTGCTAGTTAGATGTTTCAGATTTGGGGGGTTCTGTGTAAGGCAAGCAAGCAAGGACAGACCAACCACCTAAGGCCAGTGAAAGGAAGTATAATTGCCCAGGATGGGCTGTAGATCATTGATGATACATTGGAGTGCTCTTAGACGGGAAGTCGTGTAGGTAACAAGTGATGTTCTGTCGCTTTCTCTTCTGGGAATGTCCACTAGTACAGTTCAGTACTAGTACAGACTCGCAGTGTTCTCCAACCTTGGGTCCCCAGATGTTTTTGGCCTACAACTCCCAGCATGCCCCAGTCAGGTTGGGAAGAGCTGGATTTGGTAGACTCGCAGTGTTCTCCAACCTTGGGTCCCCAGATGTTTTTGGCCTACAACTCCCAGCATGCCCCAGCCAGCTATGCTGGCTGGGGCATGCTGGGAGTTGTAGGCCAAAAACATCTGGGGACCCAAGGTTGGAGAACACTGGTCTATAGCCAACACCTACAAACGGGGATAGAGGAGAAATTAATTCAGTTCACATTTTAATGAGAATTTACCAAATTCTGCACTTTCATACCAATACAGGAACCAAAACCCAGTTATCCATTGGAATTCACACTTCTTCCAAATTTTGCAATGGAATTTTCCAATAAAGAAAAAAAAATGCATACAAAAATGTTTAAAACAGCAGAAAGTGCACACACAAAGCGTAGCTGGCTGGGGCATGCTGGGAGTTATAGGCCTAAAACATCTGGGGACCCAAGGTTGGAGAACACTGCTATAGACAATTGATCTTGTGGTATGTTCAGGGTGGAAGCTAGAAGCATCTTTAGAAGGGCAGCGGTGGAGTAAGGCAGCATAGTAGTACAGTAGTGTCCAGAAAGTGCACCCGCAGTGTGGAGTGATTCAGGCTTTCAGGCTCAGGTTAATGGTGAAAGCTGTTGAGGTCTTGGAGGAATTTCTCATGGGCCTCCCTGCGTGAAACCCCAGACAGCGCCGACAATACTGGGCTAGATGGACCCAGGGTCTGACTAAGGCAGCCTCCTATGCCCACCTTTGGTCCATGTGATTGAAATGCTGCCGTATATATCTGTGGTGGCTGGCAGCACCACTTGGCTCATCAGCACACATGTCTGTGAGAGCTGGACTGACCCGGGTTCAAAAGCTCCCCTAGCCAATGACCCTCAGTCCCAGTCACGCAGGCGGAAGGAGGAGATAACAGCAGTTAATAAAGATTAAAGAGTTTATTTGTAAGACCCAATTACATGGGATTAAGGCAATCAATGCATCTCCTACTCACTACATCATTGCAGATACAAATCCAATACCCCAGTGGTAAGGCTAGATGAAGTGAAGTCCAGAACAAGTCGACATGTCGAGTCGAGACGAGTGAAGAGGAGTGAAGCTATCAGCAAGTGTGTTAGCTTTATACCACCTATAAATAGGATATTACTCACCCCAGTTGTATAACCTATTCATCAACATGTTTACTGCTAAACCTGTCCAAGGTTGCTGAGTCATATCACCTCGAGACTATGACTCGTGACTAGAGACCTTGTGTACTTGAACTCAAGAGACACCCACCAGGTCAGGTGATAATCTCGATGTCAGGTGGTAATCTCGTTCTGCCTATGCAAAACCCAACAATGTCCTCTTCAGACTTTTGGAATTTGTATTCCTGAGACTTCCAGCAGACATACTATGCGATAGTCCTGGTAAAGATGACCGAAATGAGTGACGTTGAGATCCTGGCAAATTTTCAAGCGGTCAGTTTGCAGTTTTCACCTTTCAAACTGTGAGGAGGTGAGTGAGAAAGGTCCATTCCTGTTGTAGTTAAGACTACAGAAGTGCCTAGCAAAGCACCCTCCCTCCCAAGTATACCGTTAAACAAAGCTCCTCTCGTTCCCCTGACAAAAGTGGACCCGTTAGGAACATGTGATGCTTCAGAGCAGCAGAGTGGCCTGAAATTCCAGCTTGCAAAGCCACTTTTTTTGAAACCTGAGCGTGTCTTATGCTCCCTCCATCTGAGACCCATTCCTAAAAGTAAAAGCTAAAAGTTTTATCGGAGCGTAAAATCCAAATATCAAATGTTAAAATCCCGAAGTCTGAGAATTAGAGGGAGGATTTTCGAATGTTTACTTTCAATACAAGCTGGTCTTTCGGTGCTTCTAGAGAAGGCTGTTATGATGACACAATCATTCAGCCTCATTCACAGAATTTTACTGGCGGGGTGGTGGTGGTGGTTTCCAGGCATTGCTGTCTTCTCTACTAACCCTCCTGTGTTTTCCTATCCCTTCTTCCATCTTTTTCCTTACCGCAGAAAATCCATTAACTAAGGGAAAAAAGATGGAAGCCTTCTGGTTGCTAGTGCTAGGAGCCCTCCCTCTGGAAGCACCCGTTGCTTTATCCAAGAGAGGCAGGGCGGGTGATGGAGCCATGGGGAGAGGGGGGAAAGAAGGAAGGAATTTGTGATCGAGAGGGCTGTGAAAACTCAGCTTAATTGGACCTATACAGTGGACTTTAGGGAAGCCAATTTCAAAAAGCTCAAAGAAAAGTTGGGTGGGATACCATGGATATCCTGAAGGACAAAAGAGCTCAAAGGTGATCCTGAAAGCTGAAATAATGAAGGCACAATCACAAACTATTCCCATGAGAAGGAAAAATAGGGGACATTTAAATAAGCTCGTGTGGCTGCACAGGGAGGTCTCTGATGAGCTGAGACTCAAAAGGGGCATGCATAGAAAATGGAAGGAGGACCATATTACCAAGGAGGAGTGCAACAGAGTTGCCCAAATTTGTAAGGATGGTGTCATGCGAACGCCCAGAATGAGCTGAGGCCAGTGAGGGATGCTAAAATCAACAAAAAGTGTTTCTTTGGCTATGTTAGGAGCAAGAGAAGGGTTAGATCCTCTGCTTAGGGAAGATGGTGAATGGTTAACAGGTGACAGAGAGAAGGTGGAACTACTCAACTCCTATTTTGTCCCAGTCTTTTCCCACAAGGGGAGTTGTGTTCAACATAGGACAAGTAGAACAAATGATAAATGTAGAAATTTGCAGCCCAGAATAAGTAAGGACATGGTTAGAGAGCACTTAGCTACTTCAAATGAGTTCAACTCTCAAGGACCAGATAAATTACATCCCTGGGTGCTGAAGGAGCCACTGTCTGTAATCTTTGAGAACTCCTGGAGAACAGGTTTGCTGCCGGAAGACTGGAGATGGTCAAATGTTGTCCCCATCTTCTAGAAGGGGAAAAAGGTAGATCCAGGAAAATACAGACCAATCAGTCTGGCTCTGGCGTCAATACTGGGCAGAATTCTCACAGATGATTAAGCAGTCGGTCTGTGAGCATCTAGAAAATAATGCATTGATTTCTAGGCGTCAAAATGGGTTTGTCAGGAATGTCATGCCAAACTAACCTTATCTCCTTTTTTTGATAGCGTTACTAGTAGATCATGGGAATGCTGTGGACATAGTATATCTTGATTTTGGCAAAACATTTGACAAGGTTTCCCCATGATATTCTTGTTGACCAGATGATAAAATGTGGGTTGGACAATACTACAGTGAGGTGGGTCCACAGCTGGTTGAGCAACCATACCCAACAAGTGCTAATTAATGCTGTGGCATTCTCCTAGAGCAGTGTTCTCCAACCTTGGGTCCCCAGATGCTTTTGGCCTACAACTCCCAGCATGCCCCAGCCAGAGGGAGGTCTAGAGGGAGGTCTCGAGTGGAGTGCTGCAAGGCTCTGTCCTAGGTCCTGTGCTTTTCAACATTTTTATAAATGAGTTGGATAAAGATGTAGAGGGGTTGCTTGCTTATCAAATTTCCAGATTACATGAAACTAGGAGGGATAGTCTATGCCATAGAAGAGAGGAACAAGATTCAAAAGGATCTAGACAGGCTGGAACATTGGGCTGAATCTAACAAGATGAGATTCAACAGAGATAAATATAAAGTCTTCCATTTAGGCACAAAAAAAAAAAAATCAAAGACACAGCTATAGGATGTGGGAGGCCTGGCTTGGCAGTAGTACATGTGTAAAGGTCCTGCGTGTCTTAGTGGATCACAAGCTGAATATGAGCCAGCAGTGCGATGCGGCATCTAAGAAACCTAATGCAATCTTGGGTTGCATTAACAGAAGCATAGTGTCCAGATCACCAGAAGTAATAGTTCTGCTCTATTCTGTGTTAGTCAGGACACATTTGGAGTACTTCTGTGTCCAGTTCTGGGTATCCCATTTTATGAAGGACATGGACAAGTTGCAGTGCATCCAGAGAACAGTAGCCAGGATGGTGAAGGGTTTGGAAACCAAGTCCTATGAGCAACCGTTGAAAGAGCTGGGCGTGTTTAGCCTGGAGAAGAGAAGATTAGGGGGAGAGAGACATGATAGCGGTCTTCCAGTATCTGTAAGACTGTCTTGCAGAAGGTGGTGGAGCAGACTTGTTCTCTGTTGCTCCAGAGGGCAGGATCAGAACCAATGGGTGGAAATTGTAGGGAAGCAGATTTCAGCTTAACAGTAGGAGAAGCTTCCTAACATTGAGAACTGTTCAGCAGTGGAACAGATTGCCTCAAGAGAGGTGGTGGATTGTCCTTCACGGAAGGTATTTAAGCGGTGGCTGGATGGTCATCTGCTAGGGATGCGTTAGGGGAACAGGGGCGGGAGGGTGCTGTTGCACTCCTGTCCTGCTTGCGGGTTTCCCGCGGGCAGGTGGTTGGCTACTGTGTGAACAGAATGCTGGACTAGATGGACCCTTGGCCTGATCCAGCAGGGCTCTTCTGATGTTCACGCTGCAGTGTGGAGCCTGAATTGAGCAGGGGGTTGGATTAGATGATGACCTCCGATGTTCCTTCCAACTCTGATTTCTATGCTATAGCAACCAGCTATTTCATCCTCATATAGTGGTGGTGCTGTCAGGGTCCGCGTGAAGTGGGGTGTGTGGACAACGGCGGGGCTTTGGGTGGGGCAAAATTCACAGTAAGGTGTTCTCGGAGATACTCAAGGTGAAGACTGTGATCCTAGGCATGCGTCCGTGGGAGCAAGTCCCATCGAACCCAGGGGATCAGACTGCATACTTTAGCACAGTGTTCTCCAACCTTGGGTCCCCAGATGTTTTTGGCCTACAACTCCCAGCATGCCCCAGCCAGCTACGCTGGCTGGGGCATGCTGGGAGTCGTAGGCCAAAAGCATCTGGGGACCCAAGGCTGGAGAACACTGCTATACAGGGCCGGTGCTACCATTAGGCCAACTAGGCGGCTGCCTAGGGCGCCGGGCTAAAGGGGGCGCCAGGAGCATAGGGCTGGAGGGAGGGAGGGAGGGAGGGAGGGCTCAAGTGGGAAGAGGGGGGCGCTAAATATCTGATCTTGCCTAGGGCACCAAACTGCCTTGCACCGACCCTGCTGCTATATATGCTACCTCCAGGACCAGAGGCCGAATGCCTCTGAATTACCAGTTGCTGGGGAACACGGGTGGGGTAGCCCCCCCCCGTCGCGCTCACATCCTGCTCAGGGGGGCTTCTCGGAGACATCTGCTTGGCCACTCTGGGAAACAGGGCGCCGGACTAGAGAGGCCTTTTGGGCCGTTCCAGCCGGGCTCCCCTTCCTTCTACGCGTTTGGTTTTGTCCTTTAGCAGCCTGCTCTAGAGGGTCCCTGTCTGTCTGTCCAGCGGCCGCACTGCCTGCCTGCCCTTTTCCCCCCCCCCCCGACTTGTGGGATAGCAGGCGGGCTGCCACGCTCTCTCTCACCCTTGTCCCATTCTCCCCACAGATGAGAAGCAAAGCAGAAATGACGGAGACGCTGAAGAGCCCACCGTCGCTTGCGGGCCCGGAGCAGCAAAACCCTCTGCCGCCGGTTTCCCCAGCACCGGTCCCTTCCCCGGCCAGCGGTGGGGACGAGGCGGAGGCCAGCCCGCCCCACGCCAGCCCCACCTCTTCCTCCCCTCCAAGCAAGAGCAGCCCTTCCCCCGAGCCTCCCCCGGCGCCGGCGCTGCCCCACAACGTCCCCGTCATCAGCCTGGGCTACAGCAGCAAGACCCCCGCTCACGCCGAGGTCCCCGCCACCCAGCTCACCGCGCTGCACCCCATCCCCAGCTACTTGCAGCTCTCGGCCCTGCCCCCCGGCCCCCCTCCGCCTCCTATGCCTCTAGCTGGAGTACGGAGCCCGCTCTTGGCCCCACAGTATCAGCCCCACCCCTTTCTCAACAGGTAAGTCCTGACCGAGGGGGAAACGATCAGATCTGGGGGGGGGGGGACGGATGGGAGGGCACCCCGGCTCTGCTGGGGACCTGCCACCAATGCCAACGGTGGAAGCAACGGCAGCTAGACAGTTGCGATAATGATGATGATGATGATGATGATGATGATGATGATGATGATTGTTTGTTCGTTCATTCATTCCATTTCTATACCGCCCAATAGCCAAAGCTCTCTGGGCAGTTTACAACTACATATAATCAGTTAAGTTAACAAGACAAGACAGTCCCTGCCCGCAGGCTTACAATCTAAAAAGACACGACACACAAGGAAAAAGGAATGGGGAGGGAAGAGGATACAACTACATATAATCAGTTAAGTTAACAAGACAAGACAGTCCCTCCCTGCCCGCAGGCTTACAATCTAAAAAGGCACGACACACAAGGAAAAAGGAATGGGGAGGGAAGAGGATCCGTCTTCTCTTAAAACTATTATCTCAAACACGCACACCCTCAAAAAACACCAACACCAACAACACACACACACACAATTCCTGGGCAGCTGACAGCCCAGACGCCTGCGGCACAAGCACAGCGAACAACGGCCCTCTGCAGATCCGCGCTGCCCTGTTGGGTTGCCAGGTCTTCGGGATCTCAGGACATAAGGCTGGAGGGGCGATGCTGGATGGCCACTGGAAAGAGCACAAAGGGGAGACGCCGATTTGCACGAGCGTTCCATGTGCTGATCTCTATGCATAGATGTTGGAGGATATTTTGGTTAGAAGGAGTCAGTCCTAAACTGATTAGGACAAAGCAGAGTTTCTTCCTTAAGCACAGCCTGCTTTATTGAAACTGGTTTCACCACGTGATGTGAGTTGCTAAACTCTTGTCTCTTAAGGCTATTAAAAGGAATGGAATGTCCGCACGGTTTAAACCAGTGTTCTCCAACCTCGGGTCCCCAGATGTTTTTGGCCTACAACTCCCAGCATGCCCCAGCCAGAGGTTGGAGAACACTGGTTTAAACGAAAGACATTTATCAGTTCTTACTTAGAGATCACTCACATAGTATATGCAGGATGCATATAGGCAGATTAGTTTCATTACAGAAGATCCCTGCCTGGCTACAAGCCAGCTCTGACTTGCTTCCTCCATGTTGGGAGAGAGGGAGAGCAGAGAACCACCGAACTTCCACAAAGAAGCAGGAAGTAGGTAGAGCGCAGCAGCGCTCTGGCCAGAGAGGCCTGAAGCAGGCAGGAGAGGTTACAAAAGACATGCGCCCTGGGATTCTTTAGTTAACCCGCGCCTCCTCCCAGTCCAATCAGTGGTTACATCACTTTGTTGATTTTAAGCAGGCAATATTACAATTTGTGGACAGGGGAGGGAGAAGAAATTCTCCAGCGGTTTCTCACAGGTAGCTCTCACCATTGGCAGGGGTCATAGCAAAGCTTCTTTCTTCCCCCCCCCCCCCCACCGCAGGGTTTTGTGCTGCCAACTATGTCGCATCCTCCAAAGCGCAGGTGTGAGGGGGGAGTATCGTGTCTCGCCCCAAGCAAGAAGTGGGAGCTAGTGCTTCGCCAAAAACTGTCCTCTAAAAGTTTTCTTCCCCATGGATGATGATGATGATGATGATGATGATGATGATGATGATGATGATGATGATGATGATATGTGGCTGCAAAGAAGGCAAATGGCTATTTTGGGCTGCATTAATAGAATAGCTTCCAAATCGCGGGAAGTGATAATTCCCCTTTACTCGGCACTGGTTAGGCCTCATCTTGAGTACTGCGTCCAGTTCTGGGCACCTCATTTTAACAAGGACATAGACAAACTGGAGAGGGTTCAGAGGAGGGCAACAAGGATGATAAAGGGACTGGAAACAAGGCCCTATGAAGAGAGACTGAAAGAACTGGGCATGTTTAGCCTTCAGAAGAGGAGACTGAGGGGAGATATGATCGCACTCTTCCAGTACTTGAAGGGTTGTCACACAGAGAGGGCCAGGATCTCTTCTCAATCATCGAGTCCAAACCCGCCCCCCCCCCCCAATGCAGGAATCCAGGTCAAAGCATCCCTGACAGATGTCTGTCCAGCCGCACCTTGAATGCCTCCACAGTGGGAGAGCCCACCACCTCCGTAGAGAGTTGGTTCCATTGTCTTATTGCTCTGACAGTCAGGAAATTTTTCCTGATGTTTAGGTGGAATCTGGGTTCCTGTCACTTGAGCCCATTATTCCGTGTCCTGCAAACTGGGATGATTGAGAAGAGATCCTGGCCCTCCTCTGTGTGACACCCCTTCAAGTACTGGAAGAGTGCGATCATATCTCACAATATTATGTGGATAACCAGTTCCCGTCGTAAAACATTTCCATGATTATGTGCTCCAGAGATCACTTCAAAAAAGAGAGCAGGTGAACAGAGAATTTTACATCAGACTCTAGAGCAGTGTTCTCCAACCTTGGGTCCCCAGATGTTTTTGGCCTACAACTCCCAGCATGCTACGCTGGCTGGGGCATGCTGGGAGTTGTAGGCCAAAAACATCTGGGGACGCAAGGCTGGAGAACACTGCTCTAGTGGGGGCGGTGGAATAATCTGGCGGGCGGCCTATGGACTGCCCATTCTCCACTAGAATGGACTGCTAGCTCAGCAGGCCCGCTATTTCTCGGAATGAACACTGGAGGCGCGCGCTCCGTCTTGCATCCCAGGACATTCCCTTCACCCGTGTCTTGTGGTCTGCCGGAGCCGGCCATCCACAGTAGCCCCGTGGGAGGTGTGGCAGCATGACCCACCCTCAGAGGCCATCCCCTGTGCCTCTGTGTGAGGTGCTGCTCTGGATGTGCCTGCTTGATCGGGAACGGTGACTCTTGCAGAGACAGAGCGGGGGTCCTCCTCTGAGGGAGGGTGGGTCATTCTGGCATGTCGCTGCATCAATTAGTGTTCATCATCATCAGGCGATCACTCGTGACCGAGTAAGATTGTCTTCCAGGATAAAAGGAGGAAATTCTAAAGAAGATTGTGTAGACTCTAGCGATGGGTCCATAGGTGACTGTGGAGGCCAATTCTAGATCCACACAGCTTCCCACAGTGAGGACACAGGTTACCAGATGGAAGATGGTCCTGTAAAGGATTCGTTCGACGTGCTTTCCGCTTAGTTTCGCTTAGTTTCTCCCTTTCACCTTGCACTCAGGCTTCTTCAAAGTCCATGGATCCTTTGTGAAAGGCCAACCTCGAGTTAGATCGTTCATGGGCCAGAGCTTCCCAGTTTTCGATGTTTATATTGCATTTTTTTAGATTGGCCTTTAAACCTCTTATATTGACCACCGATATTCCGCTTTCCATCCTTGAGTTGGGAATAAAGTAACTGCTTTGGGAGACAGCAGTCAGGCATTCGAACAACATGACCGGTCCACTGAAGTTGTGGACTTCAATTAGTGTTATTGGATTGTTAAAAAGGCTTTTGCTGCAGAGAGAGAGAGAGAGAGAGAGCTGTGGATTGGAAGGAGGCACACCCCGGAGCCTCACAGGAGCTCTCAATGAATTGAGTGAGTGAGTGAGTGAGTGATCTCTTGCTGAAGTCTTTCATGTGACCATTGCCAGTTGCACCATATGAAGCAGAGGTAGGCAACTCGGTGCCTGCTGGATGCTTTGGACTGCAACTCCCATAATCCCCCACCATTAGCCATGTTGGCTGGGGTCAATGGGAGTTGTAGTCCAAAACATCTGGAGGGCACCAGGTTGCCTAACCCTGATGTAAAGGATCAGAAATGAAATCCTTTCCATGCACTGGAGGGCTTGATCACACCCAAATCGGAAATGCTCCAGGCCCGGAGCTGCGAGCCAGTGAGCCCGTCACAGAATAACACTCAACCTGGCATTGCTGCGAAGAGACATAAATAGGGGCGGCAACCCTCACCCCACCCCGTGGAGAGGAGGAACAGGAGCCTCTTTACCCCGCGGAAACATGTGGCAATAATACTTTTGGCCTGGTTTTTGGCTTGGGGGAAAAAAATTATCAAAGCTCATCAACAAACAGATGTAGTTTTCTCTCTGTGCCCCCCTGGAGGAAGGCACCTGACCTCTGCTCTTCTCTCCTTAGCATCTACATTGGCAGCTCCGGGACTTACGGCCTCTTCCCCAACAACCGCCTCAAGCGCAGGCCAAGCCACTACGAACAAGAGATCACCGAGGGTGAGTGGCTGCGGGGGAAACCTCCCATCATGCTCCTTTCCCAGGCAGAGCTGCCCATTTTACAGATGTGGGGGACTGAGCCTGAGGAAAGTGGCTCCCATAAGACCGCGCGAGGTGGAGCGTGTCCCCCGAGCCCGCGTTCAGCGTGCTCTCTATTTGCAGGTGCGTTTTACCCACCCGCCCTTCTCCACTTATCTACCCAGGTCATCAGCCCCAGAAGGTGGCTCGCCGGGTCTTCACCAACAGCCGGGAGCGCTGGCGGCAACAGAATGTGAACGGCGCCTTTGCGGAGCTCCGGAAACTCATCCCGACCCACCCGCCTGACAAGAAGCTGAGCAAGAACGAGATCCTTCGCCTGGCCATGAAGTATATCAACTTCCTCGTCAAGCTGCTGAGCGACCAGGCCAGGTCGGCCGGCGGCGGGGGGGAGCCTCCGGACGCAGAGGCCGCTTGCAACGGGACCCCGAGGACTCCCTCGCCACTGGCCCCCGTCAAATTGGAACAGGTGACAGTCGATCCGGCGACTGCGCTGGGGGCAGGAGGAGAGCCGCGGTGACGAACAGCCGCCTGCCTGGCGGAGAGTGACCGTCGTCCATCGCCTCCCGCACTCCACACACGCTCGGCTCGAAGCGGCATCAACGGGAACTGCTTGGGTGCTGAACTGAATATCCCTTTCAAGGATACTTTGTGCCGGGTACCTGAATGGTACCTGAATGGGACCTAGAGCCGTTGGGTGATATTTGGGCCACTCGCTGTGACTTTCAGAGGTGGAGTGGGGGTGGTGGGGGTGGTTTGATTTCAGGGTCCACCACCTGTAGACCTGTGCAGGGATCGAGAGGGCGAAGCAGTCTCTTGGGCTGAGACGTCAACGTCGTGCTCAGTTAATGCCACGAAACAGGGCAGGGGGCTTCGGGGAAGGAGTTAGGAGGGGGCTTTGACGTTCGTGCGCCCCCCCCACTTGGCTTGCTTCCAGAATAACCAGAGAGAGGGGGGGCAGCGGGGGGGCTGTTTGACAGGGGCACCTCTACAGCGCTACTGGTTAGGATGAGACCCCCGTCTCCTGCCCCCCCGTCTCCAGCGGGATGGGAGGGGCCTGTCATCGAGGCGTTGCCTTGGTTGGGGAGGGGGGATACCCTGTGATCAGGGGTTAGGCAGCCTGGCGGCCTCCAGGTGTTTGGAACCATCAGCCCCGGACAGCACGGCCCGCGGTCAGGGATTGTGGGATCTGTAGTCCGAAACGTCTGGAGAGGTGCCACACAGGTTGCTCGCCCCGGTCTGTGCTTTCCCTCTAGCGCGGTGTGCCTGACCCTGGTCTGGACGCCCCCGCCAAGCCCAAGCCCCCATTTGTGCAGGCCCGAAACGGAGGGATGCTGGAGCCTGTACAGAAGGACAAAATGAAAAGAAGGGCTCAGGCGAGGATCCTTCACCACAGGGCTCTGCCTGTGCTCTCTCCACGAAGCCCCCCCTGCCCTTGCCACCAGTGGCTTGACCGACACCCCCATAACTTTCCCCCAGCAGCCGGGGAGGGAACACTGCATTTTTATTTTTATTTTTAAATGGCCGGAAGGGAAAGGGTCAAGCAGCCGCCCCTCCTCCTGTCTGCCGGTCCTCTGCTCAAGATTGCAGACTATTCTATGCACCTGCTGTGTGTAGTATCTAGTTCGACTTCAAGCTGAAGGTGAGTTCACACATGAGGGGAAGGCGGGGGGAGTCCTACACAATGAAAACCTGCACGTTAGGGGGGGAAAGGCCTAGGCTAGAACTTGCCTTCTCTCAGAGAAGCTAGTCTTCTATGTGTGTGTGTGTGTGTGTGGGGGGGGATCTTTTCCTTCATCTTCTCCCACCTGAGCCCCCTCCTCCTCGCCTTCCACCAGCCATCTGGAATGGTACAATTCATCTCCAGGCTTACCACCGGACTCCTAGGCCCTCCTTCGCGCGATGCTCCTTTCTTCGTCGTGCAGTACTAATTTAGCACTCCCCAGGTGGGCTGTAGTAGTAGAGGGGGGGGGTTTACTCGTGTCTGGGTTTTAAGGGGCTTTGGAGGGATTGATGGGTGATGCTAGAGCAGTGTTCTCCAACCTTGGGTCCCCAGATGTTTTTGGCCCAAAACTCCCAGCATGCCCCAGCCAGCTACGCTGGCTGGGGCATGCTGGGAGTTGTAGGCCCAAAACATCTGGGGACCCAAGGCTGGAGAACAACTGTGCTAGAGCAATCGCCGTGTCACTCCTGGGAGGCTGGCGCGCGAGCTGCGGCGGTTGGACTGTAGCGAGGAGAAGCCCAACGGCCTCCGGGAACCCTTCCCCTTCCTGGAAGCTGGAGGGCGGTTTGTGCTGAGTCAGGGCCCCCGTGCCAAACCCCCAAATGTGCCAGCAGGCGATCTAGGAGGGTGGGTGGGTGGGAGGTCCCAGCTTGCCTCTTTATCGTGTCAAGAAGGTTGACGAAAGGCCTTTGGGGAGGGAGGGAGGGAGGGAGGGAAGGAGAAGTATGGCAACGACTGCTCTTCACCCGCACACAAACACCAACAACAACACCCACTGGATCTCCAGGCGATTGTGCGACGCGGATTATTGCTGTCCACTGGCCTCCCTGTAGAATGAGCCTTTGCCCCCCCCCACCTTAGGCTTTTCAAAGGATCGCTGCAATGGGGGGGGGGGGCTGTGCGCCAGGACTTTCAGACCTACCTGTGTTCGCGCCAGGAGGTGCTTATTACAGCCTGACGTGTCTGTGTTCTGTTCCAAGAAAGTGACATTCTAAAACTGAAATCAATTCCACGGTCAAGTGAAAATTCCACATCAAGACTTTTAATGCAAAAATCGGTTGATATTTTGGAACTTTCGGAATCTTGCTGGGTGCGCACGCTCTGTTCTGAACCCATTTTTGTTTGTTTTTTTTGTTTACAGAACTAGAATTTGTTTCTGCAAGCTTAACATTATTATTTTCATGGCAAGGAATTGATGACAGGAGAAGAGATATGGGTATATGAAGGGCACGTAGGGACGGGACCCTGACTGACTGGCAGCCATGAGGAAGGTGTGTGTGTGTGTGTGTGTGTGTGTGTGTGTGTGTGTCTGATGGGATAGAAGGGGATAAAAGGAAACCATTCAGGGTACTGGAGTGCTGCCTTCTGAGCCCTGGGGATTGTGGCTTACAATGCCATTGCCTACAAATAATATTGAAAACTTATTTCTGAAATAATGAGGGCTAGAGACCTGCTGTGTGTGTACTTCCAGAAGAGCAGTTCTGTTAGCATGCAGCAGCGACTTGCATGGCACCATAGATACTACCCGCTTTTGTTGTGGTGTAATCTTTCATTGGAAACAGCCTTTAGCTCGGGGTGGGCAAGTTGTGGCCCTCTCCAGAGGTTTTGGCCTACAACTCGCATCAGTGCTAGCAGCTAGCCAGCATAGCCAAGTTGCTCACCCCTGCTTTAGATGCCCAAAGAGATCCCGAACAATCCCAGTCATGTGCTAGAAATGGCTCCAAATGCACAAAGACAAGTGGCCCTAGCTGTATCCACCACAGTAGCCTCTCCCAACTTGGTGCCCTCCAGATGTGTTGGACTGCAACTCCCAGAATCCCGCAGCCACATCTGGAGGGCACCAGGCTGGGAGAGGCTGCACTAACTATAGTCTTGTTGGCCACCTAGCTTTTTTTTAACCCCACTGTTGGCGTGGTTTTAAGCAGTTTCTTCTCCGATTCCATCTTCTGCGCTTGGAGGCTGTGAGAAAAAGACGATTCCGTTTCTCCTCCACTCCTCCTGTCTCAATGGTCCTTCAGCCCTGTGATGTTGATTTCCCCCACCCCATTCACCTTGGTTCTTGTTCCACGTCCCTATAAAAATCTGCTCAATTAAAGAATCCAAGGTGTCCCTTCTTAAGCTGCAATTACCTCCGAATGTTTTTGAGAAGCTGATCAGACGGGGGCTCCTTCGGCATCTTGATGTGAGTGTTGTTGATTTGAAGGTTGATCTGAGAGGTGCTCACAAATTATGACTGGGCTCACTCTGGGAACCAAGGCGCATGGTTTGTTCACCAACCATGCACAAGCCACAGTCTGGCTTGTGCATGGTTGCACAACAGGGCAAGCCACTCTGAAACAAACATGGCTTCTAAGCCACCATGGCTTCTCGTGTCATGCGAACCCAGCCATTGAGAAGAAGATCCGTTCCCGTCATATTTGCTGGCAAATGGGGGAGGCCGATTTTAAATCTCGCCGACCTTGTTGCAACAACCAAGAGAGATCAATTTCAAATTGCTGCATTTTTTCAAGCATGCAACCGAAAAATGGCTGATCTATGGTACTACTCAAGGTTTCATCAATGAAGGAGTCACGGTATGGGGGTTGGGGGCGGGGCGGGGCGGATGGCCAGTGCTTTCCAGAGATTTCATATTCAAGAATTGCATTTGCCTTAATCCTTGGGTGGCTGCCAGATGTATAACATTTGGATTTGTGCAAGGGCTAAGGGGTCAGCAGTGTTGGCATCCCCAGACTCACTCCCACTAAAGCAGCTGGCTGGGGCATGCTGGGAGTCGTAGGCCAAAAACATCTGGGGACCCAAGGTTGGAGAACACTGCACTAAAGTTTCTCTGACTCCCCCAGTGCGCATCAATGGAGGCTTTGGCATAGTCATCTCCTTATTGTGCGCTCCAGTTGCTCCTTCTCAGGGCCAAACCAGCAGTTTAATGGAGATGTATACAATATTTCCCCCGACAACTCATTTTTAAAGAGGAAAGTTCCATGGGGGCAAAAGGAAAAGCATCAGGCAATGTGAGATGCTTAATCCTTTCCCTGCCCACCATTTTCCTCCTCCAAATCAACCCACACGACTCCCCCCCCCGCCCCTGGAACTCCAAGTACAGTCGTGCCTTGGATTGAGAGCATAATTCGTTCCGGAAATGTGCTTGTAATCCAAAACACTCTTATATCAAAACGAAATTCCCCCCAAAAAATTTGTACAGAGATTTTTAATTTAAGCCGTACTACAGTACTTGTATTGCAAGACGTCGCTTGTATATCAAGTAAAAAAAAATTAAATAAATATTTAAAAATTTGCTTGTCTTGCAAAACACTCTCAAACCAAGTTACTTGCAATCCAAGGTATTACTGTACAGGCAAACGCACATTTGGAATCCCATGGGGGAAAGTCTCCACTCTTTAGGCGTGACTGAAGCCTTTCATTTCATTTTGTGCCTGAAGTATGGGGACCTACACATGGGGACCGACCTGGTGTCATCTGCTGTTTATAAGCCATGATTTCCATTGGGATGCCGGCTCATCGACCAAAGCAGCAAAGAAACATGACTCTCACTGGCCAGGTTCATGATGAGGCACACTTTCTGTATATGAGCAAATCATTGGAACATGAAGGGGAGCAAACAGGCCTGTGGCTCACGCTGGCTCAGCTTCTTTGAGTGTGGAAAGCTAAGCTTATCTGAGTGTGGAAAGCTAAGCAGGGTCAGGCCTGGCTATTATTTGGATGGGAGACCCCTCCTCTAGTTTCCTGCACTGAGCAGGGGGTTGGACGGACTCGATGGCCTTGTAGGCCCCTTCCAACTCTATAGAATGTGTTTCCCTTTTCAACATCTCTATTTTGTGGAAGGAGCATCCACATCAATATAAGAAGCTGTCTTACATGGAGCCAGACCACTGTCCCATGAAGCTCAGCATTGTCCATCACAGCCTTCTCCAACCTGGCGTCCTCCAGAGATTTTGGACAATTCCCTACCATTCCTGAACATTGGGCCATGCTGGCTGGGGCCTGCTTGAAGTCCAAAACGTCTGGAGGGCAACAGGTTAGAGAAGGGCTTGGTCACCAAGGTCGGAGGGTATTTGAGATTCTTTTAATTACAGATGCCGGGACCGTCTGCAAGCAAAGCATATGTCCTCCCATTCAGCTATGGGCCCTTCCTGTTTAAATATGAATCTGTTAAGCTGCCTTATACTGACCCATCTCATCTAGTATTGCAAATTCCGACTGCAGTGGCTGCCCAAGCTGTCATCAGGTTCATAGGTGCTCCCAAACCCGGCTACCCGAGATCTTTTGAAATGCAGGCACCGTGGACTGAATCAGAGACCCTCAGCATGCAAAAACAGGTACGCTGCCCCCCCCCCCCGCCCCCCAAACTACGGGCTCTCTGAACAGGAGTGTGCTTGGCAAAGTGGCCAGGGTAGTGGGTGCTGATTTCATAGATCATAAGAGTTGGAAGGGGCCTACAAGGCTACCACGTCCAACCCCCTGCTCAATGCAGGAAACTAGAGGAGGGGTCTCCCATCCAAGTAATAACCAGGCCTGACCCTGCTTAGCTTTCCACGCTCAGACAAGCTGAGTCAGCGTGAGCCACAGGCCTGTTTGCTCCCCTTCAAAGCAACTCAGTGTTCTGCGTGAAGTCTGTGTGAACCTGAAGAGACAGTCAAGGCAGGGACAGCTCTTGCCACCACAAGCCAAACCCTAACATTGCACAATGACTGAGGACTGAACAAATTAGACCAGTGTTCTCCAACCCTGGGTCCCCAGTTGTTTTTGGCCTACAACTCCCAGCATGCCCCAGCCAGCTACGCTGGCTGGGTCATGCTGGGTGTTGTAGGCCAAAAACATCTGGGGACCCAAGGTTGGAGAACACTGAATCACACCTTTAAATGAGTGATGGCACTTATGTGTGATTGAACATATCTTTACATTTAAAAAAAGCATTGGCACGGGGAAGGAGGGAATATGGGTTGGGATTGTTGCACGGGGGGACGACGACAACTAACCCCTTTCCCTGTGCTTGTGTTCCAGATAAGCCGTCTGTAGAGCTGCCATTTGCCCTGGAAGAGAAGCCGTTTGTGTCCATGGCAGCTTCTCTCCTGGAGCAAATAGCGGTTTCAAGTGATTGTGTGCTGGTAATTTTTATTGAGAAAATAGCACAGTGGGAAAGGGTTAAAAAAAACAACACCTTATCACATGGTCCCAATCTGGATTGTGGTGTGTGTGTGTGTGTGTGTGTGTGTGTGTGTTCTGCAGCATGGGGGGAGAGCCCAAATCAGCAACTTCACTGCAAGAATGAATGATGCAAATGAAACAAATTATTACATTGGATCGCCTGGTTTGCAGGATACTTCCACAAGCTCTATGGAAGACTAGAGGGGACTAAAGCCACTCACTTCCTTCTCACTTTTTGCCTTGGTGGGTTTGGGCATGAAGACAAATGAGCATGTTTTCATAGGTGGGATAGGATGTGCATTGGAGCCCTTTTCTTGCTTTATGTCCCATTAAGATGGGGGAGAATTTGGAAGAAAAATTAAATGTATGCATCAGACAAAGTAGGTTTGACATTTGCATCAGGAGCTGATTTAGGCCTCATCATGACCTTAGTGCTGGGCAGCATTAATGCTAATGTTTGGGTTCCTTGCAGGAAAAAAGGCGGCGTATAAATATAATAGTAAAAATAAATAAATAAATAAATAAAACTGCACATTACATAGGAAAGCATGGAATAAAACCCAAATGGCCCACATCAGCAATGCAAAGCAATGCTGGGTAGGGAGGAGGCATTTTGGAGCAGTTGGGCTGTGTGTGTGTGTGTGTGTTTAACCCTTCCCTCACCTGCCACTTTCTCCTTCCACCCTTCTCCCCCCCCCCCCGCTGCCCTGGCAAGGTTCTAGATCAGCCTCCCTCAACCTGCTAATCTCCATGCTGGCTGGGGATGCTAGTAATTCTAGTCCAACACATCTGGAGGGCACCAAGTTGAGGGAGGTTGAATCTAACAGAAGGGGGGTAGAATTAGAATGGCTGGAGAATCATAGAAAAGTAGAGTTGGAAGGGGCCTATAAGGCCATCTAGTCCAACCCCCTGCACAACGCAGGAATCCAAGTCAAAGCATCCCTGACAGATGGTTGTCCAGCTGCACCTTGAATGCCTCCAGAGTGGGAGAGCCCACCACCTTCCCTAGGTAGAAGTGGAAAAGAATTGGGGCTGCGGAAGATTTAAGCACCTCACACACCAGCATCTCTGCTCCAAGAAGTAGGTCATCGGGGTTTCACGGCAAACAACATACAGCAGCCCCTTACTGGCACCCCATGTTAAAACAGGTTTGTCAGATCAAGAGAGAAGCTACCTGTGTAGTACACAGTCTGCCAATGGGGCTGAAAAAGCTCCCAATGGTGGGACGGCAAATTCCTTCCCAAAATACGGAGAGAATGTACAGGATATGCACATAGCCAGTTAGGGGGATCAGGCGACAAGGCTTCTCCTCCCCGAGTTTGTCAGCGGCATCTGGGGGCTTTTGGGAGGACCTGGTGCATTATCACAGATCAGCGGCCACCCCAGCTCACGCACTTCACCACCTATATACACAAGCACACCCTGCACATGTACGGTACTTTTGAGACAAACAGGGACGTGGTCAGGGTTGCTGTGTCGAGCCCCAGTAGAAGACCAAGAGTTATCTCTCCATGTACACATGCCTGAGATTATTATTATTATCAGGACCGGTGCAAGGCAGTTTGGTGCCCTAGGCAAGATCAGATATTTAGCGCCCCCCCCTTCCCACTTGAGAGCGCTGTATTTTTTTTCAAGGCGTTTCTGGCGCCTCCTTTAGCCCTGCGCCCTAGGCAGCTGCCTAGTTGGCCTCATGGTAGCACCGGCCCTGATTATTATATAGGGGCGGGGCGGGGCAGGGCGGGGCACGATCACTCGCATCCCTGCTTCACTACATCAAATGCGTTCAGGACAGGACAATGACTGGCGCCCGTTCATTTCTCAAGGAAGCCAAACAGAGACAGCTACAGTCAATAACATTCTTTAATTCAATCAGTTAAAGAAGGTGCTGCATCTATAAACTTTTATTATGGAAAAAAATTGTAATTAACACATGCGTATTACACCCCGCTCGGAGAGTGGCACTTGGGGAGGGAGGGGTAGTGCCGAGGGCTGACTGGGACAGGGGAGGGGGCTGGAGGAGCTGGCCCGCCACATCGCGGCAGCTGGTTCCCTTCTTGGGGGGGGGGCATGGGTGAGCAGCGAACACCATGGGGCAAGCAACATGAAATGAAGGCTGGTTAGCAGAGGGTGCCTTTCCATAGGCCGTAGCTACCCTCCTATGTGTGAAACCTGCAGGCAGGGTGGGGGTGGGGGTGGGGGGCAGAAAGCAGGGGGGGGATGATTTGCAATGGCGGGAGGGGCTCCCCTGAGCCCCACCTGGAGGCTGTTTGATTGCAATCTCTGTAAACATCTTTTGTTCACATTTCTGAAGCTGGGTGCATAAAGTTTGATCGATTTCTCTTCCTGTCTCGGGTTTGTTTGCTGGTGGCAGCAAAGGCATCAGTTTAAGGCACTTCCCTTAATTCGGCTGCAGGGTTATATGGGTTCTTTTTTTGCTTTCAAAACCAAACCAGTAGCAATGAACAGCTTCATAAAGGGCTGCAGGGCACTGAAGGGGTCAGGGAAGGAGCTGGCAGGCGGCTGCTCTGGAGCATCAGGCGGGCATTGGTGGAAATGGACAACGATCTTTTGCGGCACACCCAAGACTGGCATCCTTCTGGCAAAACCTTTGCGCTTGCCAAAAAAGAGCCTCTCTCCCTGCACTGGAATGGGTGGGTGCTATCCCAACATCCACAATGGCCCCCAGCCAAAATGGAGGTGCCTCGGTGCGTGGGGAAGAGCCCTTCCTGAAAACATTCAGGGTGGCCCAGGGAAGGAAAACAACTCCTGGGAGCTGGGCCACATTCCAGGAAAGGATTTTTCCAAGGTCATCATGGCTGGAGACAACAGACTGCAATCAGTGGGGAGGATCTGCCTCTGCAAGAGCAAGCGACAGTAATGGAAGACGTTACCGAACACTCCCCACGACATTGGGAAAGAAGGTCTTGGGGGAGAAGCAGGCCCCCCAAACCTGTTGGGTTACCTTGTCATCTCAGTCAGTTGGTTTGGCTCTATGACATTTGGAAGCAATGCCTTTTCAAAGCCATCCAAGGGAAACAGGAGCCGTTTCTTGTTTTGCAAACATTTGGCCTCATCTCTCGTCTCCTATGCACCCCTTAGGCTCTCCCGTCAAGAGTGACCACCTGGAACCATGCTGGCTCAGCTCTTCCACTGGTATGCCGCTTGCATCTTGCCTACTCGACAAGACCACAGCTGCCTATGGTGAAAAAGCTTGGGAAATCCACACAGGGGGGGCTAAATCACTTCTGAAAATAGGGGCCTCCGTAACACAACAATTCCAGGGCTGGGCTTCCAAAGGCAAAACTGAAACTCGACTGCGATACACTGGGTCAAACTAGATGTAATAGCGGCAGACCCAGCTTTTCAGCCTGGGCCTGCCCCACTCATGTATAAAGCAGGGGGGTGGGTGGGCTCCTCAGTTTTAAGAGGAAAGGGGTGCATGGGTGAAGGGTACTCTGGCCCTCCCCCTGCCCAGGGCATACCTTCCTGCCTTCCCGCAAGCACGTTTCTCCTCAGCCGGAAGTGAGCCTGGCAGGGGAGAAGAGTGCATCAAAGGAGCGGCTGTGGGGAGGTACGTCGTCGTGGTTGCTCCAACCACTGGATCAAGAGCAGCAGCAGCGGCGGCAACAGCAGCTCTACATGTGAGGCAGGCATCACACGGAGATGCCCAGTACCAAATGAGCGAGGAGGAGGAGGAGGAGGAGGAACTCAAGTATCATCTTTGCTGCTGAAAAAACTTACCTCTTAGGCACTTTACAATTTGACCAAACGGATGATGGGACGGGTGTATGGAGGGAATAGGTCTATTCTGGATGTTTCTGAGCAGCTCCTCCAGCAAGCACGGGCAAGGGGAAGAAGGGACACAGACCCCCCGTTCACCCACCCACACGGACGCACGGACATGATCTCGGAGCCCTCGGCACTCCCCTCCACTGGGCTTCCCATCTCTGCTCTGAGGAAGGAATTGGTGGGGACACGACGGGAAGAGGGAAGCCGATGGTTTTTTTTTTAATTTTTTTTTTTTGCTTTTTTGGAATATATGTAGTTTTTTTTTTTGTTTTTTTTTTTAAACCTTTTAAAACATTTTTTTTTCTCTTTTTGTTTTAAATTCACATAACACAATAAGCCATTCCAATGGAGAAAGCCGAAGAAAGCTCAGGCAAAAATGATAAAACAGTTTGGATTTTTTCCTTTTTTTTTTTTTCCTTTTTCTTTTTTTTCCTATATATTTTTCTTTCTTTTTTTTTTTTTTTGTCGTGAAGCAATATTGACAGTTATAACATATGGCTACCTGCATTCTGCTAGACACGGAAGAAACCTCAGAAAGAACAAAAACAGACAAAGAACTACCCTTTATTTTCAAGTGCGAGGGGGGGTGCGGGAGGTGGGTGGGAGAGGGAACTGGAAGAACAGACTCAAAGACACGAGGGGAGCATTGGTGTGGGGGGGGGAGGCAAGGGGCACTGGGGGATGAGGAGAAAAAGCACACCAAATTCCATTAGTACTATATATATATACTGTACTGTACTCATATATATACTGCGTTTCTTAACCAAGGAAGAAACTTGTTCAAAGGGGCAGGGGGTGGGATGCAGTCAGGGAAGCTGCAGTTTCATGGATCTTAAGGTTTTGCTGCCGAGCGAGAGAAGTGGGTTTGGGGTAAATGGGGGAAGTGCGTGTTGAAATTGAGTGGGGGGGGGGAGCAAGAAAGGGAGACAAAGCGGGCTATTGAAGGAGGATAGGAAAGCTCAACTGCTATGCTGAAGCATGGGAGGAAAGGGAGAGAAAGAGCTCCATACAAGGTGTGTGGGTGGGGTGGGGTGGGCTGGGGGTGGCTGAGGATAATCTGAAGCCCACAGGTGGTGGTTGGTGGCCAAACAGCCAAGGGACATGCCCCCTCCCCATATACAAGGAGCTGGAGGGAGGGCAAGTAGGGTCTTAATAGGTTTGTTGGACGGAGCCCTGCTAGGGGGCGATCCACCACCCCAAAATGAACTCTTCTTGGGACTCTCAAGTGAACCTAACATCCTCCTGGGCTCCCAAAGCATTCGTCTGCTTTGAGTCTCAGACCCCAGTCACCTGGGGGAGAGGAGCTGAGGAGGGCCGTCCTTCATGCCAACAAGCGGCTCAGGGCTCCATGCAAGGTGGCCACGTCCAAGTGCAGAAAGGCGCGGGTGGGTGGGTGGGTGGGTGGGTCCCTGCAGTCTTCAGTATTGCTGTTTGGGTGGCATGCTTCTTCCACTCTCTCCTTGGTGCTGCTGGCCCTCTCTTTTTGCATGGGGTAGCAGAAGCCGGGCCCCAAGAGGACGAGGCATCAGGGCATTTGGCCAAAGTACCTCCCTCTTGCTGGGCAAGCCTAGGCTTTTTTTTTTTTATTGCTTTCCCCTGTATTGAGCACATGGATTACAGGGGGAGGGGGTGGAACTTCCTGTACCCGCCCCCCTGGCAGAGCACGTGGTCCATCTGTTCCAGCGAAAGATGGGTTTACAAAGGCACTATGTCAGCTGGCCAGTTAAGCATGGTAAGAGTAAGGCAAAGTCATCCATCTTGGTCCTTCCCTGAAGTGAGAGAGGTCTCCAGTCAACCTTCCATGCTCTGTGAGGTTGTGGGGTAGGGCCTGGGCTTCTGCTTTGCGCCTCTCCATCCAGCAAGGAAGAAAGGGAGTTGAGAGGAGAAGGGCTCCTCTGGCTGTGGGAAAGGGCAAGCAGGGATTGCAACTAACTCTGGGAAGGATAACGGGAGAGGTTCAATGGAGGGGATGCTGGTGACATCACAAGTTGGCTCCTCATTCCAAAGAGAAGTCCTTGAGATAGATTATACACACACACACACACACACACACACAACACAGATTGAGAGAGAGAGAGAGAGAGAGAGAGAGAGAGAGAGAGAAGGGAGCGAGAGAGCACACATTGCAGATTAGGCTGGTTTACAAGGAAGGGGAGCAGAAATGAAGGCCAAACCCAAAGTCAACTCTTTTGCTTAGCTCTCTTTGGGAAAAGACAGGGCAGGAGAGCAAGACAGAGGAGGGTGTGCAGTGGCCGTGATGGAGGATGGGGAAGGGGTGAAAGGAGACAGAGAAACACGGCCTGTTCAGGGTGGCCTCTGCTCCAGCAGGAACCTTTTCCCTTTGCCATGGCAACCTCACCATCACCCATCTCGCTCGGCAACCTGGGAAGATCCATGAGAAGCTGCCGGATGCTGCTGGTGCGTTTGACCGCAAAGCCCGCTGCCCCTTCCAGCTAAACATAAAGAAGGGATAATGCGTGTTTCCTAAAATGTGCTTTATGATAACAATTAATTGGTTCATAAACTATGTATAATAGAGATTTTAATGTACTTTATATTGTAAGAAGCACCAGGTTTTGCATTTTTAATTTTTCTTCTTTTATGATATTTTAGTTTTTTTTTCTTTTTGTCCTTTTCTTTAGTTTTAAATTTGTAGTTTTCTTCAATGTTTTTAACCTGATACAGTGTTTTTTACAAATTTATTTTTGCGTGTGAAAAACTTTTGCCTTCAGCCCTCCCATAAAACGACAAAACTAATGAAGAAAAGGGGGGGGGAGAAACCAAACCCCGATCATTATCAATCTTTTAAAAAAGGATTTAAAAAACAAACAAGAAAAAGGAAAATAAACAAATGAAAAAATAAACAGAAAAAAGTTTTTTCCCCATACTTACAAAGGTTGGGTTTTTCTTTTATCCCTATTTATTTAGAGTCCCTGGGAACAGAGGACTTTGCAACAAAAATAGATTTTTTCTCTTCTTCTTAACAATCTTTAACATACAAAGATATTAAAACTATGCACTCCATTGCACTTGGCTCAATGCAAACAAAATTGGTTCTTTTAAAACCCCTAATATATATTTTGTTTTTTTTAAAAATCCCCTCCCCTTTTAAACACACATTCCTGTGTATCTTTCTCTTTCTGCTGCCCATACCTTCCAGCCACCAAAATTTAAAGTCCTCCATGGCACCCCTTCCAGGTTCCTCCTCAGTGTTTACATTCACCCTTCTTTAAGACCCAAACTGGGTAGCATGTAGGTGGCGGGCACTGCCGTGCCCCCCCACCCACGTGCCGCTGTCACCCAACTGCCATGCTCCGGCAGATGCCAAGAGTTAAGTATGTGCTTTAAGCACGGTTAGGATTCAGAGCTTCTTTTTCAGAATTAAATAATAGTAAATAGTAAACCTCTCCTCCCCCCCCCCACCCACCCCCCTGCAGTTTTTAAGTGCTGTTTATTTGTGGTCACTTGCCTCTGGACTATTGCAAATCTCTGCCCCTATAGGTTTTTCAGACTGTAGATAACCTGCCTCCCACAGTCTCTCAAGTAGGGAACCCATTAAATGCTGGGCATTTAAAGTTAGAAGCTTAAAGCAATTAGATTGGATTATTTGATTGATTCCCCCCCCCCTTTTAAATCATGTAATAACGGAATAAATTTATTAACTGAAAAGATGCGGTAGTGGTGACCTTCAGTGCTTAATATTTTGGAACACTTTCACCCTACTTGGGCTATTTTTCACTTTTGCACCTTGTTTTGCACTAAAAAATGGTCAAGCCTGCCAGACACAGAAGCTTGGTTGCACTTTTTAAGAATTGGGGGGGGGGGAGGGGAACACTCTCAATGTGGGAATGCTGCAAATGCTCGTGACAATATAAAATAAAAATCATACAGCACTTCAGTTGTTGCAGTGGGTGCCTTCTTGCCCTGGACTGGAATGCTTTGAGTGATGTTCAGCTTTAGCACAGGTCCAAGTCTCAAGTTTCAGACCACAATGGGACACTGCCCCATGCAAAAGAAGGGTGCTTGGTACTTTGCAAGAAAGGGAGAGATGCGGAGTAGGCTTAACTGGAGGAGGGGAGATTTCTGTCTTCTTAAGACCACGAGGGTAGGAACAGTTTCCACTGCCACAACTGCAGAACTTTTCCGTGGCTTGGTGCTCTTAAAGAAACAGATGCTAACCTTGGGCTTAAAACCGGGCACCCTTCAACCTTTAACACAACACGGAAGGGGGTTGTGTTCCAATCCCCGCTGCTGCCCACGTCACAGATTTGAACCCAACCCTCAGTCTTTATGAATGCTCAGCTAGAGACAGACAGTAGTTTTTCCTTAGAAATCTGAAACCAGCTGGAAGAGGGATGGACTGATTGTGGTGTGTACACTGATCCCATTTTCGCCTCTGGTAAACAGTTTTTTTTGTAATGTTTAAAAACCTGCTTGATCAGAGGCTGACAGAAATGTATGCGTACAACCATGGGAAGTGATGCCTCTCTCAAGCCACTCTTGTGAAAAGAATTGTCTTTCTACAGCCTCAGCTGCTTTGTCTCTGGCAGGTTATGTTTCACTTCTGAGTTGCATTTTACAGAAGGTGTTGGGTGAGGGCCTCTGGTGTGATGGGAAGCAGCAGAGCACCAGTCCTAGAATCCATGAAATCCAGGTCTCCAGTCTTACTGGGCAGGAGCAGACCTGGCTCATGCCACTGATGATGGAAGCACCAGGCAGGTGGCACCTCTTTGTAGCAGCCAATTACATCAGCTAAACAAAACATCTGCCTGTTATGTTCTGTAGGCTACTCACTCCCTTACCATATTACCGCAGGAAGAAGACCTCCCACCCCCCCTTTCATGCAGCAGCCGTCCTGCAGCTGTGCAGGGTCAGGCTTTGTGACTCCTCCAGGAGAGCAGGCCTTTGATCAGGGTGTCCGCTGTTGTGTGTTTGTGGGATCCAGGGTGTTCCTCTGACATCTGGCGAGTGGGTTGAGGATAAGCAGGGGTGCCTACTGCTGCTGGAGGGGAGAGGCAGATCTGCAGCCCTCAGGATTCCCTTCTTTGACCCTGTTTCTCCAACTGGAACTGGAAAATCATTGCACTTGGACAGGGGTGCAGATTCCTGGTCTCACCAACAGCTCCTGGACTATGTCTGCTCCAGACGTCCTCGCGGATGCCTCATGCATCAGCTGGGGGTCACTACGGCAGGTAGCGCGGGGGGGGGGGCTTCAGGAGGTTCTCTAGATCAACTGGTTTTCTTGCATGGTCATTTGGGAGGCAACTCCAGACCTTACAAGCCAGGAGCCCAAATGCAATTGCCCTGGACAGATTGCACGCTAACCCGTTCCCTGCAGCATCCTCCTGGCCCATTCCAAATCAGACAATCCCTAACCCCTACCCCCACCCCATCCTGGTATAGAACCTTGCTCAAGCCTATCCTAAATATTCCACATGGCGTTGCCCTGTAACAACCAGTGACCCCTCATGCAGAGGTGGGCACATTTAAGAGGAAAGATGGGATGGAGAGGTGAATCCCAAAGAATTTGGCAAAGCTCCTGTCCCAAAGTTCAGCGTGGGGAAGGAGAAAGAAAGGGGTCTCTTTCACAGACCTTTGGAAAAATAAATAATGATGATCTTTTCATGGGTGTAAGACAGAGAGGGATACTGGTTCTCCTCACTTTTTTTGTTGTAGTCTGAGAAAGGGAAAGAGGAAAGTGCGTGGAGCTGTGCGATCAACTCTGGTGCATGTGTGCGTGCGTGTGTGTGTGTGTGCGCATGCACAGTGGACAGACGGTAATGACAAACCCTCACATCTACCAGTCAGGCAGCCTCCACTACCTCGATATAATTCATTTTGTTGTGCTGAAGTTTGCTGAGAATGTTCATGTGAATTAAGCTTTAGGGGTTTTGTTTTCTGTTAGTCTTAACAACAACAAAAAAACTCTCGTATTTAATTTTGTTGCTGTTGTCACCTGTATGTAGAGGAAGCCAAAGGAAATGCTACAACTAAAAGGAGGAAAAGAACAAAGTGGAGAAAAAGGATCAGGAAGAGCATCAAACCATAGTACCAACAGACACCCAAAACCTCAAAAGGAAAAAACGGGAAAGGACTGCTGCCCACCTGTCTAGACCAGGCTGGGAGCTCTGCAGAAACGTTCCTGACTCAGCCAGCTACCCTAGGTCTGTCTGGATTAATAACTGCAGTGTAGCCTCTTCGCTTTATTTATTTAAAATATTTTAAACAGCTCTCCATTGGGTCTCCCAAACATTTGCCCATTTGCAATGGTTGCAGGAGCTCTCTTTCCTAAGAGAAATACTTAACACTTTCCAGTCCAATCTGGCTTGGCCTCATGAACCCAAGAATGCCTGCCTCTCTTGTTTACTGAAGGAATCCCAATTCATGGAGTATAAGACTGGAAGTGATTTCCACATAACCCTGATGTTCTAATATTTTTTCCATTTCTGAGGGGCAGGAAAAGTTCATCCAGAGCAAGGGATATCAGGAAGCAACAGACACCAAGATGAGGAGAGAAGGGATTAGGTGCCAGATGAGTGTGTGTTTGTGTATATGTATGAGAGAAGAGAGAGGAAGAGAGGGTGAATGCACTAGGGAGAATCCTCCCCTTGCTCTGGAATAGAATTTTGCCTGGGCATCTGGTAGTCAGGAGCATTTCTGCTTTTGCTATTTTAACTAATGAGGATGCAATGTTAATTCAGTTAACAAGGAAACTGCACAAGGGAATTTATGTTTGGTGGAAGAAGTTTGTGCTGTGAAGGCCAAGTATTATGGTCCTGGTAGGTACTGATCTAATCAAAACCATTTCCAATTCTGAACCAGTGCAATGCACTGGATTGGCTTTCTAAAATATATTTAGGACACTTGAATGGAATTTAGGACAAATGTGATCTGCCTGTAGCCCCTATCCCACTTTGCAGGAGTTTTAAAAAGAAACAAGAGTAACCTAGAAGCACAACTCTCCTCAAGCCCCAACTGGGCAAGTGTTCCTAGTTCTTTTTAGCATGCTCAGAAATCTCCTTGGAATCAGACTGATAAGCATGGGAGACTCTAGGGAACACTCTCCTTTTTCATTCCCCAACAAACATAATCCCTAGCAAACCTTGGTGCAGTTTTGGGGTTTGAGGCTGGTTGATATGAATGCTATTCCGTCCCCATAATGAATAAAGAGAAATCGCTCTTGTTTTTTTAACCATTGCTTGAATGGCCTGTCCAGAGCTATCCTATATATCATTGTAACAGAGGGTTATGTGACTTCTGTAGGTGTTGATGGGATTCCTTGCAGAAGACAAGACTCTTCTATGCAGATGCAACATCTGCTTTGGATCAGGGAGGTTCAACGTGATTGTTTTTAAGCTTCTCATCTGTAGTGTTACCCAATGTCTCTTACTTTTCCTTGAAGAGGAGCAGCTCACTGAAGATATGGGCTAAGGACTGAAGATTCTGATTCGCAGGGCTTGAGTGAAAAATTATTATCATCATCATCATCATCATTATTATTATTTTTCTTCGCTTGAAGATCCCGTCAGAGGAACCAAGACTGGAGCAGAAGAAGACACAAAAAAGAGAGGCAGAATTAAAATAAGAGCATAATACTCTTCTTTTTTTCCATTGTTTGATATCAAAATATTGATACCCATCAAGCCACACCCAGTGTTTCTGCTTTTCTTCCCACCAAGTTTTGCTTTGCTACCTTTGCTCAGTTTTGGCAACCATCTCTTCCCTTTTTCGGTCCTGACTTGTCCCTCTCTAGTGTTCCAACCCATGATTTTCACTCACTTTGCTCCACAGTACTGAAGGCTCTCCATCCCCTTTTGTTTCAACACCCTTTGCTGAAGCCTCTTTAGGCTGTTCCATCCAGAGTTGCCATCAACAGGGAGCTGCAGCCAATACCTGCTCTCTGGCAGGTGTACCTGTACAAATTATGCATGTGTTTCCAAACACCTGTTGTTGTCACACTCATAGTGTATGTGTATGTTAGTGGGTGTATTCTTAAAAGTGTTAGGGTGGATCTAGACTGCATGATAAACATGAAAATGGCCATCATCCACTGGGTTTGCTCCCTCCTCCATCTAACCTGTTTCGTAAACTGTGCCCGCGTCCAGATGTTACTGGGCAGTGTTTCCTTGCCCCCACTCCACACCATCAAAAACTGCTGCAGGTGGGTGTGCATAATGATGTCAAGAAGGTGGAGGGTAAACTGAGCGAGGTGTGACAGAAGGGGAAGGAGCAAACCTGACAGTAGGCTGCCATTTTCAGTGGCAGACTCGGTATTTATTACAGAATCTAATTCTGCCCCTCGGTATACGCTTTTGCATACGCACCTTCCTCCAATAAGTTCAGGGCGGCACATGTGGTTGCTCCCTCCTATTTTATCCTCACATCACAACAATCCTGTGAGGTAGGTCGGGCTGAAAGTGACTGGCCTAAGTCATCGAGGCTCAGTGCGGATTTGAACCCAGGCCATATCTGACACCTTATCTGCTGTACCACACAGGATTTGGGTTTCCTGCCACTGCTGGCACTTGTGCTAAAACTGGGCTGAACGCCAATTCAGCCCGAAAGAATGCTTTCCCTTTAGTATCTATATATGACACCTGATGTAACTTCTCTCTCTCTGTCTGTCTATCTCGCCTGTCTTGCAACTGCTCTCAAGGCACTGCCAACTTTCATGGAAAACACAGAGCTGAACGCCATTTTGGAGCCCTGTCTGGATCTGCTTCCTTATCATAACAAGAAACGGTGAGCAAGTATTTGGTGAATTCAGTGGAAGCTGCCTCTGCTGTCTGGAAAGACAAAGAGCTTGGTTTGAACCATCAGTGTCATGGGATGCTTTTCCTCTTGACAGAAAATACCACCTGGTGATATCCCAAGCACTTCCTTGGGTGAAGGGGAGTTCTGGTCAGTATTCACTACTACTATGCAACGATTTCTTCCCCCTACTTAACCCCACCTACCCACTTTTTGGGAGAAGCAGGCTTGGCCCATATCCCTGGCTAGAACCGCTGTAACAACAACTGCCTCTGTTATGGGTAGGGGGGGCGAGAAGCTTCAGGGGGAGAGTTGTTCTCCCCACCCCCACCTGTAAATCACGGAGGCCATTGCCATGCCCACGGGCGCAGCAAAGGGTGGGGCCAGACCTGCTTTTGCAAACCTAGTGCTACTTTCGGCTCCCAGGCCAGCCCGGACTGTGTCCTCCAGCCAGGGCTGTGTCAGGCCCACATGACCCAGCAGGGGCCCCACCATTGGTGGACCCTAGTTCCCGCTGCTCCATTTGCTCACTGTCACAGTCCTAGCCACCAGCCTTTCACCCTCTGGCCCCTAAAAACTTAAACTGGCACCGCCTCTACTCCTGGCAACCCAGGAAGGGGGAGAGGGAAGTCGATGCCAACTCTTATTATGTGCAGTTCAGCAGGTAGTGAGAGGAACCTCCATGACAGGCTTCTGATCTGTATGCCACAGCAGGAACAGTGTCTGAAAGTTCAAACATCCCTTCTGATCGGAAAGGGCAGGGGCAGAGATGCAGGCACTGCGTGGAGACAATCTGCTCCCTGCCAGTGCCAGCCAGGGTTGCAGAAGGAGCCACGCTGCAGACAGAATCGCCATCTGCAGCACTGAGAGGACACTGAAGGCGTGGCAGAGGAAGGGAACGGAAAGGGGGAGAGGAGGAGGACGGCTTCAAATAATTCAGATTCTCCGGAGAAAAAGTAGGCACTGAGAATGGCCACTAGGAGGGGCTCTGCTATCACAATTGGGGAGGCTAGAAAGTTCTCCTCCCCTTCTCCAGCTTTCAGCCTCTCTCTGCGTCTGCCTCCCTTGTGCCACTGCCAAATGCTTTCCTTGCTTACTCTGGCGCTGCAGAAACGTGCCTGCTTTACTGGGCGAAACTCTCCTTTCTATATCTCTTCTGGGCGCAGCTTCCTGGAAAGGCTGTGCCTGCCTGGGAACTCCATAGGCCTAAACACATTGATAAGAATAGCTGGAATAAAAACGGCAACTCATATAATTTGAATATGTATTTTAAGTCTCCAAGTCGACTCATATTGTATGATTACCTGTAAAGAGGCCCATTTGCTGATTAGCTTGCATGCTCAAGGCACTTTAATAAAGATTTACAGGCTTAATTTTTAAAAAAGAAATAATAATAATAATAATAATAATAATAATAATAATAATAATAATAATAGCTGGAACAGGAAGTGCCAACGTCCTCTGCTGCACTTTCGGAGCACTAGGGGAAGTTGATGCTCATCCCCACCCACAAATCAGCAGACCCCATTCTCTTTCCATAGCCAAGCAGCAGCCTGTGCTTTCAGCTGCACTGCTCTGTCTCCTCTCCTCAGACCCCACCCTACCTGGATCACTTTGGGAGAAAGAGGGGAATATGGAAATATTTGACGCTTAACACAGATTATGGAAGGCCTAGAACTGTGACATGCAGTGAAACGAATGTTCCAGGCTCCAAAAACAGCACTAGGTCAACCCACACTGTCCAGGTCCCAGAGAACCAAATCGATCCCCCTTCCCCAGGTTGGGTATAGAACCCAGGTTTTGTGACTTCCAGAGTTCTTCTTCTTTTTCTTTTTCTTTTTCTTTTGGTAATTTAAACGAATAGTCCCTGCTCTTTTCCAAGATGCTTTTAATCTCTCCAGCTCTTTTTGCTCCACAAATCCTCTCCTGTTCGGCCAATCCATGTTCCTTTCATAAAATAAGATGCCAGCTCTTACACCCAAGTGAATCCATGCCAGCCAACCAGATTGCTGACCATTACTCATTGTCACAGATTCCAGCCAATCAAGTGCAGATGTACCCCCCCCCCCAATCTAAATCCTCCAACTGGCTGAGGTGTGCAGTGATGCTTAGCCTTCTAAGCCAACCGCAAGGCACCGGCTAAATTACAGCATCAGAAGCAAAGACTGACATCTTGGGGGGGGGGGGGGAGATACAAATTAGGGATTTGGAAGCAATCAATCAAAACAACAGCAGCAGCAGCACCACAGCACTTATTGGCTGTCCTTGCTCTGCAATTGGCTGGAACCTGAGACTATATGATTGGGAAGCCAATCAGAATGCTATGCCTCAGTTACAAGCCAGTCAGGAGTTGTCACTCCACTGTGACAACGTCCACTTGGCAGTGAGGGATGACTCCATCTCCAGATGTCCCTCCGTGTCATAGCATCTCTCAGATGCCTTGAGCGAGCCCTCCATAGTCACATGACTGCTTTCTGGAAACTCCTTTTCTGACAGCATCTCTCAGCTGCAGCTAACTTTGCCTCAGCTATCCTAGAGTGGCATCGGGGGCTACGTCCGCAGGAGTGCAAATCTGTGGACCTCAAAAGAGTGCTGCTGCGGCCGCCGTGCCACCGATCAGTGAGTTCTGCTCTGGAAAGGAGGGCAACAGCTGTGTTGCAGTATGCACTGACTTAGGAGCAGTGCACCGCTCTTGATATAGAACAGTGTTCTCCAACCTTGGGTCCCCAGATGTTTTTGGCCTACAACTCCCAGCATGACCCAGCCAGCTACGCTGGCTGGGGCATGCTGGGAGTTGTAGGCCAAAAACATCTGGGGACCCAAGGTTGGAGAACACTGATTTAGAAGGTACAAAGTATACCCTTTCTCCCACTTCCTCCCACACAGGATGCTGGGAGCTAAATAATGGAACTTTCACCTAACATTCCCATCTACATGGATACTAGAGCCACAAACAGTCAAAGAGATCCCCATATTGATGTATTTGTTACCCCACACACCTTTCACTTCAAGACGATCACGTGGCATGTTAACTGACGCTCCTCTGCCCACTTCAGTCCTGAGGTGGCCTCTTTTCAGTTTAGCTCCATCCCCAGAAATCAAGTCCCATCATGGACAGCTAAATACTAGCTCGCTAGAAGCCGTTCCAGCTTCTAGCAAGCTAGTACTTAGCTGGAATGGCTTCTAGCAAGCTATTGAAAGAACAAACGCACAAACGCCCACACACACACACACACACACACACAGGTTCCCCCGCTGTAGAGATAATTCTGAGGGCTGCAGAGACCCTGCACCAGTTGCTTCCTAGGAAGACTGAGTAGAGGGACTTCAGACCTCCATAATTCGCATTGCTTCCTGACAGAGGGCTTCTAATGCTACCAATCAGAAAGCTCTGTGGAGCAATTCTGCCTTCTTCTCCTTAATGGGTTTTCTGTGTTTCGGGGGGGGAAAAAGCTGGAAGAACTGATGGGAAAACATGGGAGGGCTATAAGTGGAAGACGTCGCCGTCTGGACCCCCTGTAAAATTTCGTGAATGATGGTGCGATAAAAGCCTTGTGTAGAAGCACCTGTGATGCAAGAAGGCATGTGTATTTATTCACACGTCTGCCTGACTCACAGATAAACTGGGAAGGCGGGGGGGGGGGGGCTATTGTTTCAGAGGAAAAGGAACACAGGGGAGAGGGGAGCTAAAAAAACCTCTGCCTTACTTCACTGCATTGCTTCGAGCTCTTTCCTCCCCAGCCCAGCTCACCCCCATTATGGGGCTGGGACAAAAGTGCTTCAAGCAACAGAGCAGAGTGAGGTAAGGGGTGGTTTAGCTTTTCTCATCTTCATGCTTTTTTTCATATTGCAAATGGATCCCCTCCCTCTTTGTATGTGAATGGGGCAGACCACAAGCATAAATACACATGGGTGATCCATCAGGTCTCCTTTGGCTCTAAGGCTTGCTATTGGTGGCTCTTTTATCCCCTTTCTTGATGACGCTTTACATAGCCAGTTGCCACCATGGTGAAAAATATTGTTACATGTCAAAGGAGTGGGTGTGATTTTGCAGCTCCTGCCAGCCTGAGCGTGTGGCTGGCATCGGCCTGCAACTGGTCCAGCCTTGCTCTGGACCACTGGGACCAGGAGGGGGGGGCACTATGATGCCATGTCACGTATTGCCTTTTGCTGGACATGACCCTGGGAGACATAGTACATCAGCATCAGCCATGTTCCTGTAATGCCTGGCTTGGGCCAGACCAGAGCATTTTGAAGGAGAAGACAACAGTTAGAAATACATCAGATGCATCAGCCACACTAGACAGAACAGGAGGTAGTTTGCTTGTGGTGCTGGTGCAGCCTTAGACTTTAAGCCAAGTGGGGAGAGACCGGGTCAGTACCGGGCTCTGCATGCACTGTTCGCACATAAATGAATGTTTAACAACAACAGCAGCAGCAGTAGCAGAAGTGTGGCCAGAAGCAAAGGTCTGTCACACCTCACAGGAACCTGCAGCTGTTCCTACGGGCAACAGCCAGAAGCCAGAGCCGAGAGAGAGGGGGAACTGGTAGGCATTCTCCTTCTCTCCTTCATCTCTCTCTCTCTCTCTCTTTCTGTCTCTCCCCCCCCACCAATTCTTTCTGTCTTTTTCTTCCCCTCTTTTGTCCTCCTCCATCTGCCTGAATCCAGAGTTCAGAAAAGTCACCGGTTACTGTGGTAACATCTGCCCTCCCCCAATATACTGATCCTAGCCAATGGAGCAGGGAATATCCCCCCCCCCCCTACATACACAAAACACACATGCAGGCATTGAAGGGCCCTTGGCAATGTTTGGAGCCCACCTGGCAGTGCCTTGGTTGGTTGAGAAATACCTCAATATCCCCCAACCATCTTATGCATGATGGGGCAGAGCAACCCCTCCCCTGCCATCCCCAAAGGGATGAGGATTTAAAAAATATATATATATCAAAAGGAATCAAGGGGGAAAGGAGTATCAGAGCTATAAAGAAAATAGGAGTGCATTCAAAGAAAGCAGAGGCGGGGGGGGGGGGAGAGAAAAAGAAGGGGAGAGAGAGAAAGAAAGAAATGGAAAATGAAATAAAACCAGAAAGGCGAAACAGAAAAGAAGGAGAAAGCAAGAAGTAGGGAAGTTGCTGGCGGAAGTGCCCCTGCTACTTCTGTGGCTGTGCTGGGCCCTGGTCCAGCCTCGCTCCGGACCATTGTTTCCCTGCCCGGCCCCCCAAGTCCAAGTTCATCTGGGTGTGACATCATGTCTGGTTGCTCGGGGAAACCAGACGGGCCAGACGTGACATTGGTTATGGGATGGGAAAGGGGAGCAGATCTCATTCCTGCTCTGTTCCGGCTCCTTCACTCACCGCCAGGGAGCAATGGAGGCTGGGAAGGAAAAGCAGATCAAGCTGAGAGCAATCTTGTGTGGGACAGGGGGAGAGAGCGTGGGGGTGGGTGGGTGGAGAGAGCAGGCGGGGGGGGGGGGCGGGCAGGGCTGGGTTCATTCCCACTCCGCGTTTACCCAGCCTTTCTCTGTTACGCTGACTTTCATGTCTCTGCCACCAGTCATGGTACTGGCAAGATTAAAAAAATATCCCTACATAATATGACATGCCAGTCTATTGTTTCACGGCATAATAAACACACAGTTGTTACTCTGTTGTTATGGGATATCCCCCCCACCCCCCGGGTAAGCAGGTATGTTGCAAGGGAATAAACAGCAATGTTCTGCTGCTGGGGGGGGGGGAATGCAGCCCCCTCCCTCCCCCAAGTATCTCTGCCATTGAAGTTTGGAGTGGCTTCTGTACTCTGGGGGTGCATGAGTGCCAGGGGCACCCGTGATATCACTTGGGCTGAGCAACATGCTCTTTTCTGTTATTCCTCCCACCATGCCCACGGCATTTTGAGAAACGTTTAAAAGGCTTTGCACTCCCCTGCCCCCCCCCGATGCTCAGCATTGCCTCAGCTACTTAATCTTGCAGGTGAGTTTGTTAGCTTTTTTGAATTTGAGAGAAAAAACTGGTGAGGCTCCTGCCCAGAGCTGCTAGCGATTCTCTTATCTTGTGAACCATCTATCAGACCTCCTTGTGGGAACATGATATTGTGTCACTACTAGTGTTAAATCCAGGTTCGGGCTACTTTAATACTGAGGGGACAGAATACGTGGTTTTTGGTTGTTAGAAAACAACCTTGAGTGCATCTTCATATATGTCTTTTTAACTGGCTTTGGCTTAGATTATTCTGTGATGTGAATGTAAAGGCAACATTAGCAAGAATGTCTACAAGTCTGCCTATTCAGTTTTACTTCTGTAACAACATTCACATGTGTGGTACAGACAGCGCAAAACAGGCTCAAAAATGCATTTAAGCCTCATGTAAAAAAATACTGTCATCTGTCTACCTCTACTCCAAAGAGCCTTCTAGCGCAGTGTTCTCCAACCTTGGGTCCCCAGATGTTTTTGGCCTACAACAACCCAAGGTTGGAGAACACTGTTTTAGAGGCACCAATGAAGCAGAATGCAATCAGAGAGTTCCATTAGCTCCCAGCATCCTGTGTGGGAGGAAGTGGGAGAAAGGGTATACTTTGTACCTTCTAAATCAGTGTTCTCCAACCTTGGGTCCCCAGATGTTTTTGGCCTACAACTCCCAGCATGCCCCAGCCAGCATAGCTGGCTGGGGCATGCTGGGAGTTGTAGGCCAAAAACATCTGGGGACCCAAAGTTGGAGAACACTGTTCTAGACTACTGCAGAGTGAAGCTCCATGGCAGACCAGACATCAGCATCATGACTGGATTCCCTGCAGAATTCCAGCCTAGGAAGCATGGAAAGGAGTGGAGAAGCATACCCATGAGTGCTATACAATTGCTCCAGACCCGGAATTGCCAACATGTCCATTGTTCCATCCCAGAGCAATGCCTAAAGTTCATGTCTGTCTGTACACACCTCTAGCGAGACTTTTGGAAATGTACTTCTAATCACACAGACACAGAGTTACTAGCACTGGTCTCGTCCTCTGGCTGCTGATATTGACCGAAGGGGCTGGGCCCGATGTCACCCCCACAACCAGCTTTCTTTTAAGTGATTTCACGGCTTTGCCTGGAATGCTGGCTCTATGCTGTCCGTGCACCTTACTGTTGTTGTCTCACCTCCACAGGGGCTCTCTCCTCGCCACACAAATATAGTTTGCACAATCATGGCTGGCCAGGCACAAAAACAATAATGAGGTGCCTCAGCTGGTAATGCTACCTCCCAACTGGCCCCAAGCTCCTATCCTATGCCTTTATAACTCCCACGGGAGGCACCAAGGAACCAATCAGATTCTCCTTCCACCACTTTGCTTGGCAGAGTTTCCTCCCTACCTTAGAACGCTGAAAGGCAGCAGAGCAACCCTGAGACGGGTGGAGCAGTGGCAACCACAAGGGAAGATTATAAAAGCAAAGGTGGGGGTGGGGAGAGGCTTTGTGGCCTAGAAGAGGGAGGGCTGTTTGAAGTGGGGAAATGATAATAGGGCAAAGAGAGCCAGCGTGCCACGGCGTCCTGATATGTGGACTTCTTCATAACCTGTTTCTCCCACGATGCAAAGTTTTTTTTTTTTTTTTTGTATTTAAAAAAGTCTATTATAATTTGTTCTTGTCACCAAGGGTGGTGGGCCTGGCTCAGGAAAAACGGTGAAACCCGCATGTAGATCATCGCCTGTATTTCTCCGTGTACATAGGTTGGGAAATGGCATCTTCCTGAAATGCATATACTCTACACATAGGCCATGCTAGCTGCGGGTGATGGGAGTTATAGTCCAACACATCCGGAAGGTGCCAGGTTGGGGGAGGCTGCACTAAACCATAGTTTAGCATAATGAGAACAAGCAGCAGAGGGCTTCAGGCTTGGTCGCTCCCCCTCCCCTCCCCTGGCGCAACCACAAGGGGGAGTTTGGACGTTTTTGCTTCCAGTTGAGGTTAAGTGCAGTTTGCTATGTTGTCCAAAGCTGACAAGTTGCTGTCAATCTTAACTATGGTTTGTTTGAAACAAACCAACTTCAAACCATAGATTATGAAGCAGGCTTGTTTAAACATACTATAGTTAACATTAACCACAGTTAAACTGTAGTTAATTGAAATCAGAAGCAAAGGCTTCTAGCTCCTCCTTGTGCCACACCAGAGGTGGAGAGGGGAAGTGGGAAGAGCGCAAGACCAAGGTTTACTGTGGCTTGTTCTCATTATGCTAAACTATGGTTTAGTATGATGTGCTAATGTGACATTAGTGTGGACTCACCACAAGTGATTATCTACACTTTTCTGAAAACACTATGCAAGAAAAAGTGCAGATAATAATAGTGAGTGCACATGTGTCTATTTCAGTAACTGTGTACAAGCAGTGTACACATGCCAGGAAGCTGTAGTCTCCCAAACTGTGTATGAACTGAAATACATGTAATATTTACATGTGCTTTTCATGTTTTTTTCCGGTGCTTTTCATGTTGAAGTATAACAGGTGAAGCGGCCCTGACTCTAGCCTCACCTCACTGGATAATGAGAACAAATGTGTTGGAATGGCATCAAATGTGAACAGCCTTGAGAGACAGTGACCTGCCCAAACCCACCCAGTGAGCTCTGTGGTTGAGCAGATTGATGGGGTCTTCCCCATTCAACCCCTTTGCCATTGCACTACACTTCAAACATGGGACTTCTGCATTCAAATTCCACCTCAGCCACAGACTCACAAGCCAAAGACACTCTCTCTGAGCCTGTCTGCAGTCTGAAAAATGGAGACTGTAATTTATGTTACAGAATTGGCCTAGATAATGTTAGTTCTGGTATTCCAAAGGGGCTTAATGGCACACCCAACAACAGAATCCTGGAGTGCTGATATTCAATCTCAGTTTTTATTCTACCCACTAAACACCCTCTCATCCCCACAGTTGAAACAAAACCTGAGGAGACTCACATTCTAGCTGCGCCTTCTTCCCATTTTGTGCTCTGCCCCATTCTGTGAGGGAGCCTTTGGTGCGGAATACAATGCAGGTTGGAGCTGAAGGGTATCATCAGACATGTGGGTGTTTGGATCTGGCCTCACCCCATCCATCCCTTCAGCAGAACCACGCCCATCACCCCGCCCCACCCCGCATAATGCAAGCTACGTTTGGGCTTCTGCCCCCTGTGAAGCTGGCCCCCCTACCTGAGATTGCTGGGGGATGTTTAGAAAGTTGCCGTCCCGGGGTCCGATGCCGACAAACCGGTTGGCAGAGGAGGAGGAGCCTGGCGCTGAGAATGCTGGAGGGGAAAGAGACGTGAGGCCGTTAGGGCCACTGGGTGAAGCTGAAGGCATCGATGGTGGTCATGGAAAAGAATGGGCACGCAGGCTTGCCAGATGAGACTCGAGACAACAACATCCAGAGAGAAACAGGGCAAACCACCTCCCTCCCTCCCTCCCTCCTTGGAACACCCTCTCCTCAAAGGGCTCAAGAGAGCGGGACAGCCAGCTGTAGGTTGTGAGTGGGGCCTGCTGTGGAGGGTGGCAAATTCTTGAGAGATGTGGGTTTGGGGACACTGATGGCCGGGGCAGGCTGACTGCACAAGCAACTCCAGCAGTTGCATAGGGCAGGAACTTTTTAGAGGCCTCAGTGAAGCCAGACACCAGCATCCTCTGCGGCACCCTTGGGACACTCCTCTTGGTTCACGCAGTGCAGCCTTGTACAAGCCTTGCTGACCGAGGTGGATGATGGGGAGACTCTGGCCTTCGTTCCACAGGCTTTGTTTCTCCTGTGCATGCTCTCTCCCTAGTGCAGTGTTTCTCAACCTTGGGTCCCCAGATGTTTTTGGCCTACAACTCCCAGCATGCCCCAGCCAGCATAGCTGGCTGGGGCATGCTGGGAGTTGTAGGCCAAAAACATCTGGGGACCCAAGGTTGAGAAACACTGCCCTAGTGGCTCAAAGCCTTCGTCTCCTGGCCTAGTTTTCCCTTCACCCCTGTAGGTGGGCTGGGGGGCTTCTTTGTGGAGAGTACTATCAGCAGCCCGAGACAACCCTACTGCCCACTGGCGGAGTGGACGGCATTCCAAAACATGCCCATGTATGGGCTTGCCAGGAGATGGGAGTCTCGTGGTCTGCGTGCCTCCCCTGGGCATAGCACTGTGTGCCAGAAATAATTGAGCTCAGCTCTTTGGTATTTTGTGTGGTGGCAGAGGAGGGCAGGGCTCTCAGTGAGGCTGAGCGAGGGGCTCCTAGGCATGGGAGATTCCCCCACCTCAAAGCAGATCTCCAGTGTGGAAACCCATCTAGACCAAGATATGCTCAGAGGTATTGTGAAAGCTCCCTAGGAGATTCTGAAACCACATGCTAACACACACAAACCAGCCAAGTGTGGCATTTCACCTTCAATGCAGCCTCTGATCACAAACATCCCTGGTTGCCTGAAGCCAGGGCCGGTGCTACCATTAGGCCAACTAGGCGGCTGCCTAGGGCGCCGGGCTAAAGGGGGCGCCAGGAGCATAGGGCTGGAGGGAGGGAGGGCTCAAGTGGGAAGGGGGGGGCGCTAAATATCTGATCTTGCCTAGGGCACCAAACTGCCTTGCACCGGCCCTGCCTGAAGCTATTTCCTTTGCTACCCATCCCTGCAGGACCTTGATGAGAAAGCAGCAGCTCTTGCTTGGTGATTTCACAGCTTGGTTTCAGGGATGGGCAGCAAGAAGGAAAGGCCCCTCCCATGTACTGCCATTACCCCCAGAAGCAAGTTGCTCCATGTGCTCCCTGGGTTCGAATGCAACACTGGAAGCTTCATGGGCTCTGTTCCTCTCTGCTGAGCTCCAGCTACCCAACAGGACAAAGAGCTGAGCTACACAACCAGCTTACTCATGTGAGATATCTGGTGCTGGACTGTACCACTTCAGACTGTGGGAAGGGGGCTGAATATGTGAATGTTCCCCCTTGGGGGGTGGGGGGGGGCATCTGCACATACAAAATGAGCAAATCAATGAATGAAAGAGAACAATTCTAGGCTAGTCTTCTTGCTGACATGCTAGCTTTTAATGTGCATGGAGGCTTTTATTTTTATTACCACGGGGGAGCATTCAAGCATCCAGTCAATTTGGGACAAGATAACAACAACAACAACAACAACGGTGATAATAATAAATGATGTTGTAGTAGTAACTATTTCAACCCCTTGCCTGCAGTCTGTTTTGGTTCAGGCCAGCACCAGCACTTTATGTTGAGCTTGTTGATCATGCAGATCAACTCTTAGTGCCTCCTGGCATCTGACCTCAATCTTCAAAGCAGCTGCAGTGCCCCACACACCTTCTGTTAGCCCCATTATCCCCTGCTAGCCCTGTTATCGGAGTGGGAAAGCAGCAACCAGCACATACATAACTCCAGAATTCCCTTTCACACCTACAGCCTGTCCCCATTCCTTCATTTCTCACTTCCCCCTCCCACATCACCGCATCACCAATTTAATGGAGAATATGAACAGCGTGAGAGTGAGCAATGCCATGAGCACAGATGTAGAAAAAAAAAAAAAAAGAAAGAAAAGAAAAAGAAAGGAGGGGAGGAGAGAAAGCAAAAGGAAAATGGAAGTGGTAGCCGATCCTTTTCTCCAAAGGGACTCCCCTAAGCTAAGAAAGATGTTAAGAACTACTTCATAATTGGAAAACCCGGAAGCCTCGACTCCCAGCCCTCCTGCCATAGCTTTGGTGGACACCCCGCTCCCCGCCACACACACCAATGGGAATAGTCAGGCATCCTAGCTCATAGTCACCATCACCCCAGCCATAAGACACATCTACCCTCCTAAAGGTGGGGACAGAAGTCCTGAGTTTCTGATCCACCCGCCCCCAATCCAGTGTTTGGGTCCTATTTCTCACCAAACACTGGGGACCGTATCTGGAAGTTCTGACTCCCGACTTCCCCTCCTTTCCCCTCCCACAGGCACACCCTTTCCAGAGGAAGCACAAATCACAATTCAGGGGGATGACAGGAAGCTTACTATGGATCTCAGTAGAAATGGATTTTTGAAGCACCAGATGAACACTCATAAACGCAACCCTCCCTCATATCACAAAAAAACCCAAACATCTAACAGTAATTCTTATTCTTGGAATTGTATAAGTATAGTTTATTTTTGTTCCTTTAAAAAAACAAAAAAAACAACTCAATCTTTACCCAGGAGCCACTATGGCAACCAACAACGTAATGAATAAAATAAAATTAAAATAAATAAATAAAGGTGTCGGAGCTGGGCAGCTACTGCATCTTTAAACGCTGGGGGATGGGATGGAAGGTGTAGAGGGGGTGATGGCAGCTTTGGGAAGGGATCAGATGGGGTGTTTCAACCTTTAAAACAAGCATAAAGCACAAGACTTGATGATGACAACATGGAACCCCAAACCCACCATTTTGATCTACTAGCTGCTTATAGCCTGCGTTCCTCCCTCTCGTCTCCCCATTCATCTCTCTACACTCTGTGTTCTCCAACCTTGGGTCCCCAGATGTTTTTGGCCTACAACTCCCAGCATGCATAGCTGGCTGGGGCGTGCTGGGAGTTGTAGGCCAAAAACATCTGGGGACCCAAGGTTGGAGAACACTGCTCTACACTCTTGTGTTCCTTTCGTCCTTTCTTCTCTCAAGTAGTTCCTCTTACGTGCCCTTGTTCTTCTGCATCGGTCACTGTGTGCATTCTTCCGCTTCTCTTTCCTTGCCCTTCCTCCTGCTCTCCCCATTATTTCTGCCCTGCACAACCCCTAGTCTCTGAAGGGCTTTGGGGTGGGTGGGAGAAGGTGACTTAAGTTGCGTTTTGCTTGGTGGTTTGGGTTACACTTGGGTCCACTTACAGGGTGACGTTGGTGTCGGCGCTCCGCCCTCTGGGTTAGTGCTGGTGGATTTTGTATCAGGCATTGGAAGGGGCACTGGTCTGGCCACAGGTGGTGGCGGCGGCAGCAAAAATGACCCCGTGACTTTGCCCTGGCCGCTACCGTTAGGCTGCGAACAACATAAATACAGTGATGCGTGAACGAGACAAGGCAACGTTAAAGATGCAGTATCCGCTGCCCGCTCCCAGGGCTGAGAGCAAGGGGAGGGAAGGAGTTCGATTTGGGTTTGAGGGATCCTTTTTCTCCCCCTTCTTTTCCCTTAAAATCATATTCATTGTGATTTTAAATCTCCCCTTTACCTCCCCCCCTCAGACTTTCCCCGTGTCCTCACTATCCTTTTCTCTCCGACTCATACCTATTCCTTTCTCGCCACAAGCGACTCAAGCCTGCATCCCCATGCAGGGGTGGCCCAGCATGACTGACAGGTCTGCACGAGGAACTCCTCCATTTGGAGGACAAGATGCGAAAGCCAGAGTCATGACTGGAATTATTCCCTACCGCACATCGCTGCAAAACACACGCTAGGAATGGGCTGTGCTTTTCGTTGGGTGCCCAGTGGCCCAGCTGGAAGGGTTGAGTAGCCCCAAGACGGCACTGCAACCAGATCTGCTTGTTGTGGCTCCATATAGGTGCCCGGAGGGGGGAAAAAAAAAATGAAGCAAGAGGCGTCTTAGTAGTGAGAGGATACCCTGCCTCACTTAAGCGTTTTGTCTGTGTAGACTTTGGTTCCTAACTGGCCAGATCTATAGGACCATATATACGTTTTGCCCACAAATAACCCTGAGCTAAGGAAAAAAAAAAAAAAAAAGCCTTTGTGTTCATTAAAGATTTATCTTTCCATCTCAGAAAATGCCAACCACAGATCTCCTAAAAGCATGAATCTGGTCCTTGGAAAACATCGCAAGATTGAGTAACAGCTATTGAGGTCACCTTCTGAATTCGGAACCCATAGCATCTCATTACTTAGTACTTAAACACAGAAAGAAAAAATCTCTTTTTCCACCTCTGTTAAATAAAAAGCTGAAATCCAATTACGTCACAGAGCTAGTGAACTGGGGCTAGAAGAAAATACCTAATGCATCACAAGTCTACTGTCAGTAGCTTTGGAGAAAATGTTTCCTCAGCTCAGTTTGTCTTGGTTACATACATGTAGCCTACACGAAGCAAAGGAACTGTGACTATAGGATTCCATATTTGGGGCCAGGGTCTATGGCAACCCGAGTCCATGGAAAGAGCATCCAGTTCATGGCTAGGACTAAACCAGATGTAGAGAAACGGGCATCTTGTTCTGAAGATGTGGCGTCCCAAGTGATTTTACTGGCTCCTGATTTTCTCAGCCCTGGAAAGGAATAGAGATGGTAGCTCCCTTCCTAAGAGCCTCAGTGAATGGACCCTCTTGCATTTCTTCTGTAGTCCAGCAACTTACTCCCCTGAATTTCTTGCTGTTTCTAAACCACAGCCTTCCCTGATTTGGCTGATGTCCTAGGAGGATTCAGAGGGATAAGAATCTTCATTTTGTATGAGGGATATGAGTCTTCATTTTGTATCAGTGAATCAAGAGCGAACATGGAATCCAAGGATTACTCAGACCCAGCACTGATGACAAGTCATCACAAGCCTTGCCATGGTGGTGCCTTCACTACTAGTTCCAGTAATGTCTCTACTGTTTGATCTTTGTGCTACCTCATTGCTACTCTGGATGCCCTGGAGGGTTGGTAGAGACTTTTATTGAACCAAGATAATTAATCCAGAGCTGGGAGCTCTGCTAGAGCTGACAAAAGATAAAGGGTGCTGTGGAATCTTAAAGACTTATTAGCGTGTCTTTGCCTTTTTGCTGCCTCAGACTGATATGGCTAGTCTTCTGGAGTATGTCCTGGTAGGACTGAAGGCTCTACAGGCCCTTTACTCAGCTGAGTTGCTTCCACACTAGCCCTTTTCTCAGGAATTGCCATCCTTTGTTCACTTATTTTTGATAGGGAATCCACAAAATGTTGCTGCCAAATCATTGCGTTCCAGTGTTTTCTATGTTGTCCTCCTGTTCAGAACGGATCTGTAGCAATTTTATTTGGCTATAAAATGCAACTGCAACATCAGTTTGTCGAGTGTGCATAGGCAAAGCACTATTGAGGCTTTAAGGGGCTATTGTGTCTTTAATTAAAAGCCTCTTGTTTGCATTTCATTGCTTCATGTTCAGTACAACTGTTGAATTAGTAATGAATTTCCCTTTAATTCCAGGGTGGGGAACGTCTTTCAGTCCAAGGGTCAAATTCAATTTCAGAGAAGTTCTCGGGAGGCTCATTCCAGTGGTGAGTGGGGCAAAAGGCAAAGGCGGAAGAGCCAAAGGCAAAAGGGGTCGGGTCAAAATACCAAAAATATCGTATAAACATATTCTAGCTTAAAGCTCTTACTTCCAGTAACTAAGCCTTAGGATAGGCATTTGAACCTTTTAGAATGGGGGGGGGGACACTGCACAATAGCCGGGAAACCACCAAACCACTGGTTGGGAGAAAGAGGGTGGGGCTATCTGGGGAATCCTGGAAGGCTGGGCTGGGATCCCAGGAGGGCCAGATTTGGCCCCTCGGTGTGAGGCTCCCCCACCCCTGCCTTAATTAGTCAGTTTCTTTCCCCTTTGGTTTGTGTGTGTTTTAAAATCCTAGTTTCCTTATCTTATTGTTTTCTGTTCCTTCTCTGATAGCGACATATAGTTATTTTGCTATAAAAGAAAGAAAAACAAGAAAACCAGCAATTTAACATGCTCTTATACCTCTGCAGAGAACTGAAGCTGACTAATCAAAAGGCAATTCTTCACTAATTCCCTAGCCACACTGAACAGGAAGCAATAAAATGGGCAAAACCCATAAAAAGGAAATGCTTAATTAACATTATTGGGGAACTTTGCTAAATGGGACTTACTTGTGTGTAAACATTATAGAAGAATCTTGGCCATGGGGAAGGGCATTGCTGGTTAACAACATTGTGTTAAATTGCTTTTGGACACAAGGAAGGGTGTGTTTGGGCTTTCAGCTTTTTCATTTTAAATAGTCATTTTGATAATGTTGCTTTAAACTTGTATTTTATTGTGTTGTTTGAATGTTGTATTTATAAACTTTTGTGAGCCGCTTTGGGGGGCTTTTTGGCTGAAAGACAGCATAGAAATAAACTGTAACATAACACGACACAACAAATTAAGCACTGTGAGGAACTTCCGTTTTAATTCCACTTCCAGCAAACTGTGGCAAAGCGATGCCTCAGTAGCACTAAAGGGCTCTAGTGTAGAAGCAATTCTGGTCTAATACCTTAATTCCAGGGAGGTTTGAAGACAAAGCTGCTTCTCTTCCAAGATTCTTAACAGCCCACAGAGACTGGAGTGGGCTGCCATGCTATGGGCGGAGAGGGCACGAATGCATCTTATCACAACCATGCATCCTCACACGCCAAGTCACAAGGACTCCCTTTGACGATGGCAATCAAACTGGGCGAAACACATTGCCTAAAGCATATTTTTTAAAAAGTATTTCTAGTGCAAACTAAGCCACTTAGGAACACAGATTTTAAAAACTATCCATGCTACAACCACTGATGCCTCGGACGATCCCACGTTCAAAAGTGCACAGTGCTCTGAAAAGTTCCAACTTGCAGGCCCATGGATTCCTCTGCCATCTACCAATATTGCAAAGCCTTACATCTCTGGGTCCTGCAACCATCACCATCACAAATTTCACAGGGTTACATATTCTAGGACGTGCTTGGCTCAGCCCCCTGGGATCCTTCTGTGTCATGGAACCCAGCGTACTCCATGTTCCAGAACACTCAAAGCCCTCCAGAAACTTCTCCTGTGGTGAAAAGGGCGGCAGACAGGATGGTGGAGGGAAATGGGGTGACCGGCAAAAAGCCTGTCTGGGAAACATAGACACCTGCACTCCCTTTGGAGGTCATGTCCCACAAGGTGAAGCGACAAGCAAAAGAAAAGCCTATCTTCTGAATACATTGCATTCCTCTCACCCACCCTCAAAAGCAAATCTATTCCAATATCCTGGCTAAACCTCAGGGTAGTTTCCCCCAGGATACATACTGGAACTTGGGATCCGGTCTATTTTCAGAGGCCAAGGTAAGGTGCCAAGAGCAGGCCAGTGTCAGTCAGACTTCTCCTTCAAGGAAAGAGGGGCCCATTCCGCCAGACCCACAGGGCTACATAATAGTGCCTACGGTGCTACTGACTTCTCTATGCCCTAGGCAGGCAGGCAGGCAGGCAGGCAGAGGGAGGGAGCCAGAGAGGGGAGAGGAGCCAGAGAAGGGCTGTAGGGCAGAGTTCTGTGTGGACCGGCCGGCATCCCTGGGCTGAAGGTGCGAGGCTCTTACCTGCCCGGAGCCCTGGCCTGAGCCATCCGAGCATACAAACTGCACAAATTCCTTCAGCGAGTCCTGGCCGTGGTGGTGGTGGTGGTGGTAGCGGATGGTCGGGTGCGTGAAGTAGGGGCTGGACTGTTGGATGATGGAAGTTGACGGGAAGTGCAGGGCCGACGCTGTGGCACGGGGGCTTCCTGGAGAGTGTAAGGACAGATGGACAGAAACACAGAGAGGGGAGAGACGGAGAGACAGAGAGACGGAGACAGAGAGAGAGGGGGACAGAGAGAGATGTCAGTAACAACCCCCATGCCATGCTGCTTCTATTCCACACAGACTAACAGCCACCTGTATCAATCATATTTGCTCAGGCCTCATCTGGACAACCTGCCCCACATCCTTGCGGCAGAGGGTAAGGGGTGCCATGATGCCTCTTCTGCTGTTGTCACAACCTCAGCAGGGGGTAGAATCATAGAATCATAGAAGAGTAGAGTTGGAAGGGGCCTACAAGGCCATCGAGTCCAACCCCCTGCTCAATGCAGGAATCCAGGTCAAAGCATCCCTGACAGATGTCTGTCCAGCTGCACCTTGAATGCCTCCAGACTGGGAGAGCCCACCACCTCCCTAGGTAGTTGGTTCCATTGTCTTATTGCTCGGACAGTCAGGAAATTTTTTCTGATGTTTAGGTGGAATCTAGGTTCCTGTCACTTGAGCCCATTATTCCGTGTCCTGCAAACTGGGATGATCGAGAAGAGATCCTGGCCCTCCTCTGTGTGACATCCCTTCATGTACTGGAAGAGTGCTATCATATCTCCCCTCAGTCTCCTCTTCTGAAGGCTAAACATGCCCAGTTCTTTCAGTCTCTCCTCATAGGGCCTTGTTTCTAGTCCCTTTATCATCCTTGTTGCCCTCCTCTGAACCCTCTCCAGTTTGTCTATGTCCTTCTTAAAGTACAGTTTTACAACTGGACGCAGTACAGTTGGCTCCTTTTCCCAAACAGATACATGGGTGAGCATTTGCCAAGACGTGCAAGCAGATGCAGAGGGCTCTGGGCTGTGTGTTACACAACCTGAACCTATAAACATGCAGCAAGTGTGTATATATCTATGTATTTATAAAGACTTACACACACATATACACACACACAGAGTGGGAATGGGGGATACTTTTGCTTCTGTGCATGTATTCATACCCATCATTTTTTTAATTGCACCTTGTTGATGTCCTCTGCCTACAAGCTATAAACAGGTTTTAACCAATGCCACCACCAATCCCCCACCCTCAGCCTTCATCAACATGAAGTACAGGTAGCTGCATTTGCTTTCATTCACCCCTTATTACCATGACTTCTTCCATCCCTCTATGGTTTCCCTTCCTTGTTCCCTCATCTAATTTAAGATTATTAGCTTGTTAGGGCAGGGACCTGTCTTTTTCTTCTTGAATTGCTCTGAAAAATGCCATGTACATTAATGGCACTATATAAATAAATAAGGATAATGATAACTCGTACCTCTCTGCCAAGCACACAAGGGCAAAAGTGCGTAACATATTCCCCTCTTTGGGAATTACTGGTACATTAGTAACTAACATGGAGGGAATGGAGCAGAGCCAGTCAAGGGACCAGCTGTTGTGGACTGGGGATTGACTCCCGTGTGTGGCTGAAGTTCCTCCTAAACACACTGATATACTAGGCAGATGGTGGAAACTGGAATTATAGGGATGATGGCAAAGCAGGTATACAGAACAATTGAATACTGGCTAAGCTGGGAAGGTAGAAGGAGGACAGGAAACGGTTGTGCTCTATGGCAGCTGAGTATAAAAGAAGGGAGAATGGGCTAAAATGGAAGGAGGTCGGATTAATATTAAATTTATGAAAGATATTTGTAATGATACCAATAGCTGGCTAATGGAGGCAGTTACTAAAGATGATTAGGGAGTAAAATCACTGAAAAATCAGCAGCACTAAAAGACTCTAGTGGGGAAGCAATCTAAGCATTACATAAGACTATGATTCTGTGCATGAAGAATCTCAGCTGTACACCTACAGAATGAGGAAGAGTATCCTGGAGTTCCTGACTAGAAGCTCCCACAACATTCTATGACAAGATAGCTCAAAGGAGCTGAATGAGTTGCATTAAATTAAAAAAAAAAACTGGCCTTTTGCCACAGCACCGATGGCATCATCACAGCTGGAACTGCCCAGGCTTTAAAACATACTTTGTTAGATCACATAGATTTAGTCAACTACAACCCAGTTTCAAAATTGCTATTCCTTGGCTAGGTGGCTGAGCAAAAACTGGTGGAACAACTCCAGGGATTTGGATCAAAAATCCTGTTCCTTCATATTTAGAGGAGTAACTGCAGGGCACACGGAAAGGTCTGCTTTTGGGGCAATTCTCTGCACGGGGAAATTCACCAGACTACATCTGTGCTTAGGGCAGAACTACACATTATGCAAAAGAGCTGTAATTTGATCACCCAATGATTTCTTTTTAAATGAAATGCAGCGCTGGGGGAAGGGAATGTTTAAGTCTTTCTCCGATGCTGCTTTCATGCTTTTTTGTACTATTTCATAATGTATTTCTATGGCTTTCAAATATTTTTTTAAAATATTTTGTGTGTATTGTGTTGAGTACTTCTATAAATAGAAAAGTGACTAATACATTTAGATATAAAAAATAAACAAAATGCTATCATCTTTTTGCTATCCACATTTTTTAAAACAAAAAAGCCAGGTTGGCAACTTAAGACACTGCTTCACACACTGCTGCCTTCCTGTGTGTTCAGAATGAGGTGCAAGTGTGTTGTCTCAATGACAGTATATGCAGTGAGCCCTAATACCTGTGAAGACTTGTGAAATGTGATTTCTGCACACCAGGACTACAGCTGCCTAGAATTTATGCCCCCCAATTCTTCACCCTGTCTTGTGGTGCCTTTCCCACAAAAGTTGGTCAATTGACTCTAGGCTTCTGGAGAGCAACTGATCAAGTGTACCCATGGTGCGCTCCCCAAACTGCAGGTCAGAAGCAAGCAAGCTGATCTTGGACAAAGTTTAGCCTGCCTCATTGGTTATCTGTTTCTTTTTGGTTTTCTGTACTTTAAAACTGTGCATTTCTTTAATATATTACACAATGCTACTGATAATTTTGCACAGGAGTTCTAACTATGCCCTACATCCAAGCAGTGAAATGCTGCTACTTAGGTACGTATTTTCAGTAGCTGTATAGTGTCTGAGGAGTTTTACGGTTATGAAGCAAAAAGTTACTTTGCTGGCAGTGGTACCTTCCAGCGGGGCTTCTCCACAGATTGTTTTAAAGTAGGGAGTTGGTGGCAGAGCAACTACCTCCATTCCAGGATTGAGTTCATCTTAGTTTACTTAATCCTGCCCTTTTAAGTAATATGTAATTCTGGGGACTGAATTTGAGAAGAGGAAGAAAGAGAGAAATCAGGCAGCTCATGTGACACTGTTGCAGTTAAATCGCTACAGTAATCTTCTTCCGCCATATTATTTTACGAGTTCATATATGCAGAGATTAGATGGGAAACCTAAGCAAACACTGGCCAGTACATTCCTAGCCCCAAATGTGCCAGTGGCTTTGGTTGTCAAGAGGTCTGCATCTTTGTTAGCTCTGCCCATCTCTTGACAGCGTGCTTCAACTGGTATTATATTTGCAGTAAGGCTGATCCTTGAACAAAATATAATTGTCATCCAATGCAAGATCCAAAGTGTGTAAAGAGTGACTGACTGACTGACTCTAAAGGTTAGACTGACTCTCAGCCTAACCTACCTCACAGGGTTGTTGTGAGGATAAAATGGAGAGGAGGAGGAGGAGGAGGATTATGTAAGCCGCCTTGGGTTCCTTGCAGGAAAAAAGGCGGGGTATAAATATAATAAATAAATAAATAAATAAAGAGACAGGCAAAAAGTTCACCAACCTACTGGTTCTTGAAATGCTAGCCCTTTGCAAAACCTGCCTTAGGGTCGGATTTGAAGCTTCAGAACAGCCCACTTAATATTGCAATCCTATAGAAATATTCTCAGAAGTAACTCCCATTAAGTTCAATGTGGCTTACACGCCCGGTAAGTGTGTATAGGACTTCAGCCTAAGCCTCCTTACTCTGTTCTTAACCTGACCACTTCATCAGAGATGCTGTCATAAAGACCCTGATCTGAAATGCCTTCCTCTCCGTGTCCGTACACACGCACACGCACGCACACACTTACATGCCTTCAATAAATACAACTAGATATCCCCAGTATATAGTGTTACATCTATCAATCAATCCATTTATTACGGTCATGGACCATAGTGTTACATCATATACACACACATACCAATGTTAGCCTTAGGCATTTGTACACAGCACCAAAATAGGTTTTTCATTCATGCTATCTACAGACACACACACACACACACACACACACACACACAAATATGTCCTGAATTAAACAAGACAAAGGCTGAGTAACTGGGTAACTGGAAGTCTGGTCTCTCTGGAGATTAGTTTTTATGCTGCTGTCTCATCTACTGTTTTCCATTTTATAGCTGTTATTTTACTGTATACACTTTATCATTGTTGTAGTATTGTGTTTCTATTTATTTTTTTTATCGTAAAGCTACCCTGAGAAAGATTCTTTGAAGGGTAATGTATAAATGACTAAAATAAATAAAAAATAATAATTAATGCAGCCAGTAAGTCTCCAAAGAGGCACTTAGAATAGGTTTAAAATAATGTTTGCTTTTAAAACATAGATGTCTAGCAAAGTTAATGGAAACTTGCCTAAGTTACCTTCACATCAGTGGCGCTTACAACCCTATAAATGCAATTGCAACTGCAATGCTGTGGACAATCTCAGAGAAGCAAGCCCATGTTTTTGTTTTGTTTTCAATCTGGAAGTAGCAAGCCAAAGGAAACATGACATACAAACCTGGGCATATCTTGATTTGCTACATTGGTTATATTTGTCTCTATCAGAATTTCACATTTAGGAATGTTCTGTGTGTATTTTACTCAGGGCTTTTTTTCTGGTGGAACTCACCGGAACTGAGTTCCAGCACCTTTTCTTCTATTAATTGCATTACAATTTAATCGCCATCTACTCCCGAGGAAATGTAATCCAAGAGTTCCGGTACCCTTTTCTCCAGAAAAAAAAGCACTGATTTTACTAGATATTTAGCTCTACTCCATTCATTCTGGAGCCTCCTCTTCCACAGGATTCTCATATGAACAAGTTAAGCTGTGTTATACCAAATCAGACTAAGGATCCATCTATCCCTTGTGGTCAACTCCAACTTGAGGATGTCCAAGTTGATTTGGATTAATGGATCAAGACAACTTGGTGTAAACCCTGCCCTTTATATGCCATCACAATGACCAATCCTCCAGGATGCATTTTACAATCCATGTGTTAAGCTGGCTCAGCAGAGGAAAGAGAAAGCAAGAGAACTAAAGAACAAGAAAGGGAGAGGGAGGGAGAGAGAGAGAGAGAGAGAGAGAGACAGGCAGAAAGAGACCATTGCCAGAACCGACATGGTTGAGAGCTCTTTCAGGGAGAGAGCTCTGTCCTTCGTCTCCCCACCTTTGCCCACAATCCACCCATTCCCTCCCCTAAGAAAATGGCTTTGTTCTCACCTGGTCTGACTCCTGCTAGGACAGGCAGCGGGTGGTGGGTGAAAGCCATTCTCGGGGAGGTGGTGTGGGAGGACAGGGCACTGCAGAAATCCAGCTTCCCTGACTTCTTTAAAGAAGCCGGTCCTGGCAAGGAATCAGGGAGAAAGTGCATGGTTTAACGGATGGAAAGATGAATTAGTATTTAGCTGTGCTCTTTCATTCACTCTTGTGGCCGTCTCATAGCCTGAATATGCCCCCTTAGCCAGGATTCAGGTGTCACAGTCACAGATCTATGGGATAATTGTGTTTGGCAATGGCTGTTTTGAATTTCTTGTGATTCTACCTGTCACTGAGCCGGTCTACGAACCAGCTGACATGTGTCTATTTTGCATAAAAGCTGCCAGCTTTCTGTCTGAGAACTTGGCTGAAACAATTAGTCAGATTCCAACATATGAAGAAGTGGTAGATGCAAAGACATAATTATCATTTATTATTTCTACAGCACTTAGCATGTACTAAGCACTAATCTTTATGAATCTGCACAGAGCCTGAAACAATAGCCCAGGGAGCAAATAATTAGCTTGCTGACCCCATTAGATCACAACAGTTTCTTTCCTCTCAAAATGGGCTAATTTTTGTCTTTTCTTGTAGAGTATCCCTTTGGGTGTAAGCTAGTAAACCTATTTGTTGTCTTACAGGCACATCTGAAAGAGTGGTATACTTCACTTGTGGCACTCTGCAATAGGAATGACAGGAACTAATCTATCAGGAATTTTTATTAGGGTTTTGAAAGAACTTGGGTGCTTCCAGACAGAGGGCTCCTAGTGTTACCAATCAAAAGACACTGTGCAGCTATTCCATTTTTTCCTCCTTAATGGATTTTTTTGTGGAAAGAAGAAAAAAAAAGACAGAATAAGCAGTGGGAAAACATGGGAGAGTTACAAGTAGAAGATGACATCGTGTGGACCCCCTGTAAAATTCCATGAATGAGGCCTTGAAGTAGTGCCTCCTGGTCTCAGGGCTTTTTCAAGCATAAAGCAGTCTAGCTTCAGTTGGATTTGTAAGGGGGGATGAAAAATCCGCATTAGTCAGAATGCTCATTTGCATGACAATTGCCTCTTCTCCTCTGAATTAACAATGATCAGACATTAATATCAATCTGCTCAAAGGCAATTTAAGCCTTACTCTCTGGCCCTGCAGTTCTAAGAAAGAAGAGTAAGAATCACGGCCCTGCCACCTCTCGCTTTGAACAAGGTCTAAATTGGGTGCCATTAGAATTATTTGAGAATTGCCTGCAGCCCCAGAAATCACAAGGATGCCAAAACCTGAGGTACAGCAGCTACCTATGAATGAGGTTACATTTTAGTGACTCACGGGGGGATCCATCTAGTCCTTTTTCAAATGGTTCGTTCGATTTCCAGATATTACCCCTTCCCTTTCTTCACTGATCAGCAAAGCTGCAATCGCATACTTGAGATCTTATTCTGATGTCTCTTTAAGGAACTTTCCAGCACTATAAACTTGCAAAGTTTGATTGACACACTGCTTTGAAATCAGTTTCTGAAAGAATGTGCAAACACAAGCTAACCTCCTTTGTACCACTCTGTAGCGGGACCTGGTATCATAGAGGAAGAAAGCCAGAGACCGGGTTTGCATGATCACAGAGGGAAAATAAGTCACGGTGGCTTATTTTCCTTCTCTGCATGTGCTGGCCATGAGCTGCCTCATTAGTGTAATTACCCTTGCCCTGCAAGGGTTGCTGTGATGTCTGAACCCGGAGAGGGTGGCTGGCTGAGATGGTTTACAAATCACCCAGCAACCCTAGAACAAGCCACGGGTTTCAGGGCGGTTTGTAAACCACGCCAGCCACACTCGCCAGGCTCAGACGTCATGACAACGCGTGCCCAGAGTGGGTAATTGTGTTAATTAGGCGACTCACAACCAGCACACGCAGGGAGGGAAAATAAGCCACTGTGGCTTATTCTCCCTCCATGATTGTGCAAACCTGGTCAGAGAGTCAAGCACCGTCTTTGATATCCTCAACCTCGTACTCCCCCACTCTCAAAAGCTACGTATGTGGCTGTGCAAGTCCCAAGAAGCAGAACAAAAAAAATGCTACAGAAACCCCAGGACTTCCCACTCTGCCATCCCACATACCAGGCTGCGATGGGACCTCCAGGTCCTGGGCAGAAGCTAAGAAGGCAAGACAGTACTGCCCAGATTTTCTTAGCCCAAATTGATTTTGTATATCTGCTTATCACAGAAATATCATTATGGGCATGGGAACCAGTTATTAAACCAGTAAATCAGTACAAGGAGTATTATAGAGAGTGGGTACCGTAATATCTGGAGGGTGAAGCTGCTCCTAAGACTCAAGTACATGTAGACTGCAGATTATAGGCAGAGGACCATAGAATGTGTTGGTTAGTCCTGAATCCTCCTCCCCCCCCACCCCAAATAGGTACATAACCGTTGCTATTAATAAGAGCTAAGGACCGAACTACATGAGATGTGGGGCCTCCATAATTGGATCTCCCAACATCTTTATTTTTACCCGAAGGCAACTGCAGGGGTCTCCAATTTTGAATGGAGCATTGGTGATGGGGGGCAGAGTGTTTAACCCTTACCAACGTGCTATTTTCCAGATCTAACACTGAAGCCAATAGCACCTTTGGGGATAGGATTTCAATCTGGGAAAGGGCACAGGGTAGGGTAGGGTCAAATACCCCTGCCGCGGCAGCACCACTGCTCCAATCAAAACTGGATCCACCAGCAGCTGCTTTAAGGTAAAAATGAAATCTGGTTATGAAGTGGATTGTAAGATCTGAGCATGAGGCTCCTATGCCTCATACAGTTCGGTCCTAACATACACCACAGAGAACTTTTTGGGTGTAATGAGAGTATCCTCCCACACTTAACATACAATGGTGATAGTCCTGCAACAGTGGTGATGCTTGTAGAAATGTACTAATTGGGGAGGGAGAGATCACTGAAATGAAGACAGCTTTGCAGTAAGGGGGGGGGGACACATCCTGATTGCCTAGAGAGATGTGCACTAGTGCTGGAGGTGGAGATTTCATGCCTCTTAACAACAACAACAACAACAACAACGACAATGACAACAACAACGGAAGAGGTTGTTGAAATGGTCATCATCAGGCGATCACTCGTGACCGAGTAAGATTGTCTTCCGGGATAAAAGGATGGAAATTCTAAAGAAGATTGTGTAGACTCTAGCGATGGGTCCGTAAGTGACTGTGGAGGCCAATTCTAGATCCACACAGCTTCCCACAGTGAGGACACAGGCTACCAGATAGAAGATGGTCCTGTAAAGGATTCATTTGACGTGCTTTTCGCTTAGCACGTTTCTCCCTTTCACCTTGCACTCGGGCTTCTTCAAAGTCCATGGATCCTTTGTGAAAGGCCAACCTCCAGTTAGATCGTTCATGGGCCAGAGCTTCCCGGTTTTCGATGTTTATGTAAATGGTAGGACATCACTGAAGGAGAAAGGGTAGCCTTGCACCATCTTTTTCAGGCCTGCATGAGTGCTCATGAAGAACAGCTCATGGGGTAAATTTTGCAGGAGCTTGTGGCAGTCACACACAAGCACACACATCTCCATCACAGTACTGCTGTTTGTGTGTCTGGGTACCTCCAGAAAATTCAGTTTGCAACAAGAACAAACCAACAAACCAACACGGATCGTGCACAAGAAGTGGAGGGCAGGAAAACGCCTGTGATTTACGCTATGCATTGCCTGCACAAGTCCTCAAGAATGAGAAGGTGAACAGACAAAACCAAACTTTAATATTTAATTTTATTTAAATTTCTTATTCTTAAGCCAGCCACTTGAGTTAGAAGGGCTTTTAAAAACATGCTTGGGGTTCCCAAGTATCCAGATGTTAAGGGTCAAACGGACCATTCCAATAACAATGGACTGAGCTGTTGGAGAGATGGCCAGATCATTTCATTTGGCCGTTCCTGCATCATGCCTCGATGGGCTGTGCTCCTGCTTCTTAAGATTCCACAAGACAGAGGAATTATTATTACATGTCCTCTCAAGGGCAGCTGATCAGTGAATAACTCCTCCTGCAGCCTTATTGCTAGCTTGAATATGTTTGTCAATATATACTGCTGCCCCAAGCACGTGTCTCCCACTTAATTTTACTGTTAATGAATATTGTGCCTCTAATTTACATTTCTGTGCTTTATTGATTTCTACAGCTTCAGGAATTACCTGACTTTCAGACAGTGGCCTGGATCACATGATCATGGCGGCTGAAACAACCCTGAAATAACTTGTGGCAGCCGCCATGTGTGCCGGCTGGATTTCCCTCACTACCCACACCAGCGCAACTCGCCATGTTGTCCGACCCTGGGAGGCATGTCTTGTTTGGGGTGGGCAGCAACCCTCAAATAGCCCAACAGCAGCCCATGGGTTATTTGAGGGTTGCTGCCTACCCCAAACAAGCCTTATTTCAGCTGCATTGATTATGCAAACTAGGTCAATGGGACAATTAATACTGCCCCACCGTGCCTTTTTTTGAAACAGCCACTTAGCAGAGCTGTTCCCCATGTTGCATCCTATATATGAACAGAAAACTCAATTCTCCAAGTGTGGATCCTTATGGAGCTGAAACAGCACCATTCACGTGCAAGAGGGACATATCACAAGGCTCAGGGGAACCCCAAGGTTTGCAGAAGTACAAAAACCTAAGGGCCCAATGAGGACTGAACACGCTCTGTGGCCACGGTATGCAGACTGTTGCGGGGTGGGGGACGGAGTATCCTGGAAATGGGCATGGCAGCTTGGTTGAAGCCTTGAACAGGAACACTCCGTGCTGCAGCGTGTCATTGCAGGTCCCATATTTTGTAAAAAAAAGAAAAAGAAAAAAAGCCCAGCGAGTAAAAGGCTGCTGCTTGTGTTTCTGATGCTCCTGCTGGGGCCATCAGTGATTTGGTAGCTCCTTCACTAACCCCCTGCCCCTGCCTTACCCCAATGCACACACAAGCAGTTCTGTCTCCATTTGTGTGTGGAATATACCTCAGATCTCCTGCACAGTAATTAATTTCCATGTGTGTGTATTCTTATAGCGCTGTGGGCTGACCCTGATTCCACTCCCCAGAAACGTACAGCCACCCAGGAAACAGGATTGTGAATTGTAAAAATGTCATCCCAATGACTGTACAACAAGCAAACTGGTGGCATACCCCTTGAATGAAGAGAGCTGCTATAATGTCTTTTAGGGAAATGGGCCACGATTTTCATGTTTGCCACTGTCGCTGTAATCCAGCACAATCTGGCACTTCAGCAGCAGGCAAGGGGGCCTGGGAGAGAAAAGCCCCCAGCCTGTTATCTCATGCCAGCTGCCTAACACCTGATACCTGTGCACAGAGATGGGGATGGGGAGAGGGGCTGCCAGCCAGCTGTGAACACCTGTCCCTGTCAGACGGCTGGATGGTCTCTCCAGCTGTTCACACAAGCCCTGCAGCTGCGCTGCTTAATTGGAGATTTGTTGAGATGGCTGGGAACAAAACTCAACAAGACAAAGGGGGAGGGGGGGGAGGAGAGAGAAAGAAAGACACACAGAGAGAGAGGATGTGTTTGAATACAACCTGTTCCACAGCCTTGAGGCTTCTAAAGGGGAGGAGACACCTTTGGGATCAAATTGTCTAAGCACAACATAGGATGATGTGACAGGATTGTAAAAGCATAACCGAAAGCAGCCCCCAGGTACAAAGCAGGCCCATTCACACACTCATTCCTCACAGCTAAGCTGCACAGTCTTGCCCTGTCCCATGTGCCGCAAGCAGAGAGCAGGTGTAGCGTGGAGAGTGCAGAGAGAGACAGGCTCAAGAAGACTTGTGCCCAGGGCCGGTGCTACCATTAGGCCAACTAGGCAGCTGCCTAGGGCGCAGGGCTAAAGGGGGTGCCAGAAACGCCTTGGGGAAAAAATACAGCGCTCTCAAGTGGGAAGGGGGGCGCTAAATATCTGATCTTGCCTAGGGCACCAAACTGCCTTGCACCGGTCCTGCTTGTGCCACATGCTGTAGGTGAAGGCAAATGGAAAAAAGCCCTCCCACCCCCTGTACTTACTCTGACCTGAGAGTAAATTGCTTCCTGCCTCCAAAAGTGGAAGCCAAGCTCTGGGAATGAGCAACGCCTTTCACTAAGCCTTCCCAATGTTCTGTCCCCACGCAATGGCCATCCCTCACAAGGCAAAAGCGAACCCTCAAAGGATCCATCCATCTCCTGCGATTCACTTCCTGCTCCTGGCAGGAGAGGACCTTCTCAAGATGAAGTTACAGCTCCTGCCTGTCCTGGCTAAGGGCTACTGTGGGCCCGCCCCTCCATGGATTTGCTCAACCATTGTGGATTCAAGCTATGCTCTCCACAGGAGTTCTACAAGTGTCTGCATGGATAGATTTTACTGACTAGTCTTCTTTCTTAGTCCAAATGTACTTTTTGGAAGCCATTCTGTTAATTTTAGTTAGCTTACGATCTGGATACACTCCGTCTCCAATTGCTTAGTCCTTACACCAAGTGTATAAAATTCACAGATCACTTCATGGCTATAAGCTTACTATACTGTATGGTCAAATCTTCAGGCAAATGCATTTCTACAAAACAAATGCATAGGGAAGGCTCACTTTCTCCTGAAACATCTGACTTCTTCATAGCACATAGATTTCATAGATCACAGAGTTGGAAGGAGCCTACTACAAGGCTATCGAGTCCAACCCCCTGCTCAATGCAGGAAACAAGAGGAGGGTCTCCCATCCAAGTAATAGCCAGGCCTGACCCTGCTTCGCTTTCCACGCTCAGACAAGCACTTGCTACCAAGGTGTGAGCAGTTTTGTCATCAGCTGAGAATGCTGATATGCAAACACCTAAGATGCACAGAAGAATAATCAGAATTTTCATGCTAACATATAAAAAGGATGAAAGGAAGCGCGATGAAACAGGGCACTGTTAAGAGGTGACTTCTTTGGAGACCAAGTTCCTCCACCATGACATCACAGACTCATAGTCATTCCAGCAACCAGTGAGCTAAAGGAGCATCCCATCCAACACCCAGAAAAAAATACAGGATTTTGGAACGGCAATAGAATGGGGGATTATTGTAGCTGATGGAAGCTGATAACCTTTTGACTGCATACTAGTCACTCTCGCCATAGACAGTTATGAAGGCTGATTACACTTCCAAAGCAAATTTAGATTTTGTAAAGAAGTTTGAATTCTTCAAAACATTTTTCTTTTAATGTTCCAGAATGGGTAAAGAATGCCGGGTGATAAGTCTCATTGGAAATGAAGGGAAAGACCCCACTAAGCAAGTACACAAATGCTTAACCAGAGGACGACACACATCGTGTCAGGAAATTGCTATTTCAAAACGGCAGCAAAGGGTTCGTGCATTGATCAAGGTACAAAGTATTGCAACCTCTGGACTAGGATTAACTGAATTCAGCTCTCTCAAGTCTCAGGGGCGGATATAGTCATGCCCTGCTATCGGAAGTCCCTTACTTAGAAAGGCCAGGAATCGACAGAAAGTCTCAAATGAGCCAGGTATACATGCTCCCGCTGGGTTATGGATGGTCAGCTCATCCTAAGAGCCAGCATCCTGTCCTCTATCTCAGTGTTCTCCAGCCTTGGGTCCCCAGATGTTTTTGGCCTACAACTCCCAGCATGCCCCAGCCAGCTAACACTGCTCTATCTACTCCCACCCCTAACTATCCCATCCATCGTAACACAGGTAGAATCTGTCCATGTAAATACTTTGGGTTTTAATTCTATTCTGTTTCCTGACTTTTGGGTCTCCAAACGGTGCACTCTTTTTCTGCAGTGAAACCGCAGCAGCATCTCATCCCAGAAACAGCTGAGTCCCAAGCCTGCCTGGGAGAAGAATGCCAGGGTAACTAGCCGCTATGCTCCAAGCCAAAGGGCAGCTGCTGAACCTCAGCACTGGGCAAGAAATCCCAGTACGAACAGGTGCCGTGCCCACCCCAGAGGCTGCCGCATCTCAGCACAGCCTCTTCCCAGTCCCGACAACCTTTGAAGCGGGGCCTCTTCTCTCTCACAATCCTGCACTCTCACTGCCTTCTTCTGCTCTCTCCCTGGCCATTCATCTCCTTCCTCTTTATTCACGGCAACCTCATCATGCACACATCCAACAAGTACATGCAGACATGCTGTCACTCACAACCCCCACATGGCACCCACAAGCTGGCATATCCTCTAGCATCTGTGTAGATTCCCTGCCTAGACATTTCACTCCCCCAAAACACTCTATACACGGGGCACTGTGGATCTGTATTACATTTTCAGGAAGTCTCAGCAAGCATCACACAAATGTGCAGAACTCTGCAATTCAATGCGTGCAATCAGTTCAATTAGTGCAATCGATCTCTGTTCCTTTATGCCGACACACTAGGATACTTTAGTACATAGTACTCCACTGGCCCCTTCTTCCTTCCATGCTCCAGTTCTAGGCCTTTCTGCAGCCCTTAGGTTGGCCTGCCACCCAACTGCAGTGTTAGGATCTGTACTCCTTGGTCTCAGACCACAGCCTTGCTGGCCCTGGGTTCATCCTCCACTTTAGTCATCCCCATTCTGTTTATTTCATCATACCCCACTCCACCCCCCACCCCCACTGCTTTCTCTTCATCTTCTCTTCCCTTATTGTAGGCCTGGGCTCCCCTCTAAACCTGCATTTGAAGATTTGTCCATTAAAGAGCTCTGTCTAAGCAACCATATCTCAGTTTTCCTTGAAGTGCTCCTTCCTAGTCTCTGGAATCTGTAGGCAGACAGATCGTCAAAGCAGAGCTCCTTCAAAACCTTAGCATAGCTGCCACTTGCCCTGCGCCTTCTTTAAGGTGTGGCAAGGTGATGGAGAGGAAAGCTCTAGGAATCAGGAGCAGAAATTACTACAGCCTAGGATACTTCAAAGGGAACGTGTCAGGAGAGACCAGAATCTGCCTATGGTACTCTTTTCTTTTATCAAGGTGACTTTTTAAAAAAAACAAAACCAAAGGCGACTATCGTCTTGGAGGAATGAAATTCGCAACAGGTAAACTGCTTCTGCGAGGGAAATTTGTGCAGCCCCCATCGGGACAGTACATGAAGGGCAGAGGTCAACCTAGTCTCTCCTGGTTTTGTTTCCCATCCAATCTATGCCAGTTGGTGAGGCCAAGCTGGTGCCCCCTACCTGCGTCCACATCGTTGGGCCACCCACTGGACTGGCTGCTGCCAGCTGCTGGGGACCGCCCTGTCCCAGGATAGAACACATCATCTACAGGGCTCTCCATCTCGCTGTCATCTATCGACTTGGGCCGCTTGGTGGAGCTGCAAGGGAACAGACCAGAGAGGGGCAGACCATAAGCAACAGTGAGTGATGAGCTATGGTACCAGCTGAGAAGGTCTTTCCTCCTCCAGAGCCTGGGGCTTTCTCGTCCAAGGAACGTGACTTGAAATCACACCCCAGAAGGACTGGCAGTGGTTTCTTTTCGTCCTATGGTGGCACATGTGGGATGGGTTTGGAAAGTCCTGGTTTGCAGCAGCACAGATTCTTCCTACCACCTGTCCCCACCCCCACAACTGGAGCTGAGGGATGATGACACTGCCACAAGAGGCACCACTTTGATTCCAAGGCTAAGGTCTTTCAGCAGGACAAGAGACTTCTGCCTTACACAATAAATGTAGGGAGACATACCTGCTAGAAGGTGGAGATGTTATCGACCGTCTGCCAAGAGCCACTTGATTGATGTTGTAGTAACTGGGACTCTCCAGGTCGGCCAGAGAGAAATTTGGACCAGATGCTGTGGCAACAGGAGCTGAGGAATGAGAGACAACAGCTCAAAGACTGGAGAACAAGCATCAAGAGGAAAACAAAAGGTCAAACTGACTTCCTAACTGAGAAGCAGTCAGCATCTTGAACACAAATAACAGGGGGAAAGGGGGGGGGTTGATATAGGCAAGGCCAGTTTGTACTGGTGATGAGCACATTCCCACCATGTGTTCTGCAGACTCAGGCAGATGTCAGCATGTTGAGTATCCTTGGAGAAACTCCACCCCTCAGTGCTATTATCTCAGGCCTTGATTTTTGATACCCAGAGGCAAGTGTAGCTGCCTTGAACACATTGCTGATTCTCCTCCACAGCATCAAGGATTACAAACTTGTTTGTTTTTCAAAAAGACCTGCTCCCTGGGAGCCAGGGCACTCTGCAAGGGTTTAGCCCCAGGCAATTAGCTAATTTGCAGAGGAGCAAAAACAGTAACTTCAGCAAGAGAAGTTGCTGGATGCATATAGGCAAAACAATCCCGTTGTAAGATAGAAAGGAAGACAGAAAGACATCTCCTGTGTTGCACTGTCTCTGCCTCTCCACCCTGACCTCTTATTCCTCAGAATTTGGAGCTTCTCTTGCTTGTTCGCAATACAGTATCTGCTTCATTCTGTTGAAGGGAAGCAAGGGGAAGGCCAGTGGATCTAACTAGACAGCAGCTTCCTAAATTCTTGGTTGAACCTACAAGCCAGGTGCCCTTCTACCTAGGATGCACATGCTGTTCTGGGTCCACCATGTGGTCTGATGGGGGCCAGTTTGGGCTAAAACACCCCACCCCATTTTGATGGAGAGAGTGGAAGCAAGGGAAGAGATCAGGGCCTTTGTTGCCTGGAATTAGGGAACAATCTAATGTGTTACAATGGCTGGGTTGTTTTTTCTTTCGTCAATCCTTTTCTCTACTTGGCATCAGCATACAATTGGATGTGTGGCAAATGGAAAGTCAGCTAAATATTCCTAGAAATGGAGAGCTTCATAGAATCATAGAAATGTAGAGTTGGAAGGGGCCTACAAGGCCATCGAATCCAACCCCCTGCTCAATGCAGGAATCCAGGTCAAAGCATCTCTGACAGATGTCTGTCCAGCTGCACCTTGAATGCCTCCAGAGTGGGAGAGACCACCACCTCCCTAGGTAGTTGATTCCATTGTCTTATTGCTCTGACAGTCAGGAAATTTTTCCTGATGTTTAGGTGGAATCTAGGTTCCTGTAACTTGAGCCCATTATTCCATGTCCTGCAAACTGGGATGATCGAGAAGAGATCCTGGCCCTCCTCTGTGTGACATCCCTTCAAATACTGGAAGAGTGCGATCATATCTCCCCTCAGTCTCCCCTTCTGAAGGCTAAACATGCCCAGTTCTTTCAGTCTCTCCTCATAGGGCCTTGTTTCCAGTCCCTTTATCATCCTTGTTGCCCTCCTCTGAACCCTCTCCAGTTTGTCTATGTCCTTCTTAAAGTGAGGTGCCCAGAACTGGACGCAGTACTCAAGATGAGGCCTAACCAGTGCCGAGTAAAGGGGAATTATCACTTCCCGCGATTTGGAAGCTATACTTCTATTAATGTAGCCCAAAATTGCATTTGCCTTCTTTGCAGCCACATCGCATTGCTGGCTCATATTCAGTTTGTGATCTACCACAATTCCAAGACCCTTCTCACTTGTAGTATTGTTGAGCCAAGTGTCCCCCATTCTGTAACTCTGCATTTGGTTTCCTTTCCCTAGGTGCAGCACTTGGCATTTATCCCTATTAAATTTCATTCTGTTGTTTTCGGCCCAGCACTCCAGCCTATTGAGGTCACTTTGAATTTTGTTTCTGTCTTCCAGAGTATTAGCTGTTCCACCCAACTTTGTGTCATCTGCAAATTTGATAAGCATTCCCTGTACCTCCTGATCCAAGTCATTAATAAAAATGTTGAAGAGCACCGGGCCCAGGACTGAGCCCTGTGGTACCCCGCTCGTTACCTCTCCCCAGTTTGAGAAGGAACCATTGATAAGCACTCTTTGAGTCCGATTCTGTAGCCAATTGTGGATCCACCTGATAGTTGTTCCATCTAGCCCACTCTTAGCTAGCTTACTAATCAGGATATCATGAGGCACTTTGTCGAAAGCTTTGCTGAAGTCCAGATATATAATGTCCACAGCATTCCCACAGTCCACAAGGGAGGTTACCCAATCAAAAAATGAGATCAGATTAGTCTGACAGGATTTGTTCTTGACAAATCCATGCTGGCTTCTAGTAATCACTGCACTGTTTTCAAGGTGCTTGCAGACTGACTTCTTTATAATCTGCTCCAAAATCTTCCCGGGGATTGATGTCAGACTGACTGGCCTATAGTTCCCAGGTTCCTCCTTCTTGCCCTTTTTGAAGATGGGAACATTTGCCCTCCTCCAGTCGTCTGGCACTTCACCTGTCCTCCATGATTTCTCAAAGATAGTAGACAGTGGTTCTGAGAGTTCTTTTGCCAGTTCCTTTATTACTCTAGGATGCAGCTCATCAGGCCCTGGAGATTTAAACTCGTTCAGAGCAATCAGGTGCTCCTTGACCATTTGCCTATCAATCTCAAGCTGCAATCCTGCCCCTTCAGTCTGCACTTCAGGTTTGCCAGGGGGGTCATAGACCCTCTTTTGGGAGAAGACCGAGCCGAAGTAGGAATTGAACACTTCTGCCTTTTCTTTGTCTTCTGTTATCAATTTGCCATCCTCATTGCATAGTTGAACCACCAGTTCTTTCTTCTGTCTTTTACTGTGCATGTATCTGAAGAAAGCTTTTTTGTTGCTTTTAGCATTCCTCGCTAACCTTAGCTCATTCTCAGCTTTAGCCTTCCTGACACTATTCCTGCAGTTCTGTGCAACCTGCCTGTACTCTTCCCTTGTAGCCTGCCCTTCCTTCCACTTCCTATACGTGTCCTTTTTTGTTTTCAGGTCATCTTTGAGTTTATTGTGAGTTTATTCAGCGTATGCTTCTGTGACAACGATGTCAGAGAGGCTAAACTATGTATTAGTGTATGAAAAGATAAAAGGAATTGTACACATGGGGGCTCCTCTGCTTTTTCTTTCAACAGGGCGTTATGTATCCCTTCCCCCACTCCAAATTCAAATGATTCTATCTAAATATAGAATAGAAATGATGTATATCTTAAGTAAAATACAGTGGCAACAACTGAACACCAAGCTAGCGTCAAGTTGGGGCTAGCTGGGGGCAACTCTACATCATAGGTCTTATGCTTGCATCCCCAGGTCTCACCAATACAGCAGCACCAAACTCATGTAGGTTTATAGGTTTATTTGGCACAGGTACATTATCAGGCTCAGCAGTTAACCACCCTGGAGTAGTGCCTCACTTTACTTCCTCTGTCTTTACAGTTCTGAATTCCAGCACCCTTGGGACTGCCAGTTACTTTGGCATGAACCTGCACTGGCTGGAATCTCCATTGTGCTTCCTCCCACCACCTCCGACTCCTGGCTTCAGCCCAGCTGGCAGTAGCCTCTGTGCTCCTCCTCCATGATTCCCACTTCCCAGTTTCTTCTGGCCACTTGGCATGCCCCTGCTGGAGGAATCCTCCTCAGGGGAGGAGCTAGAGCTCCCAGAGACAAACAACACTGAGGAGCAGCAGCCCATGCCAGAAGACCAGGAAGAGTCTGGGCCCGCAGGGAAGCTGGCTGCAGGTCCATCCTCACAAGAGGAGGGGACCTCCACCTCTGAGACAGAGGTGGAGTGACCACCTAGCCCCCGAGAGTGGTGGTGTCTCAAGAGGAGGGCCAGAACAACCCATGTAAATGATTCCCCGTGAGTAGGGCCTTCATCATGAGGACGGCGTCTTCCAGAAGTCTCTCATGTGCTCTGTGTGTGTGTGTGTGTGGGGGGTGTCTGGAAGCTCCAGGTTATAAGCCTGTCCTAGGCAGGGAGAGCTGTTGGGTCTTGAGTGGACACAGTGCTTTACACAGCCATCTATTTGTTCTGAGATCTGATTCTCCTCTCTGTGAGATATGTGGAGTGGATGAAACAGTAGACCATCTTCTCTGGGATTGTGTGATGTATAGTACAGAACAGGGCTTTCTGTTTAATGAGCTCCAGAGCTTGGGGGTTGAAGGCTCTTCTTTGAGGTCTATTCTCTAAATAAAGGACCTTAGAAGTGTGGTCCTCAAAGTACTATGGAAATTTACAGGCATCTATGCCCGCTTGTAAGAATTAGTTGCGGGGGCCCCTCCTGTCCCAGTAGGTGGTGGTCATGGGGCCGTTTTGGCCTTGATCTGCCATTAATTCGAAGAAGAAGAAGAAGAAGAAGAAGAAGAAGAAGAAGAGGAGGAGGAGGAGGAGGAGGAGGAGGAGGAGGAGGAGGAGGAGGAGGAGGAGGAGGAGGCGGCGGCGGCGGCAGCATAGGAGGAGAGCTGCTGGCACAACACCTTTATTTATTTATTTATTATATTTATACCCCGCCTTTTTTCCTGCAAGGAACCCAAGGCGGCTTACATAATCCTCCTCCTCCTCCTCTCCATTTTATCTTCACAACAACCCTGTGAGGTAGGTTAGGCTGAGAGTCAGTGACTGGCCCAAAGTCACCCAGTGAGTTTCATGTTTTCGTTGCCAGCACCTTGCACCCTAGCTTTCCTGACCTTGCTTCTGGAGTCCTGCTAAGACCCTGTTTCTTGGATGGTGCTTGTATTGGACTGTTTGACTGTGCTTCTGATCTCTGCCTGCCTAGCAGGACACCACCTCCTGGTGCCACACATGCTGATTTGGTGTGCCTGAAATTAATAAACCTTTCTGTCAGGAAGTACTTTTAGTATCCATGTTGACCCTTAGAACAAGAAACACTGAGCAAGTGAGACAAAACCTTTTTGGACAGTGTCAACTTTTTCATGTACGGAAACCTAGAAAGGGGAGGGAGCCCCCATTTTTACACCAATTTTCACTGTGTAATTGTGATGCTGCCCCTTCCCTGCTCATTCAAGGTGTGACCAATGTAAATGCACTAAGCGGGTGGAAGGGGCCAGCGATGCTGCTTGGGCAACTTAGATGCTAGGAGAAATGGTCCTTAGAGGGAGTTCCTTACATGGAACGTGAATGCTGAGGACATCCATCTTAATAACTTCTCAAAAGTGACTCCACAAACTCCCATTTCATTAGAGCCAGCTTCCATAGGTTTAGCATGTTAACAGTAAGCCCACAGAGCCATTCTGAATGGCAGCACAGCCAGTCACAGAAGTCACTACCTTGTGCTTAACAAGATTAAAACCTGAGAATGTATGCAGAGGCCATGTGGGTCCATGAGTCCTGATTACTTTAGGAACACCAGAGCAATCCAGGAGTTTCAGTTGCCTTAACTTACTCTGTGACACTCTCACCAGCTCTGTAACATTCCAGACGCCCGATGTCACAAAACAGTCCTGGAAAGTCAAATGCCCTGCGAAAAGAAGAGACACACAGGCTGGGTCATGAAGATGGAGCGGAATAAGAACAGGTGAGGTGGCAGCAGCTAGGGCTAGTGTGCCATAGTGTGGTTAGATAGAAAGGGATTCTAGTCTACAATCTCCTTTCTAGCTGTGCTGTGGGTTCCAGCCTACCGCCCGCCCCTCCAGCTTTTAATTTCATTCCGCCAGCCCTTCTTATCTTAGTCCAAGGCCTCTGCTCTCAGATCTGGCCATATCTCAGGGCCCCTCTTAGATCTCTAAATCCTACCTTACTACTGCTATATTTATGTCTCAAAAATGGTGGGAGTTTCCAAACCAGGCTGTGAAAATCTCCTATTTTCAGCCACCAACCATTGACCCCAACCTAGCCCCAGAAATGGCATCAAAGGGGAAGGGTGAAAGTGAAGTGCTTCAGTGGGAAGACAGAGTGGGGGCATCAGGAGAGTTGACTAGGGAATCCGATCCTGGGCAGAAATTCACTCACCATTGGGCAGTGGTTTGATGTCCGCATCTCCTTGCTGGTTTGAATTGTCTGATTGTCCGGATTCTGAAACACAGAAGCAAAAGCTGACATCAATGGATTGTTGCAGCTGAGAACAAAAGGATGCTGGCAATCCCTGGGACCCACTGTGTGGGCATCTTTCTCCACTTCACATGGCCAATGGAAAAGCTATTCCAAAAATGCTAAGCAACATTATTGAACTTCTTCCTATCCAGGGTCTGAGGAAATGGCCTGGGGAAACATGTCTGATTTAAACATTTGATTGTCCTAATCAGACACAAGCTCTTTGACAAGCTGATATAGCATGGGGTGATTCAGTAGCTGGTTCTTGCTTTCATACTCCAAACCTACAAGATTACCAATCTAGGAACCAAGAAAGAATCCCCCCTTCAATACACATACCAGATTACCTGGGATTATTTTCATCTCCTGCTGAAGAGTATGGCATAGGTCACACAGATAAGCCATTTAGATCTGTTTGTTACCAGACTTCAGAGATGGTCCAATACATTTTGGAGCTTCAGGCAGATTATTCCAATGGCATCCCCACCCCACCCCGCATCCCTGCCACAGTGGTAAAAATATAATAAACTAAATAACTGATATTTTGCTTGCCTTTTCATAGTACCTCCAAACCTGCCTCCCTAGGTGGGCCACCTCACTTGCCTAATGGTAGGGCCTACTCTGACAGACTTATTTCTTGCCCTGCAGGTATCTCCAGCCTGACACGAACTATGGAATAGCTCCTTTTTTCTTGTTTATGGGCACACTTTAAAATATGCAGGGCTAGCTGTTGCCTGCAGCTTCACTCGCGTGGATTTTAGGATATGGTACAATTGTTTTTAAAAGAAACGTAAGTTTTTTGTCCAAACTGTACGAAATATAATTTACAGGTTGATGTCTTAACGTAATAAGCAATGTTTGTCACAGACATTAGTCAGGGTGTATTGGCAACAAAACAAAGATAGTTGTGTTCCATTCATATGCGACCATGAATTTTTTCGTGTTTGACATGTTGTCAAAGTATGCATCGGCACTCGCATAGATGTTTCCATCACTGTCGTGGGACATTATAAAGAATTCATCCCAGTTTTCAACGACATGATCAACTATTTGTTCACGTACCTCCCTACCTAGATTTTGACTGCCATACATAACGAAATATAGTGCCCGGAATAGGCACGCTCCATTGCCTACAATTGGTATGACTGTGTGTGGTATCATCACATCATTTACATTTAAATTTTCAATTTGCATTAGATTTTTTTTTTTTATGGAGAAGAAGAAAAAAAATACAGGTTTAAAAATGAAAAGGGTTTTTTGTTTTGTTTTGTTTTTTCTCTTTGAAGGCCTGCGAGAGTTGTATGGAAAAGAGACAGTGTATCTGACTGAAAGTGTAACGTTTAGGCTGGGTGATGGCAGCAGAAATGTTTTCTGACAGAAATATCTGATCTTAAAGAAAAATCAGGTTAATCCTCAGAGTCTGCAGGTGATGAAGCGTGACCGTGCCAAGTTTGGGGTAGATCCGTCAAAACATGATGGAGCCTATGCGACGACGCCCCACACACAACAGCCAGTCATTTAAAAAGTTTCCCTCTCTTTTTACCCCCTCAGAGAACATTCTAAATGGCCTAGGGGAGATTTGCATGCCCACTCCTATTGGCCCCTGCAGGAATTCATACAAACATTCTAAGTGTCATATGGGCTATTTGCATAACTGCTCCTATTGGCTCCTGCAGCAATTATGAGGTGAGGCCAATTTGCATAACTGCTCCCCTGTTGTTTTGCCCATAGGAGATATGAGAGTGGGGCGATTTCTCCCCCTTTTCCACCCCCTTAGGGACGGAATTTCCAAAAATCCTTCCTTAGTGGGTGTCTATGTCATAACAACAATGTTCCTTCAAAATTTCACGTTCCTAGATTAAACGGTTTGAGCTGGGCATTGATGAGTCAGTCAGTCAGTCAATCAGTCAGGACTTCTTCTTTTATATATACAGATAGATGAGGGTTGATCCAGTAACCAATCTAGTGTTTGGCTCACCTTCTTTGCCACTAAACCACATTAGGGTGGCCGGTTGCCGGCCAGATGGGCGATAAATAAATATTAATAATAAATAAATAAATAAATAAATTAGTATGGATCATAACAATTTTGTGATTAACCAGTATCCTGAGATCTTTTTTAATTCCTTGGTTGTTTCTAGCTGATAAAGCCCTGTGCATATGTGTGGTCTGCTGTCTGCTCTATTCTTGTGGCCAGGATTGTTTAGGATAATCTTTGGGAAACTGATGGGTAGATGACCTTGCCCTTGGGCAGAGGTTTAACGCTCAAGAGTGAATACCCTTCAAACTTTCTGATTCATAACAACATTCTTTGGACAAATACAGAATCATGGAGATATAGGGCTGAAAGAGTAAATTCCACAATTACCGTATTTATTTTCATTTCAAAAAGTCCATGGTTGTAAAGTAGGAATACTGTTGTCTAACAAATGGATATAGCCCAATGTAAAAACAAATGAGGACGATCTTATCAATGGTTTGGAAGACAAATTGTGCATAGAAAAGTTGAGGGAATGAGGTATGTTTAGTCTAGACTCCTAGGAAATGAAGTCAGAGGTCCATTCCACACATTATACAGCACTAAGATCTGCTACCATGTATACTTAACATGGAGCTACAGCCAATTGTGGTTTTCTCGTGAGTGTACCTGTACACAGGTACACTCACATTTCCAAACATGTGTTTGTCTCAGGGCCAAATGTAACACAATTGATGATGATGATGATGATGATGATGATGATGATGATGATGTGTAGGGTGTGTTTTATCTTCTCCCCACCCCTCCAGTGCTATTTCCAATTAAATTCTTTTTCTCCCTTCCTGAAGGCTGCTATTACCCTGTGAGGGAAACATAGAGGCACCATACCAGTGCTGCAATCCTAATGCAATGTGGTGGCCCCTGAGGCTGCTATTAATTTTTTAAAGCAACACAGGAAAACCTGGTGGCCCTACCCTTATTTTTCACACAGGTATACACCTAAAACAAGTAACATATGCAATACCCCCTAAAGAGTAGGGGGAATACGCTGACATTTTCCAAATATATAAGAAGATGTCAGTAAAAAGAGGGGGAAATTTTGTTGACACCCCCCTCCCCCACTATGGGTAGGATAAGAAGCAGTTGGTTTAAATATCAAAAGAAAGGCTGAGAGACAGGACCGGTGCAAGGCAGTTTGGTGCCCTAGGCAAGATCAGATATTTAGCGCCCCCCCTTCCCACTTGAGAGTGCTGTATTTTTTTTCAAGGCGTTTCTGGCGCCCCCTTTAGCTCTGCGCCCTAGGCAGCTGCCTAGCTGGCCTGATGGTAGCACCGGCCCTGCTGAGAGACAAAGGCTGAAATCCTATATCCAGTTCCTAGGAGTCAGCCACAGATTGAACTCAGTGGAGCTTACTTCTAAGTAGACATAGATTTCATAGATCATAGAGTTGGAAGGAGCCTACAAGGCCATTGAGTCCAACCCCCCTGCTCAATGCAGGAAACTAGAGGAGGGGTCTCCCATCCAAGTCAACAGCAGGCCTGACCCTGCTTAGCTTTCCACGCTCAGACAAGCTGAGCCAGCGTGAGCCACAGGCCATGTGTAGGATTGTGCTATGAATGTTAGAGCGAGCTTCCTCCCTTTAGGACAGGGGTAGCAATTTGTGGCCCTCCAGATGCTCTGGCCTACAACTCCCATCATCCCTCACCATTGGCTATGCTGGCTAGGGCTGATGTGAGCTGCAGGACAAAATATCTGGAAAGCTACCAATTGCCCACCTCTGCTCTAGGAGCAGCTTAGCAATGGAATATGCTGCAATCATGTAGAAAACAGGGAGATGGAATCCAATTTATCCAAAGGGTAATGCTAAATTTTCTTCTATTCCTATCACCTCCGTACAGTTTGTCCCCTAAAGTGATTTCCCCCCCCCCCAACTGGGTTCCTAGATGAAAGCTTGACTGGGAGAAGATCACTTTGAGGGACATCTTATGGGGGTGATAAGTGGTGAGCAGGGGAAGGGTCCAGCACTGCCACTTATGCACCCCTTTTGCGTTTTTAATTGCACCCCTGCCTCACCCCCAATTCACATGGGATTGAAATACATTTGAAGACACAGGTCTGCTGCCATCACGTGTAGACTGACCCTAACAATTGGCCCGTTTCAGGACTGGAATGTTTTAGATTCAGGAAATCTTCAACAAAGGTATGGGGGGGGGGGAAAGACAGCCCAATGCTGCAAACTTATTTAATTGCAGAGGAGGAAAGAGTGGCTGTGTGCTCCTAAAGTATCCCCGCACTGTGTTTGGTAAGTGGGGGGCCCTCATCATGTATATGCAAACATGGACGCTACTCCATTATTACATCAGAAGGTAATACAGAGGCACAGACAGCAGTCCTTTGGGTGAGGAGCTTCCTCTACAGACCTTTGCAGCACTTCAAGGACTCCCATTGTTCTGTTCCTACCTACCAGTTAATATGCTGTTCGCTGGCTTGTCCTTTCAGTCACATACACAATTCCTCAAGGCCTTACTACTGCTTAAGAATGGCTCTCCCTGAAGGTTTCATTTGCCAGCCAATGCCTCTCAAGCCTCAAAGGACCTTAAGAACACAACAGAAAGAGTTTGTCCATCCCTGGCCATTTCCTGCCAGGGGCATCACACAAGCACAATGAAATGGCAAGCTCTCTGGAGACAGCACTTGACAAAAAAGAGAAAAAGAAAAGTCCTGTAGTCTGATGGCTGTTAGTCAGCCAGGTGAGCTGGTGGCCAAGAGACTGTGCTGCAAATCAAGAAGTGGCTGGTTTGAATCATAAACTCATTAGGTGGCCTTAGGCAAATCACTCTCTCTGACTAGCACCTCACCTGTAATATAATAATACTGATGACCTACCTTACAGGGTTGTTGTAAGGATTATAGCAAGATAATGTAGGTAAGGTGCTTTGAGCATGCAAACAAGCTATATAAATTGCTATGTTTTATTGTCAGGTGCACAGGAAAGGGGAGATTCTGGAATCGATTTACAAGGATATGAACCTAGGAAAGAAAAGGCAGCTTGGAAGATATCCAGATATGTGAGTATGGGGAGTTGAAATTTTGAGATGGACACTGTATTCAAGATCCCTTAACATCAAATACCCTTTATCATACCTTTCATAATAACAAATCTAATTATTAAAATGTTCTTTCCCCTCCTTCATCCCTAGTGTTCAAGTGGGGATTTTAATCCATGTGAGTTAGGGCTGTTGCTTATTCCAGATGTATGAATTCAATACAAAAAGGGTACGGACTTATTCCCTTAGTTCTTCCTATCTTAGCTAGATTTTCCAGATCCCATCTAGTACAGGGTTCCCGGGCCTGTCATATATGTTTTGAAAGAAAAATTTCAGCAGATGGAACTTCTCCCATCTTCTGCTGTGGTGACAGTAATAGAACATACCAAAATTCTCTATACTAAAGGATATCTAGAAAGCCCACACCTACTTGGCTATAGACTCCTTTCCTCCCAGAGCTCAGTATAGAAGCTTGGTTCCCAATCCATTCCTCTGTCCTCTGCTGAGTGGAAAAATACCCCTCTTGGTTAGCAGAAAATGCCTTTTCTCTGTGCAACCATGAGGGTTAGAAACATGCCATATTTACAACGAAATGGAAGCTCAGATTCGCATAGCCCCTTGCCAGAGTCCACACACTGTGGTGTGGACATGGCCAAACAGATATTTAGACCTCCTGAATGAAAAGTTGACCTCAGTTTATTGACTATTCACCCAACGACAGAAAGAGGGAAGTATCTGGGGAGGTAAAATACTAGAGGAGATAGGGTTTATGAGCCTTCAAATAGCTTTGCTGTCATGAATTTCCCAGTCCCTCAGACCTATGCCATAAGACCACCTGCCCTCATTGTGCAGACAGAGGTCTAAGACCTCCAAAGAGTTAAGTAGCCCATCCCTTTCCTGTCCAGACTTGGCGCAGTGAGGCCAGCTGCAGAACTCAGGTTACCTATGTCAACAACACTGCAAGTTTACCTCTATCTGCGCCAAAGCAAAGCAAAAAGAAGCCAGGAAATGTGCCTCGTACTCTGCAACAGCTGGGGAAGCACTAAGGAAATATTTCAGAGTTGGTTTTTCTCTCTCTCCCCCCCCCCCTTTTTCTCCCTTCCCTTTCAAAGTTGGCTGAGGCACACTGTTCCCTTTCGGCCTTGCGACTGCTGGCAGCCATTTTAAAACTTGGCAGCCATTTTAGTGCTGGCGGCTAGGAGCGCTCCCACAATGCCGGCAGCAGGCAACTGATGAACGGACGGAGGAGTGTGGCTTTGCTTAGCCCAGGGACAGATAGAAGATAAATTCTTAAACACTATGAGGGAGAGAGGCACTGGGGGCTGGCTTCAGAATTAATAAATCATGATTTTGCTTTTCTTTCTACTTTAAAGAAATGTTGCAGCAGCTGAGCAGACAAGTGGAGGAGGGAAATGGGCAAAAAACGCAATTCAGATATCAATGCTGCATCGGGTCAGCTTCAAACATCATAATTCCTTACATGGAGTTTAATCCTCCACGTAAGAAATATACGGCGTATATTGCAACACGGCTCCCTGCCTCGAGAATACAGATTGGCCAGCCTTCCCTAGTGACTGCATAAAGCATGCCACAAGCACCATTTTGGCCACTGCTCAATACTCCCGCAAGTGACTTTTCAGCAGCAATGGCAAGGCATCACCTCCACATACAGTAGATTGGGGATGGGGGGGGGGAGAGAGAGTCTTTACAATGGAGGCGGAAGAGTATAGCACTGTTGTTGTCATTCCTACCTCCTTGCCCCTTAAAAGCATGGCTAGGTGTGCACTTCTGCACGGCCATGCCTTGTAGTCTCAAAGAAATGTGACGTCCCCGTAACAAAAACTCTACTCTGAGCAAAGAAGATATGCAGGCTGTGCGCAATAGATAACTGTGCACTAATTGTGTAAACAACTGATTGTGCAAAAAGGTCTACAGCAGTGTTCTCCAACCTTGGGTCCCCAGATGCTTTTGGACTACAACTCCCAGCATGCCCCAGCCAGCGTGCTGGGAGTTGTAGGCCAAAAACATCTGGGGACCCAAGGTTGGAGAACACTGGTCTACAGTGTCAGTGAAAACCCCTAATGATTAAAATTGGGGGCAGGAGGACGAGACTAGAAATAACTTCTATTTCTAGCAAGAGAGAGAATGTATTACTTATTTGTGGACCTTTTTTTTTTTTTAACACTGCTTCCCAGCACAGCTTGCAAAAATAAAATTGTATGGACAAACATAAGAAAAATAATCTAAGAACAACATCAATGAATAGCAGCAAACAAAAATCACAGCTCTAGCCAATCCACCAGTCCATTATCCAGCAGCAAGGCATCCCAAATCAGGATGGAAGAGCCCTCCTTAAAATAGTCATTGTTATTTAGACTCCTAACAGCTGGCAATGAGCAAGCAAGGTGAGCTGATCTAGGCAGGGACCTCCATGCCACCATGGAGAGCACTCTTGTGCTGGTCAACCGCCTGGTTACACCTTCAGCGATGGTGTCACCCGCTCAGCATCAACTTCTCAGATTATCTTAAATGGGGGCGGGCAGGCGGGTGGATACATAGGAAGTATTCCATCAGACACCAGGTCATTTAGGGCTTTAAACGTCAACACCAATAGTTTGAATTGAGCCCAGAGACAATCTGGTTAGCAGCGCACCTTCTTGAGCATCAGGGGAATATGGTCTCTATAGCTTGACCGTGTATAGTTATCAGGGATGTTGAAGAGTCCTTGGTCTCGAGTCACGAGTCGAGTCACGAGTCTTTGGACCCGAGTCTCGAGTCCGAGTCTGAGTCCTTGGTCCAAAATGGTGACTCACGAGTCACGAGTCCTGAGTCACTCCCAAAACTGACTCCACGAGTCCCTATTAAAATCAATGGGGTTTCCCCCCAACAAAATAAGGCTACTTCAGATGTGTGGCTTAAATAAATTCTAGGCACAAGTGTGCCTTTTTATTTCAAAACTCTGCCACTGATTTTGGCAAGAACAGACCAGGCAGACAAACCCAAAATAACCAGGCAGGCAGAGGAGGCAGGGAACCCCAAAGCAGGCAGGCAGAGGCCTTTGTCTTGGACAATTCAACTGTTGAACAGGTCAAGAAAAGACCAGGCAGGCAGAGGAGGCAGGGAACCCCAAACAGGCAGGCAGAGGCAGCCAAACCCAAAATGTCTGACCCTAACCCAAACCCCCCACAACAACACATCAATCAAAATAAATCTCAACACATCGTTGGGGCTGCGCTCCTGGCAGCTGTCCATAGTGGCTGAGCAGCGGCACGCCTCGCTTCCATGCGCTCTTCGCCGGTGATCGCGCTCCTTCTGGCACAGCCAGAAGACTCGTCAACAGCCCAGGGATGTTGACGAGTCCTTGGTCTCGAGTCCCGAGTCGAGTCTCGGGTCCCATTAAAAATATTGGGACTCGAGTCCGAGTCGAGTCAGAGGGGGGACTCAGTCCGACTCACGAGTCGAGTTCTCGAGTCCGAGTCCCCCATCCCTGATAGTTATTACATTCTTTATCTTCCAAGAGAGAGCATAGCTTCTGCACCAAGGAAAACTGGGGGAGGTACACTCCTGGCCACAGCTACCGCTTAAGTATCAAGCAGCAATGCCAGGTTGAAGCTACGAGCCTGCCCTTTTGAGGGGAGTGCAATCCCATGTACAGCAAGCCACCCATCTGCTCTTGTCAACTGACCCCCTTCCAATCAACATCTCCTTCTTATCTGGATTGAACTTGAATATTTTGCTCCTCATCCAGCCCATTATTTACTCCAAGCATATGTTTAGGGACTCCACTGTTTCTGAGGGAAAGGGTCATGAAAATCAGTTCCATCCAAAAACCCTGGAGGTGGTCAGCCACAACACCTTGCCCAGACTGGAAACTAATTGATAATTACCCAGAGCAGAAGGTGAATGAAAGCAGTAGGTTCTAGGAATCAGGGATCTGTTTTGCACATGAGTTATAGCAGGAGCTGAAAAGACTTTCAGTCTATTCTTAGCTGTGGTTTTTTGTGCATGAGAGCCAGAGCAATCAGGGACTGGATGTCCTGGCAGCAAGTTGTCTCTCTGTTTGACCCCAGCTATACTGCAGCCTAACTTCTTGCCTCAGTTTCTCTGTAATGTTGACTGGCTGTGCCGTTTTAGCAAAGCTTCGCTACGACACATCTGAATTGCTCCTAAGCTCATAGGTAAGAGGTGTACAAGGAAAGGATATCACGGGCATTAATCTTCTTCACACCCAGACAAGCTCTATGCTATGCTCACTGTTCCTGCTCAAATGCCTGCATTTTGCCATCTCCAGTTCCATTTGTTACATTGCCCCCACAATATCCCAGCAGAGGAAGTACCCATGTGGCCAAAATATCATAAATGCACCTTCACTTCATGCAAAGGAAATTTAGCCAAGGTTTGAGTCTACTGAAGAACTGCTCACACAAGAAAAGGATTGCCCATTTTACTTCACTTTCAGATTGTGAAGGGCAAAGGAATAGTCAGGAAGGCTAAAGCTGAGAATGAGCTGAGGCTAGCGAGGGATGCTAAAAACAACAAAAAAGTTTTCTTCAGATACGTGCATAGTAAAAGACAGAGGAAAGAAATGGTGGTTCAACTATGCAATGAGGACGGCAAAATGATAACAGATGTCAAAGAAAATGCAGAAGTGTTCAATTCCTACTTTCGGCTTCGGTCTTCTCCCCAAAGAGGGTCTATGACCCCCCCCCTGGCAAACCTGAAGTAGCAGACTGAAGGGGCAGGACTGCAGCTTGAGATTGATAGGCAAATGGTCAAGGAACACCTGATTACTTTGAACAAGTTCAAATCTCCAGGGCCCGACGAACTGCATCCTAGAGTAACAAAGGAACTTGCAGAAGAACTCTCAGAACCACTGTTTATTATCTTTGAGAAATCATGGAGGACAGGTGAAGTTCCAGATGACTGGAGGAGGGCTAATGTTGTTCCTATCTTCAAAAAGGGCAACGAGGAGAAACCTGTGAACTACAGACCAGTCAGTCTGACATCAATCTCTGGGGAAATTCTGGAGCAGGTTATAAAGAAGTCAATCTGCAAGCACCTTGAAAACAATGCAGTGATTACTAGAAGCCAACATTGATTTGTCAAGAACAAATCCTGCCAGACCAATCTGATCTCATTTTTTTATTTGGGTCACCTCCCTTGTGGACTGTGGGAATGCTGTGGACATAATATATCTTGATTTCAGCAAAGCTTTTGACAAAGTGCCTCATGATATCCTGATTAGCAAGCTAACTAAAAGTGGGCTAGATGGAACAACTATCAGGTGGATCCACAGTTGTCTACAGAATTGGACTCAAAGATTGCTTATCAATGGTTCCTTCTCAAACTGGGGAGAGGTAACGAGCAGGGTACCACAGGGCTCAGTCCTGGGCCCAGTGCTACTCAACATTTTTATTAATGACTTGGATGAAGAGGTGCAGGGAATGCTTAGAAAATTTGCAGATGACACAAAATTGGGTGGAATAGCTGAAACTCTGGAAGACAAACAAAATTCAAAGTGATCTTGATAGGCTGGAGCGCTGGGCTGAAAACAACAGAATGGAATTTAATAGGGATAAATGCCAAGTGCTGCACCTAGGAAAAAGAAACCAAATGCACAGTTACAGGATGGGGGATACTTGGCTCAACAATACTACAAGTGAGAAGGATCTTGGAATTGTTGTAGATCACAAGATGAATATGAGCCAGCAATGTGATGTGGCTGCAAAAAAGGCAAATGCTATTTTGGATTGCATTAATAGACGTATAGCTTCCAAATCATGGGAAGTACTAGTTCCCCTCTCCTGAGCACTGATTAGGCCTCATCTTGAGTACTGCATCCAGTTCTGGGCACCACACTTTAAGAAGGACATAGACAAACTGGAAAGATAGATTTCATAGAGTTGGAAGGAGCCTACAAGGCTATCGAGTCCAACCCCCTGCTCAATGCAGGAAACTAGAGGAGGGGGATCTCCCATCCAAGTAATCACCAGGCCTAAGGGTTCAGAGGAGGGCAACAAAGATGATCAGGGGACTGGAAACAAAGCCCTATGAAGAGAGACTGAAAGAACTGGGCATGTTTAGCTTTCAGAAGAGAAGACAGAGGAGATATGATAGCACTCTTCAAGTACTTGAAAGGTTGTCACACAGAGGAGGGCTAGGATCTCTTCTCAACCAGATTACAGGACACGGAATAATGGGCTCAACTTACAGGAACCCAGATTCAGCCTAAACATCAGGAAAAAAATCCTGATAGAGCAATACGCCAATGGAACCATCTACCTAGGGAGGTAGTGGGCTCTCCCACACTGGAGACATGCAAGGTGCAGCTGGACAGCCATCTGTCAGGGATGCTTTGACTTGGATTCCTACATTGAGCAGGGGGTTGGAACCAGGCCTGACCCTGCTTAGCTTTCCACACTCAGACAAGCTGAGCCAGCATGAGCCACAGGCCTTGCTCATAGCTGGCCCATCTCTGTAGGGCTACTTGGGTAGGTGTGTAGGAATGCAGCACTGAGCATTTCAGGGTATGTGTGAATATCCTGGCCCCTAGCTCCTACCTGTACAAAAGACTTAAAACATTCATATCTGAAAGTCAGAATGCCATATCTGCACACTTGTCTAGCTTGGAGCTCATTTTAATTTTGTGCCTCACAGAGATAAGAGTTTGGAGGCAGGCAAATGGCAATTCACTCTGCATGGAATCTACGGATAATTTCATGTTGCTTTATAGTAGGGGTGGGCAACATGTAGGCTCAAAATCCGGAGGGCCACAACTCCCTTCATCCCTCACTACTGACTATACTGGTTAAGGCTGATGGGAGTTGCAGTCCAACAACATCTGGAGGGCCACACATTCCCCACCCCTGCTTTATAATGAGGCACCCCCTGCCTTCTGTTGGGAAAATAACACCATTGCTAGTTGGCCACCTATCACCCAGCTCTACTTCCAACATTACTTTTCACTACTTGAGTTTCTTGTAAAAAATTTAAGCAAGCCGATGGGAAATGGCTAAAGAAGTTCGTCTTTGAATTGTGGGAATCGTTAAATATGAGTCTGAGATACCTATTGGCCAAACCAGTCCGCAACCTTTTGCCAGGATCTTGAACCTTAACGGTGTGTTACAATGTTACACATCTGCCAGTTTCCCTACATGCAACTTGGGAACATGTAAGGGGAAGTACCGTAATGTGAGAAAGCACTTCCACTTGTGGACAGCTTTTCACATGTCTCAGGGAGTCATTCACTGTTAAACATGGAAGAAGGCTACCTGAAAGAGTGCCTTCTTCCCTACGAGCCTGCCCGGTTCTTAAGATCCCCGGGAGAGGCCTTTCTTTCAAGGCACCACCTTCAGAGGAGTGTTTGCTACTGCCAGGCATTTAATAGTATTTAATCCCATATGATGGGGGGCATTTATATCAGCTGTCTTTTTAATCTATCTATCTATCTATCTATCTATCTATTTAATACATTTTTATACCGCCCAATAGCCGAAGCTCTCTGGGCGGTTTACAGTAGTTAAAATCATAAAATACAATATAAAATATAAAATTTAAAACCACAGATTAAAAACAAACAGCAGAGCTAGCAGCAGCAGTTACAATAATGGAATTAAAAACAACTACAAGATTAAAATGATTAAGATGATTAAAATGCCTGGGAGAACAAAAAGGTCTTCACCTGGCGCCGGAAAGAATACAAAGTAGGCGCCAGGCGAACCTCTTTGGGGAGCTCATTCCATAACCGGGGTGCCACAGCAGAAAAGGCCCTCCTCCTGGTAGCCACCTGCCTCACTTCCTTAGGCAGGGGCTCTCGGAGAAGGACCGCTGATGCAGATCTTAGTGTCCGGGCAGGACATAAAAATCTAGTATTTTTATTGAAATTTTTAGCTGTTTAAGTCGTTTTAAATTTTGTATATTGAAATTTTATGTGGTATTTTATTATCTGTATTTGTGCTTTGTAATTTTATGTATTGTTGTGAACCGCCCGGAGAGCTTCGGCTATTAGGCAGAATAGAAATGAAATAAATAAATAAAATAAACGTGAAAGAGGGCCTTCTCAGTGGCCTCTCCCTGTCTGTGTAACTCCCTGCAGAGGGAGGCTAGGTTTGCTCCCTCCCTGTTGCCCTTCCAGCAGTAGGCAAAGACCGCTTTATTCAAACAGGTCTTCAGTGTGTAAGTGGGTGTGTTGAGCTGGATGTTTTTACTGTTGTTGTTGTTGTTGTTTTGTGGTGGTGGTGATTTAATTGGTTTTTTAAAAATGTATTTGCTTATTGTTTTTTATCAAGTTTTATTAGTGATTGTAAGCTGTCTTGAGTGCCATTTTTGGTAGAAAGGCAGGGTACAAATCAAATAAATAAACATCTATGGCATGCATGCATCTGTCCTAGAAGGAAGATTTATGCCAAGATGCTCTAGTAGCAGCTCTGCAAGTTGTACACCATCTTCCTGATTGAGAGATGTATACGTACTAACTAACAGGGATGGGGACTCGGACTCCAGGATTCGACTCGTGAGTCGGACTGAGTCCACCCTCTGACTCGAATCCCAATATTTTTAATGGGACCCGAGACACGACTCGGGACTCGAGACCAAGGACTCGTGTTCCAAAATCGTGTTCCTCAAATGCAACATGGATAGGTTTTAGGAAGTACATCAAAGTTTATTTTTTAAAATCATTTTCCTAAAATGCAACCTTTCAGACATTTTGGGTTTGGCTGCCTCTGCCTGCCTGTTTGGGGTTCCTAGCCTCCTCTGCCTGCCTGGTCTCTTCTTAACCAGTTGCACAGTTTGAATTGTCCAAGACAAAGGCCTCTGCCTGCCTGTTTTGGGGTTCCCTGCCTCCTCTGCCTGCCTGGTTATTTTGGGTTTTTCTGCCTGGTCTGTTCTTGCCAAAATCAGTTGCAGAGTTTTGAAATAAAAAGGCACACTTGTGCCTAGAATTTATTTAAGCCACACATCTGAAATAGCCTTATTTTGTTGGGAAAACCCCCCATTGATTTTAATAGGGACTCGTGGAGTCAGCTTTGGGAGTGACTCGTGAGTCACTATTTTGGACCAAGGACTTGAACTCGAGACTCGGGTCCAAAGACTCGTGACTTGACTCGTGACTCGAGACCAAGGACTCTTCAACATCCCTGGTACATTACCAGCATTAAATTTTGACAGTCAGCGGTTAAAGGTAAAGCCATATCTTTCAAACATGGTATGGGAAGCAGTTCTCAGAAGAATTAAACCAAGTTTTGGCATCTACCCTGTCACGTCCATAATATGTCTTCTTCTCTGGATTAGGGAAAGCAAACTTAGGGAAGAAATACAGACTCTGACATGGGATCAGGGAGCTCAAAAATGTGAAACTAGGAGGTGGGGCAGTCAGGACCCTAGACAGAAATGTTGAAGTGGGAGAGGGCTTAAGAGTACACTTGGGGAACACTGTAAGTTGTCAAACAGCTAATACACAAGTACAATATATTCAAATTAAATTTGATGAATTTATTAAATAATTTTAACAACATAAAATGCTTAGAAAATTAAATGTGCCCAAAGCAAAACAGATTGTCAATCATCCCTGGGTCGCAGTGCTTTGGCACTCTTTTGGCAGACCAGTGGAACCCAGGGGCAGGGTTGCCAACTTAATAAGCAACTGAATAAAACTGTGCATGCACATTTCCCCTTGTAGTTCAGTAAGAAAAAAATGCTAGGGACTTCTTTTTTAATGGAATACTAAATTCAGGCAATATCCTTTGTGGGATGGGGCAGGCCTCCCAAGCACAGCCCTAAGTACAGCTCCAGAGAGTAAAACTACCCGCCCTGAGTGCCATTTTTTGGAAGGAAGGTGGGATATAATTAAACAAATAAATAACCCTATTGCATTTACAGTCCAAGGAGGCAGCATTTCCAGGTAAGGGGATCATCACAGTTTCAAAAAGTTCATGATCCCTGTTGCTGAATAGAATAACAAAACGGTGGGTAGGTAGGTTTGAAAATATGAAGATATGGTTTGAGGTAGAGCAGGAGTAGTTCCAGCGTATCAACCAACTTTCTGCATGAGAAAGGTATGAGCTACGGTACATTGCCTGCCATGAGGAAGAACCCATTTCCCCCCTCCTTCTAGTATACTATGTGGGCAGGAGTACATCAAGCAAGGCAAGTTGGAAGAGGGATGCTGTTTGGAAGAGCATGTAACAAGTGTTGTTCCAAGTTATGGGGCCTCTCACAGTGAGACAGAAAAAGTCACACAGAGCCTGAGCATAACGTGGCACCTCAATGGTGAAAACAGTCTCTGCTTTGCATTGGAATGGAAAGTTCAATTGTAGACCAGAAGTGCCAAAGAGGACTGTATTGGGACTGTACTCCCTTAGAGCTGCTGAGCAGGCCTTTCCTTCTCAAGAATGAAGCAACACCATAACAACACCCCCAGCGTTCTCTTGTACCACTATGTGTTGCTGCAGTTGAAAGTCTTCTACCTGCACACTAGTCTTGAACTTCACTTCATTCCCAGATGCACATGAAAGAAGATAATTCTCTGCTTTTGCTGGTTTGTCTGTCTGCCAATTTGGGGTGTGTGTGTGTGTGTGTGTGTCATGACTCCCCTATACAGGCTCACTAGTCTTTCCCCCAAGGGCTGCGATCTCCAAGCCTCAAAGGTGCTTTTATCTAGCAAAATAAACCCTTATCAGGAGGCAGCAGCTGAACAAACAAACAGATCCATTGCCCGAACAGACGAAACACTTTGCTGAACTCTTTATCTGTCCCTCACAGGCCTGGCAAACCTCGTCTCTGCCCAAACTACAGGCGGGAAGGGAGAGGGGGGGGGCAATCTTGCCCAGTCCACAGGCAATGCCCCCCGTTTTTTAAATATCTTTACAAAATGAGATATGGGAAAGAGGTGGTGGCAGCCACTTTAGGGAAAGGTTGCCAGGTTGCAGCCTGGAGATTTTCCTCTCTTACATTGAAAAGGTAAAGTATGCAGACAGCTTAGTACTAGATGTTCTCCTGTTTCCAACTAGGTGCTTTCTCAGAAGACGACAGCTGAGGTGGCTGAAGAGACGGAGGTCAATGCTTAGGGCTAGGGGAAGTACTATATAGTTATACCCTGGTGTATTGGACTTCAGGCTTGATTGACTTATGGCCTTTGGCTAGTCATCTGATGTCCCATTCAGTGTAGTAGTGGGAGGGGGAAACAACTCTTCCTAAAATAGGAATGCTAGGCTGAACCAAGACATTTCCTTTTTAACTTTCTCTCACCCATTTTTCCTCAGGTGTTCTCCCCACACCCCCAAGCCTGGAAGGCAGCTCATTACAGTGGTAGAAGGAGGGGACGGGCAGCTGACGGCACTGGCAGGAAAATGGGCAGAAGAAGCCATGTCTGCTGCATCTTCCCAGTTCAAGAGCAGATTTAATAAAGGAGCGATCTCTGGGTCACAACCTGGCAACCCTCTTTTCAGGGAGCTGGGAGAGCAAGCAAGAGCAGCAGCACTGGGGGCAGGATACTTAACTTTTTCCTCGTTGTGTAATTTCTCTGATCTAAATTGGCCCTGTGATGCTTACCAAACTGTAGGGAACACCTATACTGAACTCTATGCTTAAGGGTGTATGTGTGTGTGTGTGTGTGTGTGTGTATGATGCCTTTGAAAACTGAAAACTCAGGGAATGGGAAGAACCTATGGATGGACCCCTAACCCTTCCCTCCCTCACAGCTCCTTCTTTAGTTCGCCCTTTTCTTGCAAAGGTTGGATTTGTTTGTTTTTAAATGGCCTATTAGCTGCTTTTATTTATTTATTTATTTATTACTTATATATTTATACCCCGCCTTTCTAGCCCCACAGCAGACAAAATACAGGTGCCTCCCCCCCCCCTTTTTTTTTTGCTGTGGGGCTAACTGCAGCTTTATTTATTTGAAAGATTTATACTTATGTTTTCTGAATAAATGATCTTGAAGTAGGCAGCTTACCATAGGTTAAATACAAACTATCAAGCAGCTCTTACTCCTCTGGCCAGTGACAGGGGCCAGAGAGTCCTTCCCCTCATCTCTGCAGTCCCAAGGCAACTGGCATTATTTTGAAGAGTTCTCCCTGAACTGCTCCCTCTCTAAGAGGATAGAGTATTGTTGTGGAAAAATTGATCTACTGCGTTGTGTTTTTAAGAGGTTCTTAGAGAGGAAAGTTTATTAGTGAATTCACGGATGGCATCTGAGCACAGTCAGGAATGCCAACAAGAACACAAGGGAGACACTTCCATTTATACTGAATAATATCATGTAGAGGTCAGGTGACAATTGAGTCAGTACAGGAAACTGAGAGACAATTCAAAAGGAGACATTTAAACAAAAACAAAAGATCAGGTATTGCCCATCTTCCAGCCATCATGCTAATCAGTAGTCTTTCCCAAGGTGATAATCCCAAGGTGATACTGGCTCACAGTACTTTTAGCATAAGCAGGAAAGAGGGTTAGGCAAATCAATAGATGGGTGATTTGCCCTCAAGGTTGTAATCTACAGAAGGTCAAGGAAAAGGTCTGATTTCCAGGCCTTTCTGTTTAAACTAAAGCCTGGACAAATTTTACTTCTACAGTATGTGATTGCAATTCAGTATCAGTTGAAGATATAACTCACATACTCTTACAGTGTTCAATTTATAATGATCTTAGAATTAAATATATTTCTCCATTGATAAAACCATTGAAGGGAAGGTCATCATTTGCAAAGGTATGTTTCCTGTTGTCTAATGTTGACAAGTATATATCCTATAGAACATCCAAATTCCTTGTAAATGTTTTACAAATGTATACTGTAAAAACCTAATGTTCTACGGGAAATTATTTAATTTCTGAAGGTCTATTAACTAAGTTCTGATTGTGTATAATGGCAAATTGCTATGATACAATAAAGTTGTTGAAGAACTGCTCCCTCTCTGGCTAGGTCTTCCCTTGGCCATGGTGTTCTTCCTGGGAGGGAGGGCAGCAACCTCTCTGTGGCCCTTGCTGGCCTGTCCAGTGGAAGAGGCGAGAACATCCTTCTCCTTAGAGGGGTGGGGCAGGGCCCCCCCAATTCAGATTGGGAGACTAGCACAAGGAGGCCACTGCTCCCCCTGAATACAGAGCCCTCCCACCACTGTAATGTTCAAAATCAAAGTTAAACTTAAAATAAATGCACTCTACGTATGAGAGATGCTAAGAACCACTATGATTTCACCAAAATGTCCTTCTGAAAACACCATTACCTTTTCTTTTCTGCAATTATTTCCACTAGCAAAGATGGGTGCTATATATTAAGTACACATCTTTAACATACATAGGTATGCATGGATAGCCTCCTCACAGGCATGCAATATTTACATGCAACACATATTATATGCACATAAACAAATTCACACAGGAACTTGCACAGTACACAAGAAAATAGGTTCCTGTGATGCCCTGCCCTGAGGGGCTGGTTTGCCCATAAAGCCAAGACTGGTGGTGTGTTTGGGATGGGTGTATTTTCTCTCACAGATAACTTGTAGCACTGGATTTATGGCTCCCGGTGGGATATGTAGGAATGTCCCGTTCTGCTTGCTGGTGTTGCTGCTTCCTAACTCCCTGCACATAACAAGCTGCACTCTGTGGCTGGACAGTCAATAAATCAGAATGGAGGAGTGGCATATATCTAGTTCCAGTGCCCAGACAAGGGGCAGAAAGGGGGGAGCAGTAGGCTCAGGCCAACAAGCAACATGCTTGCGCAATGCACAAACTTAAACTGAATACTGAAAAAACACAAATGATAGTGGTTGGTAGTCTTTGTGATATGGGGGTGGGAGCAAGTTGCCTACTTGCGTTGAAGGAGTGGATTTGCAATCTCAGCATGCTCCTGGACAATTGACCCAGAGTGCCTTTTATCTAATAAAGCTGGTAGGATGGTCGCACTTCTTCTCCAACACTGTGGTCCTAGCCAGTGTCATGCATGCTCTGGTTTCTTTTCAGACTTATTTCTGTGGTGCTGCCCTTGAAAATCATTTGGACACTTCAGCCAGCGCAGAATACTGCTGCTTGCCTCCTACCATTGGCCTGTGCACAAAGAGTGAATCAAATGACAGCAATGGCTTCCTGTATGCGTCTGATGAAAGTCAAGGTGCTGAATATTACCTATAAAGATTACATAGTCTGGATGCCTCATGCCTGCAGGAGAACAGGAGCCTTGACCCTGAGGTCATTGGGGTACTTTGGCTCTCAGCACCATCTTTTTGCAAAGTGAGATCTTGCGGTGCTCAGGGTAGGGCCTGACCTGTACATGAATAGTTCCCACATGTGAGACAACACAGAGGCCATGAAGGAGGAGGGAAAGGCTTTTTATCCGTGTTGCTTTTGTATTTGATTTGAACTGCTTTTTAAATGTTTTATTGTTTTTTAAAAACTCCATATACCATTGTGAGTATTTCGTTAGAAAAGTTAATCATCACCACCACCATCACTGTCATACCAGGCAACGTTCAAGGTACTCAGGTGATACACCTCCATTGTGTTATGAGTGCTGCAAATCAAGTGTGAGTTGCAACACAGGCTGTGCTGCAGCGGTACATGCATACATAAATACACACAGGTACAGAAATGGGGGAAATTACCAGAAACACTAGAGGACCGGAGCCAAAGATTTGGTGGGTTATATCAAATCAAGATGTGACTTTTAGCCTTAACAGTTCCTGATCATGAGTACCCTCTCTTCTCTTTGCCCATTCTTTCTCCCAGTTTGTCTTACCATCTCAGGATCCTCCTTATAGCCATCTCCTCTTTCCCTCATTCTTCTGGACAGTTCCCTATTCCAACCCTTCTTCCTTAGGCCTGCCTGCTTCCCTGGGCCTAGCGACTTTTTTCTAGGGAGCAGCAGAACTCGAGCTCACCAAAGTTCCCTGTGGAAGCTCACACTGACTCGAGTCCATATCAGCTGGTGAGCTTTTTCTTTTCCTTTCACATAAAATCCATGTGTACTTTCATGTGTCTTTTTCCAAATATACACATCAATTGTGCACATCTTCGAAATGTACACATTCTTCTCCCATAGATTAAAGCATGTTTCTGCACATTTTTCAAAAGTACGCATTTTTTCACGCACATTTTTCAAATGTACGCATGCTCTCAAATGCTTTGGGGTGTGTGTGTGTGTCCACAAATCACATTGCAAGCTTGGAAATGTACGGACTTCAACTGTAACTTCGCATTCAAATTCGCGTTCGGTCTGGAAGGTGCAAACTGGGTAAATCCTGATCAAAAATGAACTAAGATGAATTTTCATACATCCCTACTTTTAGCCACCCATCATCAGTTCCATTCTTTGTACCTTCAACCTGCCCTCCCTTTCTCAAGGATCTGAGCAGTTTGGCCAATAGCAGCCAGAAGACCTCTGCCTCTCTGTGACGTGAAGGCAGCCCAGCAAATCACTACCAAAAGCTTCACCACCACCACCACAAAATACTTAGCACAATACAATACAGATATGTCATACTGCTGATTTATACACACCCTAACCAATGTATGCACTTACACTATGCTCAACAAGTGTATTGTGTACATTTGTGGTCCCTGGCATATTTGGATCATCATTATCTGGAGCAACTATGCTCTGATTTCCAGAGACCATCATCCATCCAGGATCCTGAAGCCAGTAGAATTTGTGGTCGGAGTGATGGCTCCTGGATTTGTGATTGAACCAGGTCAGTGGCATGAAGAAACAAGAAGTGGATTGATAGATCTTCCCTTTATTTAGCCAGTGGCCTCAGGTTCATTTGCCGATACAAACCAAGCCTCCCCCACAACTCACTCCAGTCAAATTGCCTGGCATAGCTTGTGGGTGAATAGAAGAACTTGAACTCCTTGACCCAGAAAAGGGGAAAGACTAGCTTCACAGTACAATACCTGACCTAATGGCAGGTTAGCTTTCATCTCCACTCCACATAAATTTGTCTCCTTCTTGGAATGAAAGAGAACTGCATGGGACAGAAGTTGACCTTCCCTGCCCTGAACATATACAGAGACTGAAGATGATGTGAATTGAACCTGTCACCTTCTGTAAACCTGCAAGCCATGTGCTCTACCACTGAGTTATGGGATCTCCTAAGAGAAAAGGAAGTCTCTTTCTCTGCTCAATCTACCTCACACACTTAGAAAAACCATAGTCTTCTCTCTGGAATTGTCATGCTTTGCTTGCTTACTGCCTGGAGGTGTAGAAAATAAGCTGCCTGAATCCTATTACCAGAGTGCAGGAAACTTGAATTGAACATGGAACTCAATTGGTAGCTTAGTTTCAGCCCTGAAGTTAATACAAAGAGAAAAGAAGATACTGGAGCACTGATGTAATGTGCTCCCAGTGAATCACCCCTATAAGGCCACATCGTACACTTGCTTAAGTTTATGAATTGTCATCAAAAGTAGTCCCATACAGAGAGCATTATTCTGGCTTCAAAGATATGAAGACACAAATGATGACTGCTAGGTTCAAGTGAAAGGAAAAGATGGAACTTTCTTACCAGGTGGAGCTGGTAGGAAGCACTTTGGCCACGGCCACAATTTGGGCATCCAGGGTCAGCAATGAATCAGGAGCACCCCAAGGCGGTGAACCAGAGTGACAAGAGGTGACTGAATCTAAGCCCTGCCCTAAACTCACAATGCCTGCTAGTCATCATTATTTAGTCTTGTGGGCTTTCTCACATCCAGCCCACAAGTACAGCCAAACAGAGAGATAGCAGAATCTGGGCCAGATGAAAAAGGAAGGAAGAGAACTTGATGTCATTAGGGCTCTACACATCACTAACCTCACTGAGCAGCTTTATACATATATATGTGGAACATGGAGCAGTAGGGTGGAATAGATGAGAATGAAATACAGTAGGACCTCCTACAAAAATCTGTGCTGGAGAGAGATGATGAGCTATTGCCCACTCTGAACCTCAGACACCTTCTCTGGTCCAGCTCCTCCCACCTGATTACTCTTCCCTTGCTCTATAAACTTTCATTTCAAATCCATGGTTTATTCATGACCTCATTATTTTTTCTAGTATAGTAATGACTGGCTGAAAGTAGTGGATTGGCATGGAGGACCCCTGCACTACTACAACTACCAGGTGTAAGCTGGGAAATGTGGCCTCAGGGACCTAGGAACGCTGCATATGGTCATGTGACTTTGATTCTGTGTGATTCCTGCAAATGCTGTCTGCCTCTTCAGCCTTCAGTCTATTTCAGCTCTTGGTGGTTGTCTATCACATGTGTATCTTACCCTTCTTCCAAAGAAGTCAGGGCAGAATACATGGAGTCACCCCATTTTACAGTGAATTATATAAGACCCCTCCTATGCGCTACAGGGCTGAGAAGGGATTTGAACTCAGGCCCACCAAACCAAACCCAATACTCCATCTACTAACACCAGTAGCTTTTTTAGACTGCAACTTTAGAAACTCCCAGCCTGCTACACGGGACACACTTTTCCGTTTTAATTACCGTAGATATGCCAGTCTTTCCACTGTTCTCACCACCACCACAAATTTCTTCTTATTTCTCTCCATGCCCATCATCTTTCTGCTTTATCCCTCCATTTTAAAAAGATGTAGAAAAAGGACAAGAGAAAACTGTGGTCATGCTCCCGGTGGAGCGGTCCTTATTGCTGACCCATGACCCAGTTTTGGGACTGACCCACATTTGGAAAACAATGCCACTGACTGTCCAACATTGCACTAGCTCAGGTAAAATATTGGCCAAGGGTGGTGGAACATTGTTACTATGGGCAGATTCCCATGTTATATGGAAGTCAACTTGGAAGAATTCCCATAAATGTAAGCTCAGGAAAAACATTACATCAGATGTGGCCATCAATGTGGGCTTTTAGAGATGGTCCATGTGCAGGAAATCTGATTCTTGTTTGCTTTTCACACACACACACCACTCTGCAAATCCAAAAGAATTCCCATAAATATAAATGCTAGTGTGGAAGAGACCATATACAGATAACAGATTTCCAGGAAGGGGAAAACAAACAAACAAATAGGGAAATACAGGAGACACGTTGCCTGATCGCTTACACTTGAGGGGGTTGACAACCTCTCAAGGTGGGCAAATGCCAGTTCTTTCTCTTACACATCTGCTCCTAATCACTAGCCTAGGATGGATATGGGGCTCTGAATTTGCTGCTGCAAACAGTACCTCCAACACAACTTCTGAGTGTAGTAGTGTCTCTACGTAGCCTTTTGCACCAGACTGACCCTTGTGAGTGAACCTTACTATGCACAACATGAGGGAATGTTTAAGCAACTAATTCAACTTCTCAAAATCATTTCAAAAGAGCAGTTGTGCCAGCCGGCAGCAGCAAGACCACAAAAACCTACTTTATCTCATGTGTGAAGCAAATACAATTGGCTCGACAAACTCAAGATTTCCTTCTGGGCTCCTTCTTTAAACACAACTGGAAGCTCAGTTCTGCCCAAAGGGAAGCTACTTACTGGTCCAAGGGTTCTTTCTCCCAGGAGGACTGCCCTGCCCTGACCCCAAGGACTTCATACCGTCGCATCACTGATCCCAATTTGTCACCCTCCTTTGTGTATTTTGGTTTTAAAATATAAATACACATAGTGGGGAGCAAACAGGACTGAATACAGAGTTGTCAACTGTACAGGAAAAAACAGATCTGGCCTGTTCTTGTGCCTTTCACAGCAGCTTGAACTGCAGGAATCAGCAAGTGACACTCTTCACAGCATGGGGAGACACACTATTACCTGCTAGTGTCTGCAGACCAAGCTACTGTTAACGGGACAGGTATAAACAGCAGCTGAAAGATGGGCAGCCGTATTTGGAAAAAAATACATTCCAATAGCCAAAAGCACTAATCAGTTTTGGATTGGATGCAGCAAGGCAGGGCAAAGGGCATGTAAATGGCCTGGGCAGGATGGGACAGGCCCATGATGCCCTATGATGAGATTCTGCCTGGGCAACTTCCCGGAAGCTCCCCCTCTCTCCACTGCTCTGTTGGCCCGAAGCAGCAGCTGAAGAAGGCACAGGTTGGGATGCACTGCCTAAGAGAGAGCCTCACCCCACCCTCACCTGCTCTACTCCTTAAAGGTCATAGATGGAAGGCAAATGGGAAGCCAGCCCCTACCTGACTGCTGAGACCCTGCCTGCCCCTTCTCCCACCAAAGCACACACAAAGGGTGCGAAGGACAATGCAACAGATGGGCTGTGCCAGGCCAAGCCCTACAACCCATCCAGGCATGGCCTAGCCTGGCTTGCAGTCGCAATCCTCCCTGTGGGGTCAGACAACATGATAACCCATACTCGAGGGTTGAGTATGGGTTGAGTGGGGGTTGTCACTGAACCATGGGTTCTTGTTGAAATATGGGTTATTGTGTTTTCTGAACCCAGCCGCACTAACAAAACCTGGTTTGTTAACCACAAACAACCCACAGTTCACAGTTCACAAACAACCCACATACAGGCCTGTGGCTTATGCTGGCTCAGCTTGTCTGAGTGTGGAAAGCTAAGCAGGGTCAAGCCTGGTTATTACTTGGATGGGAGACCCCTCCTCTAGTTTCCTGCATTGAGCAGGGGGTTGGACTCGATGGCCTTGTAGGCTCCTTCCAACTCTATGATCTATGAATACTATGAACCCATCAACAAAGATGATAAAGGGACTAGAAACAAGGCCCTATGAGGAGAGACTGAAAGAACTGGGCATGTTTAGCCTTCAGAAGAGGAGACTGAGGGGAGATATGATCGCACTCTTCCAGTATTTGAAGGGATGTCACACAGAGGAGGGCCAGGATCTCTTCTCGATCATCCCAGTTTGCAGGACACGGAATAATGGGCTCAAGTTACAGGAACCTAGATTCCACCTGAACATCAGGAAAAATTTCCTGACTGTCAGAGCAATAAGACAATGGAATCAACTACCTAGGGAGGTGGTGGGCTCTCCCACTCTGGAGGCATTCAAGGTGCGGCTGGACAGACATCTGTCAGAGATGCTTTGACCTGGATTCCTGCATTGAGCAGGGGGTTGGACTCGATGGCCTTGTAGGCCCCTTCCAACTCTACTTTTCTATGATTCTATGAAACCATGGGTTCTCTTCAGGTGTTGTCCGTGATTAACATGATAACCCACGTTTCAATAACAACCCATACTCAACCCTTGAGAGTGGGTTATTGTGTTGTCTGAACCCAGTCTAGTAAGCTCAGCTGCCATCACTCTTCCATGCCATAGGCTCTCTGGCATGTTTTGAGCAGGGTTGGGGTTGGGGGTGGAATCCCTCACTAACAAATATCTTTATCATTCTCCTGCTTGCTTAACCTTTTCCTGCAAAGGGTCGGCATACTAATATTTTCCTGTCCTTTAAGCTTTAACGGATGACACATTGAGGACGAAGGCTGAATGAGATCCATGCACTCCTTCTTCCATCAGGAGGCTCTGTCCTGTATCCTCCAAGTAACCAGGTGGCCTCACTCAGGTGGCATAGTGTAGGATCCCACTTTAGAATGGCTAAATATGGTATTCTCTAAGTCACAAAAACAGCAACAAAGGTAGCCATGTTGACCAAAATATTTTTTGTTTGTCCTAATAAAGGTATTACACTGATAATGGATTTTGTAATTTTCCGTATGGTCAACACAACCACCTTTATCTGTATTTTTGTGACATGGAGAAAAGGGAGCACCTTGATGTTGCTTCACTCTCAGGGGCGGGATTCCCCTGGCTTCAGAAAACGCTGATTTGGGCTGGGTTCAGTGTGTTTCCAGGACTGGTTCTGGAGTGGGCTTGTCTCACACTGGAATTCCTTCTCCCTGTTTTCTGCTGTGGCCTGCAGTGTCCTGGAGAGGGCTGAGCTCTCAGTCCCTCCCTTTGGGCATCAGCTGAATGTTCTCACTGCTCAATTAGAGAAAGGATAGATTTGCCCTTTTGAGGTAGAAGTCCTGCCTTTCCTTCCTCTGAGATCCATTCCCTGCATGCCGCCCAGACCTCCTCTGCCTTCACTGGTTTGTGTGCACAAGAGTGGAAAGCAGCTTGGTCTCTGGTGTTGTTTCTTCCCTGATGAATGGCATGCACAGTTTGGCTGCTTCTCGACGGCACAGGGGTAAGCTTGAGGTAAGGATCAAGGTCCATGGTGTCCTGCTACATACACACAAACGGTGAATCATTCTTGCCTGTGCCTACACACTGTAGCACTAAAGACAACCTCATCTACACACTGAGGTCTCTGAGCTGGCAGAGGTAAGCCTCCTAGAAGCTGCTCTAGCTCAACTCACCCTTAGGCCAGACACAGAGGATCCCTTCTCAACCCCATGTCACTTAACTCAGGAGGACACTCCTCAACAAAGATCTTCTGCTCCATCTAGAGGGGAACCTATGACTGCAGCCTTTCAGGAATAACTATTCCCAGGGATGAAAGCAAGCACAAGGGGCAAAGGTGGGAGTCCCAGGGGAAGGTCAGCCAACCTCCTGATGAGGATACCTTTGGGCTTCCTAAATCTCCAGCTTTGCTAATATAGACTACCATGAGTCTCTTTACTTCTTTTGTCTGCTTCCCAAGAGACCTGTGTGCTTCAATTCAGCTTGAAGACAGAACTGAGAAAGATTTTATATTTTCAAAAATGGGGGAACAGTCATTATTGCTTTTTTGCCCCAGTAGCCCTGGGTGCATCTGGCAATCTGTCCTGTGCCTAGTGAGGCTAATCCAATGATATTTGCATAAATCTTCCTGAATTCCATTTTAAGATAGCAGATTTTAACATGCAGCCTGATAAAGGGTTCTGGAGAATACAAAAGCTTGCTCACAATTGTGACATTTTGTTTGGTCCTAATAAAGTTATTAACAAACTGTGGGTTTTGGATATTTGGGCTTTTGGATCCTGTGACTGTGAGCCCTCTGAAGCCAAGCCAAGTTCCTCCCCTCTACTCAAAGGATTCACCCAGTCCCTGAACCCATCTTGCAAGCCCATCTACACAAAAAACAAATGCTCCCACAAGAAGACTCTATGCTGGTCACATCCCACTTTCAGAAAGGATAAGGCAAGGTGCTTGAGCGGGTGGTTGCTGGTCAACTCCAGGCACTCTTGGATGAAACGGACTATCTAGATCCACTTCAATCTGGATTCAGGCCTGGTTTTGGAACGGAAACTGCCTTGGTCGCCGTGTGGGATGACCTCTGCCAGGAGAGGGAGAGGGGGAGTGCGACCCTGTTGATTCTCTTGGACCTCTCAGCGGCTTTCGATACCATCGACCATGGTATCCTTCTGGATAGGTTGTCTGGGTTGGGAGTTGGAGGCACTGCGCTCCAGTGGTTCCGATCCTACTTGGGTGGCCGATTCCAGAAGGTGGTGCTGGGGGATTACTGCTCTGTCCCTTGGCAGTTATGCCATGGGGTGCCACAGGGCTCTATTTTATCCCCTATGCTGTTTAACATCCACATGAAACCACTGGGAGAGGTTATCCGGAGGTGTGGGCTGAGGTGTCATCAATATGCAGATGACACCCAGCTCTATCTCTCCTTTTCATCTAATCCAGGTGAGGCAGTGGCTGTTCTGAATCAGTGCCTGGGCACGGTAATGGACTGGATGAGGGCTAATAAACTGAGACTCAATCCAGATAAGACAGAGGTACTGTTAGTGGGTGGTTCGTCTGCCCGGCTAAGTGATATTCAACCAGTTCTGGATGGGGTTGCACTCTCCCTGAAGGATCAAGTTCGTAGTTTGGGGGTGTTCTTGGATCCCCAACTGTCACTTGGGGCACAGGTGAACTCCGTGGCACGGAGCACCTTTTATCAGCTTAGGCTGATATACCAACTACCGTATTTTTTTGTGTATAAGACGCCCCCATGTATAAGACGCCCCCCCACTGGGCAGTTTCGCAACCGCGCGGTTCTCTCCTCGGCTTACTTCCATGTATAAGATGACCCTCACTTTTTAGTCTAACAATTTTAGGAAAAAGTATAGTCTTATACATGGAAAAATACTGTACGTCCTTATCTGGACAGAGATAGCCTAGCTACAGTTATCCATGCTCTGGTAACCTCTCGTTTGGATTACTGCAATGCGTTATATGTGGGGCTGCCTTCGAAAATGGTCCAGAAACTTCAGCTGGTCCAAAATAGGGCAGCAAAATTATTAACCGGGACTGGCTGACAAGAACATATTATGCCAGTGCTTTCTCATCTGCACTGGCTGCCAGTCTGTTTCCGGGCCCGATTCAAAGTGCTCGTGCTAACATTTAAAGCCCTAAACGGCTTGGGGCCAGGGTATCTGAAGGATCGTCTCCTCCCATATGTACCTACCCGGACACTAAGATCTGCATCAGCAGTCCTTCTCCGAGAGCCCCTGCCAAAGGAAGTGAGGCAGGTGGCTACCAGGAGGAGGGCCTTTTCTACTGTTGCACCCCGGTTATGGAATGAGCTCCCCAAAGAGGTTTGCCTGGCGCCTACTTTGTATTCTTTCCGGCGCCAGGTGAAGACCTTTCTGTTCTCCCAGGCATTTTAATCATTTTAATCATAATCATTTTAATCTTGTAATTGTTTTTAATTCCATTATTGTAACTGCTGCTGCTAGCTCTGCTGTTTGTTTTTAATCTGTGGTTTTAAATTTTATATTTTATATTGTATTTTATGATTTTAAATGTTGTAAACCGCCCAGAGAGCTTTGGCTATTGGGCGGTATAAAAATGTATTAAATAAATAAAATAAATAAATAAATAAATGGATAATATTAAACATTCCCATTACCCCTACAGTAACGAATGGTTATATTAAAACAAAAATCAAACAGGGTTTAATGTTTTGTTGTTATTGTTTTTAACAGGGAGGGTAGTAGTAGACGACGATCACTCGTGATCTTCCAGGATAAAATTACAAAAAGAAAATTATAAAAAGAGGAAATTCTAAAAAATTGTGTAGACTCTAGCGATGGGTCCGTAAGTGACTGTGGAGGCCAATTCTAGATCCACACAGCTTCCCACAGTGAGGACACAGGTTACCAGATGGAAGATGATCCTGTAAGGGTAATTTTCATAAGGATAGTCCAGAGAGCCGTTCGGTCTACAGTATCAAAGGCCTTAGCCAAATCAATAAATGCCATATAAAGGGGTTGATACAGGGAGGCTAATTACAGGGAAGGTAATGCATGATTGACAGAGCACTACTAACACACTGTTGATTCTCCATCACCAGAAGTATAAAGGCTCTAAATCAGAAAAGTATTATTTAAAGCAGTATCTAAATCAGGACCTTAACCAAATATTCATGGTTTACCAAAACACAAGTAGTGTTGTTTGAACAGGTGGCAACTCAATCTGTCTTGCCTACCCTGTGCAGTTAACTCTTCTGTCCTACCTCATGTAAAGATCCAGCCTGTCTCCAACACTATTCTCCCTGCTTGGCTTTGTCCACCTTACTTTAACTGTGAGTCTAGAAGGACTCAAGTCTAGAAGGACTTGAGCTGTTTGTTTCTGTCTTCTGTATCTATCTAGGAGCATACAGTGTTGGTGCACAATAAAGGTTAATCTAGAATAAGCAGGCACCACCTTCAGCTCCCCAATTACCTTGGAGCGCACAGCCCAGTGATTATGAAACCCCACAATAACAAACCTTCATGTACAGGCCAGAGCACTCTGGAGACCCCACAATAACAAACCAAGGCCTGAGACAGACTGAACAATAATGAATATGAACACAAGGGCCAATGTCCCACCACAGCAAGCTAAGACAAAACAAAAGTGTTCTAGGGCACAATCCTGCAATATTCAACCAGTGTAATGCAGCATTTGGCATTAGAGGACATTCTGGCACTTTTGCTACGTATCTTTTTCCTAAACCTGTTTCTTCCATTCTCTTGCTATAATCTCAAATTGTGCCTCCTGTTGCGTTCTACTTTGAAGGCATTTTAATAAAAGACAGGTTGCTTACCTGTAACTGTAGTTCTCTGAGTGGTCACCTGCACATTCACACATATGGGCTCTGCGCCTGCACGGGCCTCATTTTGGGAAGCTTCCATAGCTGAGAAATTTTGGCAGGAACCCTCCCCCACTGTCCAACTGCGCATGCCCTTAACTGGTTCCCGCTTATTCCCTCAGTTACCTGCAACTGCCTCTTGTGGCTTCGATACCGAGAGAAAGGTCAATAGAAGTCAGTACCGAAGAACAGTGATAATATCATAAGAATCATCTCCAAAAACCAACTTCGATACCACGAAAAAACTTACATTCGATATCAAAGCGGGGATGGTGGGCAGGTTGTGTGAATGCACGGATGACCACCTGAAGAACTACAGTTACAGGTAAGCAACCTGTCTTTCTTCATTGAGGCCTCTGTGCGTCACACATATTTATTTATTTATTTATTTATTTCATTTATATACCGCCCCACAGCTGAAGCTCTCGGGGCGGTTTACAATACTTTATACATAAAAACAACAATAAAAACATACAAAATAGTTTAAAGAATTAAAAACCAAATTTAAAAACACAGTTTAAAATAACAGTACAAAAGCCAATAAAACTGAGCCTACAGGTGACAATCCCCCCCGTGCTACTCCAAGCTCCTAACTAAATGCCTTGGCATAGAGGGAGGTCTTAACCTGGCACCGAAAAGATAGTAAGGTTGGCGCCTGGCGGGTCTCAGTGGGGAGCTGATTCCAAAATTGGGGGGCTACCACCGAGAAGGCCCTTCTCCTCGTTGCCACCAACCGAGCCTCTCTTGGAGGTGGCAATCGGAGGAGGGCCCCAGATGTTGAGCGTAGTGTATGGGCGAGTAGCAAGCTGATTTACCGGAGGCAGGTCAGTATCATCACCGGAGAAGAGATGATAGGAGAGCATGATCAAAGGAGCAGCCAGCTCCAGCTCCAGCTCAAACGTCTAGTCGATAATGTCTAATGAACGTAGACGGTTTCAACCATGTTGCTGCATGTGAAACACTTTGATTGCTTAAGTACTGAAACAAGCAAATTATATTTTTTTTAGAGAGAAGAATAAAAGATTAGAACAATGAATAGTATGAGGAAAAAGATATGTATAGTAACGAAAGAAGCTCAGCAAAAATCACTTTCTGACGAGAGAAAGAGGAACGTTCCCAAAACGCAGCCACTCGCAATGGTGGTTGAAGAGGGACTGAGGGAAAGGGTGGGAGCCGCGCTAAGGAGCACGTGCGATGGGGGAGGGGCTCCCGCCCAATTTCCCTCAGCTTTAGAACATCCTGAAATGGCCTCCGTGCAGGTGCAGAGCCCATGTGTGTGATGCACAGAGACCACGAAGAAAGCCAACTTACAAGTAAGCAATCGTGAGTCTACAGTAGTGAGAGGCAAAATGGTTTGGATGTCAGCGCATTGAGAATTACTGATAAACTCCAAGTCAGCACCGGTGATTGAAGTGGTGGAGCCAGATTATGGATACCATGCAAACACTGCTGAGAGCAAGGGTGGGGAAAAACAGAGGCACCCTCAACTAGTCGATGAGAAGCAGAAATGGCTGCCAAATATACTCAAGAATAGGCACAATAGAGCAGCTGCTCAGGTCTATGCCCTTCAGGACCATAAAAGTCTTAAATGCATAGAATTTCCTGGCATAGAAACACCTAGTGGCTGGTTTTTGAGCCACATCCAAAATCCTCGTAGGGATGTAGAAAGAGACGCCATCTCAGAACTCACTGCAGTCTCCACACCATGAGTCGCAAGGTTGGAAGATCCGGGTGGTTCACCTGTCCTCAATCTCGAGTCAACAGGTTCGATATTCGTGGCAGAGTCTGGTACTCTCCCCTGGATCATTGGAGGAGGAGAGCAAACCAGGCTTGTCTCGGCCACCAAGGTGTTATTAGGATGCAGTTCATGCACTCTCTCCTTATTTTTGCCAGAACCCTGGTGAGTAAAGGAAACAGAGGAAACAGGTAAAAGAAGGCTCCCATTCATTGTAGAAGAATGTTGCCTTGGGAGTGAGCGCCAACCCCTGTTCTGCTGCAGAAAATGGGACGCACAGCATTCTCTGCCATGGTGAAAAGAACCACTGCAGGATGGCCCCATCTGTGGAAGATCATCTGCAGGAAGGTCAGGTGCAACTGCCACCAGGACCGGTGCAAGGCAGTTTGGTGCCCTAGGCAAGATCAGATATTTAGCGCCCCCCTTCCCACTTGAGAGCGCTGTGTTTTTTTTTCCAAGGCGTTTCTGGCGCCCCCTTTAGCCCTGCGCCCTAGGCAGCTGCCTAGTTGGCCTAATGGTAGCACCGGCCCTGACTGCCACTCATGTGAAGCTGAAGTTGAGAGACTCAGAGTATCTGCTAGAACATTGTCCGTGCCTGCTATATGCAGAGCGATGAAGCTCACCCCTTTCAGAATTGCCCACTCATACAATTGGAGAGTAAAGTAATTGAGTGCAAGGGATTTCATTCCAGCCTGTGTGTTCACATACCAGACCAATGGTTGTGTTGTCTGTAACAATTTGAATGTGTCTGCCTAAGAGTTGAGGTTCAAAGGCAAGGAGGATTTTCCGGTTGGTCGAGAGCTCCAAGTAATTGATGTGCAAAGTGCCCTCGGTCATGGACCACATTCCCTGCATGGTATGGTAGCCACAATGTTCTCCCCAGCTGTCAAAGGAAGTGTCTGTCATCAGTACTACCGACGGAGACAGTGGCACAAAGGGGGGCTCTTGCTGAAGGTTGTTTGAAAGCGTCCATCAGTGGAGGGATGCCCTTACTCACCATGGAAGGGCAAGTTCGGTGCGGTGGGCATCGGAGTCCGGATGGAAAACCCAAAGAAACCAGTGTTGAAGGACCTGCATCCACAGCCTAACAAAAAGGACCACTGTGATGGAGGCTGCCATAAGTCCCAACAGATGTTGAATGCCAAAACCACACACTCTTGGTACACATGGGTTGCCAGCTAAAGATATGCCCTGCTAGTAGCAGAGTCCAGAAAAACTGATATACTGAATTGACTTTGTGTGGGGACGAGAACTGACTTTTCCCCATTGCTGTAGAGACCCAGCATGTGAAGAAGATCCAGGGTGATGATAAGGTGCCAAGACCAAGACAGGGATTCTTTGGAAGGAGCAATAAGGAGCCAATCATCCAGGTACAGGAAAAATCTGGACACCTAGCACATGAAGATGAGTGCACACCACCGCCATACATTTCATGAAAACCATACATTTCGAGAAACTGTAGCGAGACCAAACAGGAGGACATGAAACTGGTAAGCATCAAGTCCAATGCTGAACCAGAGATAAGGCTGACTGTCTTCGCGAATTGACACATGAAAGTAAGCGTCCTTGAGGCTGATGGAAGCAAACCAATTGCCTCTCCGGATAAGTGGCAAAATGGTCGCCAGTGTGACCATCCGAAATATCTTCATTGTAATGCAGAAATTGACATTGTGAAGGTCCAGGATCAGCCTCAGCCCTCCATTCCTTTTCGGTACCATGAAATATCAGGAATAGAAACCCTCCTGCGGGCGGTGTGGTGGTACGGGTTTGATTGCTCCCTTTCGGAGGAGAAAATCTACTTCTGACAGAAGGGCAGGTGACAGGGTTGTAACAGAAACCCCCAAAAAGGGCAGGAGGGTGTCAAACGTGATCCGGTAGCCGCTCCAGACGATGGCCCGTACCCAAGAGTTGGTGGTTATAGCGTTCCAAGCGGGATTGAAACTGGCTAGGTGATTTCCAAAGTGCTGACGGGAAACAAGAAGCGGCATCACTGAGCTGGAAGTCGAAGACAACGTTTCTCTCCAAAGTTACTCGAGCACACTCCTGGGCAGGAGAAGACGAACGCTCCTCCTGCTCCTGCTCCTGCTCCTCTGAGAATCCAACTTGGAGGCCTTTGCTTTTTTGGCCAATTTCTTGGCAAGCACAAGAGACAGAGACCAACCTGGTGTTGCTGGATCGGTGCTGCTCTTAGTAGGTGCCTCAGTCAACTCTTTCCCAGGGTAAGATTGGGCTGCCAGAGATGGCAATCACGAGGGAGACATCAGTTTAGGCGCTTCAACAGCCTCCAATGCCCGCTTCCAGAGCTCCACACAAAGTCTGTCTGCCTGATTCCTTCATGCTTGCTTCGTGAAAGTTTGGCAATGGGCACAAGTATTGACTTTGTGCCCACCTCCCAGACAAAGAAGACAGCAAGTAATTCGCTGGTGGAAGTTTGCTTCCACAACGAATGTACAGTACTTGTGAAATGGGGCCTTTGAGGCCATACGCCTGAAAGGGTGAGATTGCAATTGCAAGACTGCCTAAAAAAGGAATCGGGAAATAAAAACCTATAAAAAATATGACAAGATAGAGGTAACGGTAGAAGTGAGATAAAGTAGGAACAAGTAGGGACTAGTAAGTCTCAGCAACAACACCTCAGCGCAAATGTGTCACCAAGATGGAGGAAGCTCCTCTCGAGGCAACCACAATGGCAGTCGAAGAAGAACTGAGGGAATAAGAGGGAACCTGTTAAGGACATGTGCAGTTGGCAGGGAGGGTTCCTGCCAAAATTCCTCAGCTATGAAAGCTTCCCGAATCGGGGCTGCATGCAGGTGCAGAGCCCGTATGTGTGATGCACAGAGACCATGACAAAGAATTATTCTTCCTTTCTTTTCTATGTAGAGGTGTGACACCCTAGAAGGCCTACAGAGCTTGCTATATAGTGTATCCCCAAATGCAGGGTTGCCAAAGAGATAATCCGAATTCCCAGTGGCTGACTTAAATTTTGTTCTTCCTCATGCAAGGCAAGAAACCCTCCCACCTGATGAGGTCAACTCAGAGGCCAGTTTAACAATCCATCTGGTCTGAAATGGACGTGTACTGGAGCTAGAGCAGAAAAAGTCTGCATTACTGTGAGTGACTCCAAGTTTTCAAGGACCTGGGCAAGATCTCCCAGGTCCCCCCCCCACACACACACACACATACTTCTGCCAGCACACACACACACTCGCATACTTGTGTGTGCAAACACGGACACAGGGCCTGAACTATCCATTATTGTGTTAATATGATCCATGCGTGGGCAGGCAGGTGTAGGGACTCCTTCATGGCGCTTGCCTCACCCAGCAGTAGCACTGATGGTGGTACTGAGCTGGCAACTGGGCTGGGTTGGATTAGTGGTTTGAATGGAACCACTAACTAGGAAGCTGCTTTATATCTAGTCAGACCATTGGTCCATCTAGCTCAGTATTGTCTATACCAGTGTTCTCCAACCTTGGGTCCCCAGATGTTTTTGGCCTACAACTCCCAGCATGCCCCAGCCAGCGTAGCTGGCTGGGGCATGCTGGGAGTTGTAGGCCAAAAACATCTGGGGACCCAAGGTTGGAGTACACTGGTCTATGCCAACTGTCAGCAGTTCTCCATGGGTTCAGAGAGGAGTATTTTTCCATCCCTAACCCTATCTGGAAATGTCAGGGACTGAACCTAGAATATTTTGCATGTAAAGCACATGCTCTACCACTGAACTACAGCTCTTCCCACAGGACTGAACTGGCAGCAGCACCAACTGCTCATCTGAGAGAAACTCACGGGTTGGCTGGGTTTTACAGGAGTAAGCAGTGGCTGGCTTTCATTTAAAAAGGCCACTGCCACTGCGCTACATCCCCTGCTGCCTATTGGGGGGTCCACTCTGCTGAAAGGCCTTGTAATCTTATGTGCATGCCCGACCATGTGTGCAAGGCTGTGCAAAGATGGCAGTACTTGGTGGTCTTTGGTCAGTGGTGGACCCCCTGTCAGTCTATATGGCTCAGCAGCAGCTTCAAGTATTTGAAGGGATGTCACACAGAGGAGGGCAAAAATCTCTTCTCGGTCATCCCAGTTTGCAGGACACGGAATAATGGGCTCAAGTTACAGGAACCTAGATTCCACCTAAACATCAGGAAAAATTTCCTGACTGTCAGAGCAATAAGACAATGGAATCAACTACCTAGGGAGGTGGTGGGCTCTCCCACTCTGGAGGCATTCAAGGTGCGGCTGGACCGCCATCTGTCAGGGATGCTTTGACCTGGATTCCTGCATTGAGCAGGGGGTTGGACTCGATGGCCTTGTAGGCCCCTTCCAACTCTACTTTTCTATGATTCTATGATTCTATGATTCTCAGAGATGCTGACACCAGGCCTGTGTGTTACGGTAATGCAACTAGATTGGCACTGGCAGTGGAATGTTACTCAAACAGAGAGGGGCCTTTATAGTGCTCTGCTGGATGAGTATAGTTATAAAGCTCAGGGTTGATAAAATCACTGATGGGGGGGTGGACTTCTGTCTGGATGCATCAGAGCTGGGAGGCATTGGTGACTGCAAGGAGAACCCAGCTGCTTAAGGGCCAAGATGCCACTTTGTACCTCTAGCAGAAGCCTAGGAATGTGAATTTCTCCCATGTTTCCTAAACCCATTTAATCTCAATAAAACTGGCTTTGCATGCTTCCAGATGGAGGGCTCCTATTGCTAACAATCAAAAGGCATTGTACAGCTATTCCATCTTTTCTTTCTTAACGGATTTTTTTTCTGGTAAGAAAAAAGAAGGAAGAAATGGTGGGAAAGCATGGGAGGATTAGAAATGGAAGACAACGACTTCTGGACACCACCACCCCACCCCTGTAAAATTATGTGAGTGAGGCAGTGCGATTGCACAATGAAAACCTCAGCTGGAAGCATCCTTCAAGTATTATGTAGTTAAGTGTAAGGAAAAAGGGTGAGCAGGTTGGCACTGGAGGGTCCATTCTCTATGGCAGTGTTCTCCAACCTTGGGTCCCCAGATGTTTTTGGCCTACAACTCCCAGCATGCCCCAGCCAGCTATGCTCTATGGAATGGGTGTCTCTATTCTGATTTTTCTCACGCAAACCTGAAGGTACCTGGATTTGGGATGGGTACCGCTAGTTTTCCAGGGAGTATAGGCAAGGCTGGTAAAGATCTGAGAGAACCTTCCTTGTCCCTTGGAGTTAGAGCTCATTACCGAGCCCACTCTGTGGCGGTGAGGGTGGCAAAGAGAGAATTCTTTTCCACCACCATAGCATCTTCTCAGTGCCGTCCAGCGGCGCTTTTCCGAGTGGTCCGTAGCCTTTTACACTCTGGGCCAGCGAGAGAAATGGCAGAACCCTCGGTTGCATGCTGTGACGAGTTTGCACGGCACTTTGAAGATAAAAGTCGCTCAAATTCGTCATGAATTAGACACCACAATTAGCGTAGTGGTGGGGCCGAGCCTGGAGTTGGCTCGTGGCTCGCTCCTGGCTCGGCCCTTGAGGTGGCAGCGGCGGCGGCTGATCTCGCCATTCAGAGCGGCGCGGAGCGTTCTCCGCGCTACTCGAGCCGCCCGCCCCCCCGCAGCCACCGGACCCCGTCACCCCCCAGACCCCCCCGCCACCCCCCGCAGCCGCCGGACCCCCCCCCACCTACCTTCTCTGCGCCGCCGCCACCACTGCCCCGCCCGCGCTCTGTTTTGGCGGGGGGAACAAGGGCAACAGGGCTTAAACAGCCCTGCTGCCCTGGTTTCCCGTGCCAAAAACAGAGCGCGGGGGTCCCGTCGCGTCACTTCCTCCACGCTGGAAGGACGCAACGGGACCGCGCCAGAAGGACGCAACGGGACCAGCGGACGGGGTGGCAGGCTCTCCGGAGAGCCTGCTGCAGGTAAGCCCGCGGTGGCCGAGTAGCTCGGCGGACACGAGCAGGCCCAGTTCGGGCTGCTCGGCGGACACAAGCAGGCCCAGTTCGGGCTGCTCGGCTACATCCGGGCTACTCGGCTACATTTCTATAGTGCAACTCCTTTAGTAGAAGTGTCTAGAGCACCGTCTGGTCCGGTTTTATTGGATGAATTTCAGTTATTGAGGCCCGAGGATGCGGACAAGGTGCTTGGCCAAGTCCGGTCGACTACCTGTGTGCTTGACCCTTGCCCGTCATGGCTTATTACATCAAATAAGGAGGGGATAGCTGGCTGGGTCCAGGAGGTTGTAAATGCCTCCTTGAGAGAGGGAGTGGTGCCGGCCTCTTTGAAAGAGGCGGTGATTAGGCCACTCCTCAAAAAGCCTAACCTGGACCCAGATGATGTTAATAACTACAGGCCGGTAGCCAATATCCCATTCCTGGGCATGGTGCTTGAGCGGGTGGTTGCTGGTCAACTCCAGGCACTCTTGGATGAAATGGACTATCTAGCTCCATTTCAATCTGGATTCAGGCCTGGTTTTGGAACGGAAAGCCGGGAGAGGGACAGGGGGAGTGCGACCCTATTGAAAGCTAAGCAGGGTCAGGCCTGGTTATTACTTGGATGGGAGACCCCTCCTCTAGTTTCCTGCATTGAGCAGGTGGTTGGACTCGATGGCCTTGTAAGCCCCTTCCAACTCTATGATCTATGAAATCTATGAATCTATTATTCTCTTGGACCTCTCAGTGGCTTTCGATACCATCGACCATGGTATCCTTCTGGATAGGTTGTCTGGGTTGGGAGTTGGAGGCACTGCGCTCCAGTGGTTCCAATCCTACTTGGGTGGCCGATTCCAGAAGGTGGTGCTGGGGGATTACTGCTCTGTCCCTTGGCAGTTATGCCATGGGGTGCCACAGGGCTCTATTTTATCCCCTATGCTGTTTAACATTTACATGAAACCACTGGGAGAGGTTATCCGGAGGTGTGGGCTGAGGTGTCATCAATATGCAGATGACACCCAGCTCTATCTCTCCTTTTCATCTAATCCAGGTGAGGCAGTGGCTGTTCTGAATCAGTGCCTGGGCACGGTAATGGACTGGATGAGGGCTAATAAACTGAGACTCAATCCAGATAAGACAGAGGTACTGTTAGTGGGTGGTTCGTCTGCCCGGCTAAGTGATATTCAACCAGTTCTGGATGGGGTTGCACTCCCCCTGAAGGATCAGGTTCATAGTTTGGGGGTGCTCTTGGATCCACAACTGTCACTCGAGGCACAGGTGAACTCGGTGGCATGGAGCACCTTTTATCAGCTTAGGCTGATATACCAACTACATCCTTATCTGGACAGAGATAGCCTAGCTACAGTTATCCATGCTCTGGTAACCTCTCGTTTGGATTACTGCAATGTGTTATACGTGGGGCTGCCTTTGAAAACAGTCCGGAAACTTCAGCTGGTCCAAAATAGGGCAGCGAGATTGTTAATGGGGACTGGCCGACGTGAACATATTATGCCAGTGCTTTCTCATCTGCTCTGGCTGCCAGTCTGTTTCCAGGCCCGATTCAAAGTGCTGGTACTAACATTCAAAGCCCTAAAAGGCTTGGGGCCAGGGTATCTGAAGGATCGTCTCCTCCCATATGTACCTACCCGGACACTAAGATCTGCATCAGCAGTCCTTCTCCGAGAGCCCCTGCCAAAGGAAGTGAGGCAGGTGGCTACCAGGAGGAGGGCCTTTTCTGCTGTGGCACCCCAGTTATGGAATGAGCTCCCCAAAGAGGTTCGCCTGGCGCCTACTTTGTATTCTTTCCGGTGCCAGGTGAAGACCTTTCTATTCTCCCAGGCATTTTAATCATTTTAATCATCTTAATCATTTTAATTTTGTAGTTGTTTTTAACTCTGTTATTGTAACTGTTGCTGCTAGCTCTGCTGTTTGGTTTCAAATTTTATATTTATTTTATATTGTATTTTATGGTTTTAACTGTTGTAAACCGCCCAGAGAGCTTCGGCTATTGGGCGGTATAAAAATGTATTAAATAAATAAATAAAAGTAAGTAAGTACTTCCTTCACACAGCGCATCGTTCAAAAGTGTTAACTCACTGCCACAAGGTGTAGTGATGGCCACCAACTTGGCTGGCTTTAAAAGGGACTTAAGTCAAATTCATGGACGATAAGGCTATAAATGCCTACTACTGGTCATTGACAGCTATATATTGCCTCCTGTGTCGGAAACAGTATGCCTCTGTATGCCAGCTGCTGGGAAACACTGGCAACAGGATGCTTTTACACTCATGTCCTGCTTGCGAGCTTCCCAGAGGTATCTGGCTGGCCACTGTGTGAAAAGAATGCTGGACTAGACAGGCCTTTGGTGTGATCCTGCACAGCTCTCCTTAAGTCTCAGTCCTTTAGGCAGTGGGTGCCCACCAGACTCCCATCTGCTGGGATAAGGCAGCAACTTTGTTTGCTGTTACCAGAAGCATTTTGTTTCCTTATTTGGATTCCAATCCTGTAGGATCAGAAAAGCCCTTCTACAGAGACTCCAAACTCTCCTCCCCGTCCCCATCCCATGCTGACCTCTTCAGACCTGCCCTTTCTTCCACCAAACTATCAGGTTCTGGCAGGGTGCATGTGATCTTCTACTAAAAGAAAAACTCTGCTTTTCCTTTGCTGCTTGAAATCCCTCTCCCCATCTTTCTCAGGGGCACATAAAGAACAAGAAAAGACAGCAACGCCTGTGTTGGCTGCTCTTCTATAGCCCGTAGCCAAGGGAAGCTGCTGGCACTTTGCATCTGCCTAACCCTTCTGGTTGGGGCAGGGATGATTTGGAGGCCTCTGATTGGCAAGGGGACAGAGAAAGAGGCGGAGGGATATGTATGCTCTCCAGACAATGCTGGCACCATTTCCTGCCCAGCAACCTTCCCAAAGCTAGAAGACCGCTCCTGGTCCCCAGTGCAGAGCCCCCCGTCAAGCTTTCTGGTTTGAGTGCATGTCTGGGCCAGAGGATGGCAGCCTCTCTGGTAATCCTGGAAGAAGCAACTACAAGAGATGGCAAAGAGGCAATGGTAAAAAGCAGAGATTCCCTAGGGTGGTAGGCAAAGAAGGCATATACGTACAAGGGGAAAAGGTAGCACTCGGTGCATTTCTGCACTAAGGAGACCAGAACTGGTGATCAGAATAAATACTTTCTCAAATCATTTAAAATGTTTTGGCAATCCCCTTCACAATAAAGGGAGCAGGTGAGGCAGGGAGTGAGGGAAGGGCACAGTCAGAGGCATCCAAAAACAGCTGCTGGAAAAGTAGCGGATGTGCAGCAGTCAGTGAATGCCCACCCACGGAAGTCCTACTCAGTCAGACCCTTAAAATGATGCAGACATTCAGAATGTGTAAAACCCTTAATGGGAGGGAGACAACAGAGGCACAGTGAGTGCTAAGAGCTAGGGTTGCAAATGCAGCATAAATCTAGAGTAAAAACAAAGACACTGATGTGTGTGTGTGTGTGTGAGGGAGGGAGGGAGGGGAGAGAGAAATATTAGAACATTAGGGGAATTAAGATTTCTGGAAAGCAGGACGTGCCATAGGTCTGAGGCCATTGTTGCAAATAGCCATTGTATTAGGAAAAGGGCCAGGCTGTGTTATAGTACACACTCCTGCCACTAGATGACACCACTCCATGGCAGGAGAGTCTGCTAACTGGAACCACGGTCCCAAAAGCCAACGAAAATTTCAAAGGCTTTGAATGGCACCTTTGACTTAATCAAACATAGCCTTGGTTGCTATGTTGGCCCCACCAGGGATGGAATGCAGGGTGGGGGGGGCAGGACCCTAAGACACGGAACAAGTGAGGAGATCACTTGTATTGGGCCAGCCATCATTCAAAATTCTGCTGCAGAAATCCTCTCTTTGGTAGCACCATGTATGATTGATCCAATTAAAATTATTATATGGGCGGTTATTCAGTCCAAAGATATGGTACCTCTTTGTTCTGTATTTCTAAGGGTGCTTCCAGACTAGGCTTTTATGGTGTCATTGCCCTGCCTCATTCGCAGAATTTTACAGGGGATCTAGATATCGTGCTCGTCTGCTTGTGATCTTCCGTCTTTTCCCTTAACGCAGAAAATCCATGAAGGAGGAAAGACAGCACACAGTTGCACACTGCCTTCTGATTGCTACTGCTATGAGCCCTCCCTCTGCAAGCACTGTCCTTCAAACATTCAAGATCTCTGAGATGAGGCTCTGTCAGAACCTAATCTCAGGCTCAGAGATAACAGATCTGGCTGAAGACCAGCACATATTGGCAATACTACTGGATTGGAAGTGGGGGAGGTGGTGTCCAGGAATTAGGGCAAGGAGCAGAAGGGGGAAATCTAGGAAACAGCGAGTCCTGGGTTCTGCCCCCATTCTAGGAATGCTGTATTGTATCACTATTGAAACAACAACGATAATTGTGAATGCAGTAAGAATTATAGTTATGGAAATAAAATCTAGTGGTGAAAGCAGAAGACATAACAGAAACCAGGAATCAAAACCTCCTTTACATTCTCCTGTAAATATGCCATGAAGAAGAGGGCGAGTGGCGGGGGAATGAAGGCAGTTTGGGACTGGTTGTGTGGGTGGTGTAAAAGATACCTTCATAACCCAGCCTTCACTGCCATCTAATTGCAGCTGGACAGTTAATCCCACATGAAGGAAAAGGTGTTTGTCCCTTTAAGAGGAGACTTGGCACTGCCCCGGTGCCCGTTGGCAGCCAGGTTTTACGAGCAGCCTGTGCTTGCTGCAGCCATTTGATGAAGGCAAAGGAGACAGAAACAGGAGCGAGATGGGAACACATCACCAACCCTGTGCTCCCCTAAAATGGCGGTGTAGCAACAAGGTGGCAAGGCCCCAGCAGCCGAAAGACCCTTTTCTTTCATTTGATAGCAGAAATCAGTGCCCTTCTGCAGACTGACAGACGTATCAAGAGATATAAATGACAAAACCCATTCAACGGATGAGCAAATAAAAAGAACAATAGTTCAAATCTGCGGGTGGATAGACAAATTTCTCCTCAAAGGAGTGTGAAGGTAAACAGGCCAGGAATATGTAACATCTCAGCCCCAATTTCTGCTTTGGGGCAGTGAGGAGGAGTCTCAAGGGGACACTATGCCTTTCTCAGAGATACACATAGGCACTGGCATCCTCCTTGCAAAAACATCAACTGGGAGAACGCCACTACTGAAGAGGCTGTTGGCCCTCAGCATGCTCAGAGATGCTTTCACACATGATTCTAAAGCTGGAATTTCCTGTGTTTATAAACCAAATCAAAGAACTACATTGAGCAGAACATGCATTTGATTTTAAAAGTCCCACTATTTATTTCTGATGTGCAGTTGTTTTCAAACTTCTGGAGGGAACCAAATTGGGAGAGGCTGCCCTAAAACATATAGCTGCATATCGTCAGGGAAGATCAGTAGTGATGGGCGAGCTGTCATTCAGGGAAGCTTGTCTGCTGTTTCTGATCTTGTTTTCACTGAAGAACCCCTGATCAGCTTCCAAGGAATCCCAATGTTCCCAGAACACAAAACCACTGTTCTACTCCAATAACAACATTCCAAGTATAAAGCTTCACCACCATGTACACTTATGTGGGAGTAAACTCTGTTGAATTCAGTGGCAGAAATTATGTATTTGCCCACTGGGGATTTGGGGTCTGATAGTCCTAGTCCCATTTTCGGCAGGCAAAGACCCTCCAGTGGGGCTCTGGGAGTGCCTGCTGCTGTCCTGGGGGTGGGGGTGAGATGCAGAGGATGGAGGAGGCAGGCACTCCACAAGTGCCTTTGAGCCTTTTGTGAGCTCTCAAATCAGGCACTTGCAAAAGCTCAGCCTTTTGGGGTCGAAGTTTGGGATGCTCACGCATTGGTATCCAGAACACTTCCACATAGACACTTGTCTGTTAGAGAAGGAGGCCACCACACTCAAGTGTTCAGAAGGATGTGTGTGTGTGTGTGTGTGTGTGTGGTGGAGGGGAATCTATAGGATTTGACCACACTGGGGCTACACTACAGTCCACCAGATCAGGTTTGCATTTACCATAGGATTTGCAAGCCAAAACTTGGATACTTGGTGATGTCAAAGCCAAACAGACAACACCACCAATAAACAAGCAACTGGTTTCTGAGCAGGAGAACTCAAGCAACAAGAAGAAGGGTATGTGCTTATCAGCGAGAGGTTTTATAGCAAAATAGGCCCTGGGACCTTCACCATGTAACATTTAAGTGCCTCTCAAAACACAGCCATCCCCAAGTCTTCCTCCCAATACAGAATAGATACTAGGAATGTTCTTCCCAAATGCAAGCAACCCTCATAAACCCAATGTAGATCTATTGTAGCATCATCTCAAAAACACAAAAGCCCTACAAATGTTTATTTTGCAAAATAAGAAATCTCCTATAAATTACCCTACCCCACCCCCAGTCTATCCCAAGCCACACAAGCGTTCGTGACCAAACACATCCAGCTTAACTGCTGGTGCGTCCTCCTGAGGGTTCCCTTTCTGCTCCACTTGACAGGTTTGCTTGTCCGATGTGCAACCCAGACTTTGCATGAAATGAGCTAGGGCTGCATTGACAGTCCTTGGGCCTGGGTTCTAATGGATCCATATCATGAAATGCACAAAGTAGGGTAGCCATGTATCCCCTTTTAGAGAGGACAGTCCTCTATTTGGAAGGGCTGCCAGAGGACCATCCTCTATTTGAAGATATCCTCTATTTGAAAGTCTGTCCTGTTAAGATGCCGGTTTAAAGATAAAGAACTATAAGAACTGTTGCCCATGAATACTTCGCACCTAGACAGCAGGCTGAACAGGCAGACATGCAGGTCACCTGGTCTCAGCTTTCTGCACTATGGAGAGATGTACTGTATTTTAGTTAAATTATAATAATAATTTCTAAATTAGCTTATCTCTCTATAAATTAGCACATTTTATTTATTTATTTATTTATTATATTTATCAATCGCCCATCTGGCCGGTCACCCGGCCACCCTGGGCGATGTACAATTAAAATACAATAAAACACAATAAAACATAATAATCAAAACAATATAAAAAATTCTCATTAAAAACCTAACCCACCCCATATTCCCGCCTGAACAGCCATGTTTTTAATGCACGGCGGAAGATCATCACGGAGGGGGCATGGCGAAGGTCACATGCAAATTTTATGCAAATCTGTACCCTCACTTTTGGTAATACATCTCCTCTTTTTGGGCAACTGATAAGTGAGCACCCTAGTACTAGCAAAGGCACCAAACCAAGGAGGGCTTGGCGTGCCCTCACATTCCGGCCACTGACTCTTTATTGGCTTTTTTGTGGAAAGCGAAGCAAAGACTAGGATATATGCAAATATCAGAAGAGCTGTCAAACAATGGGTCACACCAAGGCAGTGACCCACCTGGCACACTACTCTGCCCCAGACAGTGTATAAACAGGTAACAGTTTATATAAACAGTTCCAGAGTCAGCTGTTTGTTCCATTCATCACTATCACTCATGGAGACACACACACACACACACACACACACACACACACACACACAAATACCTTTATCCTCTTGCCTCTCACAACATCCCTTATTAATGAGTCACATAGGTTTTAAGCATGCACTGTGTGAAACATTGCTCCCTTCTGGGTAGCACCTGCTGCCTGCTACTCTGGTCTTGTGTCCCCAAGTTCTCATGAGTAACTGGTTTCCATTCATGCCCTCCAGACAACTCTCAGCTCAGCCCCACTTTACTGCCACCTATAATTTGAAATGTCCTGAACCTTTTGGCTTTTCCTATGTGGTGGCTAAATAAAATGGAGTGCCCGTATCTTATATTTCTTCAGCTTGGTTCTATCCTCTTCAAGACAGGAGGGGGGGAAAAAACCCACAATTTTCTGTCTGTGGATTGCAAGGCGTGCCCTGTAAATTTTCTCCAATCCTGCCCCAGAGCTGTTGTGCCACCACAGACACAGTATCTGCAAACAGTTTTTTTTCCCCAAAATCATGCCACATATTACAACCAGGCCTCACACATCATGCATGCTGCAGAGACTTGCTAGGCTCCACGCACAAAGCTGCAGACCCTCCACTACCCCAGCTGGGCCCCTTAAAGCACCGAGGCTGCCAAATGTACTAGGCTTTGGACAGCATCTCCTTCTTTGTCTCTCAGCTTTAATAAAAGTTATTTTAAAATGTGGTTTCTCTCAGAAAATGAATCAATCAATAAACAGAAATATGAGCTCTGGGGGCTTTGGGCTGGAGGGCGGGGGGGGGCAGGTGAGAGCGGGAGGAAAGAGAGGGACAAAATCAAGGAAGGGTGACTTAGGGAAAGGTTTTGAAAAATCCAGGAAATTCGTTTCTCCAGTGCCGACTGTATTAACTGCCCTAGCGACTTGAGAATGTTGTCGGTGCATGTGAAGAAAGAAAGAAAAAGAAAGCAAGAAAGGAAGCATAAGGAGGTAGCTTAAAGGCCTGAGAAAAAGAGAAAGGGAATGAAGGAAACCACAAAGAAAGAGAAAGCATTAACATAAAGAAAAGAGGGAAGTGTCCCTTTAATACTACAGAGAGAGAGCGAGAGAGAGCGAGCGCACTGAGCTTTCCTAAAATACTCACAAGCGCAGAGCTCCGCTTGGGCCCGTTCCAGTCCCCTGCATCTGTTTGGCAGGAGCCCAGAGGGGCTAAGGTTACTCTGAGCACAGGAGGGGCCTATTCCTGCAGAGAGCTCTGAAAACCCGGCTCAGGGAGGGGAGGGCGCACTACCCCCACACTGAATGCTGCTGGGGTATACAATTTACTTTGTGCTGAGACAAGGAGGGGAGAGGCAAGAACCAGGAATAAGAGGTAGCTTTGTCATCCCCTCACCCCCCCCCTTTTTGGACTCCATGCTTCTCTCTGGCTCTCTTGTTTGAAAATGCCTGCCAGATTTCCTCCTCTGCTTCTTCCACTACCTGGCCAAATTTGCAATGAGAGTCAAGAAGTGGGTACATGTGGTGCGTGAGAGAGAGAGAGACAGAGAGAAGCAATCCTTTCTCGGTGCTGCTTCAGACATTACATTTCACCGCTTGCATTTTGGAAATAGCCTAACACTGCAGACTTTTGTAAGACCTAAATGCTCATACATCAGGATACGTGACACACACTCTGGAGGATGTCCGAGAATCTTTACGAGATACATGTGTCATATCTACATGTGACTTATGTTCTTGACACGGGCAGGGATGTGACTCTTTTAACCACTTCCTGGACTGTTCCCTCAACACAGTTTCAAAACGTGGGAGATGAGGATGTCGTGTCAGGAACAGCCCCCAGGAAAGACAGAGCCCCTGTACCTTTTAAGAGTACAGAATAGGGAGTTGCAAGAGGACCATCTTCTTTTCTTCTCATCCCTTTCTGACAAACTCCTCCTGCTCAAATTCCCTCTTCTACACAGCTCTAAACAAGAATTCCACCCTCCTTTGCATCTGGAGCTCAAGAGATAGCTCTTTCAGAAAACCCAACACACGCACACATGCATGCATGCATGCACGCACACACACACCATACGACAGTCCAGTTCCACAACTGTCCCAGCTTCCAACTGGCAGAGGAAAGGGAGAAGTGAATGGGAGGGGGAAACGGGAGAGCAAGGGAGGCTCAGTGTGGAGGCCCAGGAGGTCTGTGCAAACTGAAAGGCCCTTTGTCTGCCTTAGGGAGGTTATCCGAGGTAACCTCAAAATCACGCCTGACCTTCTGTTCCACATTAGAGTCATTATTAAGAGTTAGCCTAGCCGGAGAGAGAGAGAGAGAGAGAGAGCAGCCCAACCCAGCCCAGCCCAGCCGGCTGCCCCGTGCCACCCTCACAGCTTTTTCCCATTACTTTCCCCGCAGTGACCTACTTTCTGCCTTAGTAACAGAGCAGGAAGCCACAAACAGGGCCCCGGCTGCTCTTACCACAACAGGGGCCATAATCAGCAACACACGCCATGCTGGCCAGGCAGTGGTGGCCTGGGATTCCAGAAAAACTCACCTCACATGCAGGGCCCATGCAGTGTAAGGGGGCGCAGCCATGACTGCCCACCAAATGCAGTTGGCTCCTTAAGCCAAAATATTTCTACCCACTTTACGGCTAGGAAAGCCCAGGCCCAGAAGTGAGAATTTCTTGCAAAGAACAAGTGGCAGTGTTGAGGAGAGCACCCAAGAATCCTAAATGGCAACTCGTCAAGTCACTGATCACCCACACCCAGTCTCCTCCCAAATCTGGAAGCAGAATTCTGGGTATTTGATCACTCCCCCACTCCTCTCCAATACTAATTCACCAGACCCGGCTTCCATCCTCCTCCAGAGCTTGTAACAGAACCAAGAAGGCCCAGACCCAGAAAGCTTTTCACTTCAAGGATTCCTCTCTCCCAAAACCAGAAGGAAACCCCGTATGTTCTGGTCCTTTAGCTATGAAACGTTGGCCTTGCCTAATGGGTAGGAGGCACTCAAATTTCCCTCATCAGCCCCCGCCCCCCCCTGGACTGAGAACACAGATCAAAAGATTTTAGGATTGGTAACTTCCTCAATGGTAAATGAAGCAGAAGACCAGGGAAGAATCCAGTGTGTAGGTAAAACTTCTTCCAGCTGGTGTGTGATAGGATTCAGCATCCTTGTAAAATGCAGTTCTGCTGCACATTTCTTACTTGCATGGATCTATCCTGTGATTACTACCCACCCTTCTTCCATTCAGCTGCTGCCAAGAGCCATTTTGCTCCCTGGAGTAGACCAGAATCTTTGCACACTGTCCTCTTGTCACTAGAGAATGGGTTGCAACTTTTTCTCCTCTTGAAGGTGACACTCTTTGGGACCTTCATTTGAAGGAGTGTCTGGCCCTCGGCTTAGAAAATGGAATTCAGACCATTTCAGATCGCATCATCCAGAGGCTATACACCTCTGGATGATGAGGCATATAGCCTCTGGATGATGAGATCTGACTGGATCCGCTGGCTTATACAAGCTGAAGCAGGATTTGAAATCAAGACCTCAACATCAAGCCAAGAAGTAAATGGAAAGCTTTTTTTTTTTAAATGGCTTTTTGCTACCTTCATGTTTGTCTTTGACAACTCCACTGTCCACAGATTAGAAAAAGTACAATAGGTCCTGATTTCTTGCCAGTGGCTACAATCCTATGCACACCAGCTTGGGAGTAAGCAAGCCGCTAAACACAGAATGCACTCACTTTTGGTTAAAGGTGCATCAGACCAGGCTACCTGGGCATAACTACACATTACACACATATGTAATGGAACCCAAATGGCCTGGTTGTTGTTTTTACAGGAGACACTGCTTTGAGAAGGGCCAATTTATAGCCCAAAAGTGGGGGAGGAAGGGGGATATTTAAATCTTTCCCTGCTTTCTGTTTCTTTGCTCCAGATTTTGTCCCCAGCCATTCCCCTTCCCCATTGGGTTTCTAAATATGTGTTTGCCCACAACTGGAACCCCACAGAGAGATAGCGTTAGAGGGTTATCTGGAGTGGAGAAGTGGAGGGCAGGGAAAGTGTTAAGCACACCCTGCCCCATCTCTGCTCCCAACTGCCCCCTCCCAAGGTGGCTTTTCCTGTTGAAAGGGTTATGCTTCATACATTTGTTTTTGTGTAATGTGTTCTTAAACAGGGTAAGGAAAGCACACTCACACACAAATACACGGAGAATCCCCGTAATAATGGTTTTCACAAGGAACTGGGGGGAAAAACTCCACGTTTCTGTAAAAATACACCCAGCTTCAACTTCTCCACTGGAACAGCCAGGGTCCAAACTGGGGCATGCTTGCAACAGAGTTTGGGGCTTGGCCCCTTTACCTTCAAGAGTTATATTGAATCCTCATTAGCTTAGGATCAGAAAGTGTGGTTTGTGCTCTCCTAAAGTTAATGAGAGTTCCAGGTTCTTGGAAGAGACACACAGCACATACGGGGGGGGGGGGGGGCAGAGTCATGGGTGGGAGACAACTTTAGATGGCTGCCAAAAGAGGAAAGCAGGGTTTTTATGAATAGCAAAATAAACAGCTGTGAGCAGCCCCAATGGGAAGTTCACGTAACAAGGAGGCCATCTAACAGGGTAGTGGGGACACAAGTTTTGAGGAGATGTGGCTGAGAACCCTTACTCAGGTTCCAGACAGAAAACAACACCCTAGAATCCCACAGGAGGATCAAAGACTACAGGAGAATGCCTGCCTCGAGGGAAAACAAGCATGAAAAGGGACTGCACTGGACTCCTTGATTCTGCAGCAATTTTTTCAAGCCACCACTGCTACCACAAATCACCAGAAAACTCTTATTTACACACACACACACACACACACACACACACACACACACACACCATTCCCAGTGTCCAGCCACTCCTACTGGCTTCAACCAACCAAGCCCACAGAACAGTCCAGATATACAGTAATAGGCCATCCCCTGAGACACAGTTGTGCAACCATTATGATGGTCTTTCTGTTGGCACGCCACAAAATGACAAGCAGACTCCACTGGAAGGGAAAGGGTGCAGATAATATCACTGGCGGCTAACCAGAGGGAAGGTTTCCAAGACTTTTGTTTATAGAAGATAAAAGAGTCAGGACTCCTTGGTTCAATCAGTTGTCCTTACACAGGTTGTTTGTCCCCTACACATTAGAGTTGCATGTCATGCCTTGGATGAGGCAATTCTTCCGAAGGCTTGAATTACTTATCACAACGAATCCAAAAAAAAAGATGTACAGCATTTTATTAGCTGTACTACGTATTGTATTGCAGAGAGGCTGTAATCAAGTCAAAAAAATAAATACATATAAAATTGTCTGCAACCTCTCAGCCAGTTATGTATGTATACTGTATCTCATACTGAGTGCCCTCGTGTCCTTACATGTATGTGTAAAATTGCTTTTATAAATTGTTATGTATTAGTACCTGGGGCCTGCTGTACCCCTCTGCAAGAGGAACACACAGCATGCACACAGGGAGGGAGGGTGGAAAAGATATTGCTTTCACATGTATGGGGAACCTGTGGGTCCATATGACTTCAGCTATGGCCTGTTGGGCAAATCAACCATATTTTGTTCTTATCTGGAAGGTAGTAGGGAAGACGATACACTGCATAATTGCATCATGTATACTGAATCCATTGAACTCATCACCATGGGATCTGTCAGAAATCAATGTTTTGTCTTTGTCCGTTAAATTCATGGTCAGTAGCTATTTGTCATGATGAACAGTGGATGAACCCTGGTACCAGGCATCCATACATCTATGACATAGCTGGGATGTTCAGTTACTTCCTCATGACTTCTGCTGCACTTCTGATGGACCCCCCCCTTGCTGTTAGAAGGACAAGTTGTCTGATTAGTTACCACAACTAAACTTCTTGAGCAGCACTGGTATGCCAGGCATTCTACAAAACAGTGAGGGCCATGGATCTTGTCCAGCAGCCTATGTGAGTTGAAGCCAGCCTTGAGAAGTAGTGATGATGAAGCTGGGGAGATGCAGTTTACAAAAACTGCAAGAAAGGGTATGTAGGTCCAAGGAAGACTTTGCAGGGAGGAATTTGAATGAAGAAGAGGACATGTTCCATGCATAAGGCGTAGCATTGTAGAAAGTATGAAAAGAGGAGAGAGTATGGGGGACGGGGATCAGCAGCAAAAGGGAAAAATGAGAGATGGGCAAAGAGAAAGAGGGATGGCTGGGTTCTGCACAGGCATACAGAGCATTCTATGTATGAACTAGAACAGGGATTCTCAACCAGAATCCCCCTCTGGAGGGGGGGGATTTTACGGTTTCGGGGGGGGGGATTGGGACCACAGACTCAAACTGTTGGAATACTGATCTTTCTACAAATTACAATTCTACAGATTGTACATCATCTACAGGACATCACACCTTATTGTATGGCACAGATTAAATTAAAAATAAAGATAAATATTTCTCTTGCTATCTGTGGAAATATTCCATTTATAGTTATTATATAGTATATGGATATTATTTGGAATGCAACTTCCAGTCAGACAATCTTGGAATGGGGGGAATGACATTCTGACATATGGTGAAAAGGGTGCATGGGGCAAAAAAAAAAAAAGTTGAGAACCACGGAACTAGAAGCATGGAATTGATTCAGAAAGCAATGGTGAGCCAAGGCAAACTTAAGGGCAAGAGAGACATGATCATAGAAATCAGAGAGGAAGATGATTTTAACAGAAGCCATTGGAAGTTGCAAAGCATGACAGGAATTAAGATTAGTGCAATGGAACGTGTGGGAGTCTAGACCAGATGACCAGACTTTTTAGTAGCAAGTGTAAAGAGGAAAGGAATGATCTTGGAGATGCTGAACAGGATCTCACCAGAAATCACTCATGGCTGCTTTGGAACTTACATATCTTAGGAGACCACCTCAAAGTGACTCCCATAATTAAATCAATAGTGCCTGAAAGGCTTATACCCCATGACGTATTTTGAAATCTGGCCCTGCAACTCTCCTTAAGTTTGATTATGGAGACTATGAGCATCCTACCTAGTATTGTTGATCTTTCTGGCTCCCACAAATTTGCCCAGGCCGCTTTTGAACTGAGTTATATAGCACTTATGGTGGAAGAGAGTTTCATGGGTCATCTCTGCACTGCTTTAATTTGCCTTAAGTCTGTCATGAGTTCATTTTGTTTACAGTGCCTTTTAGCCATGGTACAATGTGAACAGAATTGTTTCTTTAGCTCCATGTGAAGGAGTTAAAGTGTGAGATGGGCTCCCATTCCCACACCCAGCATAGGCAGCTGCCTGAAATTCCCCACCAAGATGTTGTCCGGGTGACAAAGTGCTGTGGATACACAATGTTCTGCCAAAACATTTCCCTACTAATTCAATTATGCGGGAAGAAACTTCCCAGATTCCTTTTCCTCCCCTCATATCCTAAGTGACATCACCAGAACTTGTACTACTTATGGAACTTGCGTTGTTTTCAACACTGTTTCTTCTCTTTTTACTCAGAATAGGTGGACAAGGGACAGTGACACTGAGCAGTTCTGGGATTGGAAAATCTTGGGGTGGGTTAGGGTAAGGCTACAGGGTAGGAAAGCAAACAATCTGTAGTACTGCATTGCAGGAGAGAGAGCTCAGAACTGGAAATGCACATGGACAGCTATGTATGTGCAGAGGGTCTAGACCAGTGTTCCCCAACCTGGGGTCCTCCAGCTCTGCTGGACCACAACTCCCAGAATTCCCCAGCCAGCTATGCTGGGAGTTGTGGTCCAACAGAGCTGGAGGACCCCAGGTTGGGGAACACCGGTCTAGAAACTCTCACCGCTAGTTATGCTGTGCGGCACAGCATATGAGCTCTAACGTATAGCTGCTGAAGAACATGGAGAATCTGAATGTGAAAAAATATAGCAACTTCGTAGACCTCACTGTTGCAAAAAAATAATAATAATAAAACCAACCTGTAAAGTGTGGTTCTTTTGACAAAAGACGCACCTAGGTGGCATGCCAGTGATGTTCTGCAAGTCAGAGACCAATATACACACACACAGTTCTCGTGGTCTCCCAATTCTCCAGCCTTTTCAACAATTCATAGATTTCATAGATCATAGAGTTGGAAGGAGCCTACAAGGCCATCGAGTCCAACCCCCTGCTCAGTGCAGGAAACTAGAGGAGGGGGTCTCCCATCCAAGTAATAACCAGGCCTGACCCTGCTTAGCTTTCCACACTCAGACAAGCTGAGCCAGCGTGAGCCACAGGCCTGGCTATCCAGTTCTGTAACATAAAAAACATGCAACCAAAATAAAAGAAAGCAATATATTAAAGCCTGCCTACTTTTCATCATGTATTCCTATCACAATATCTGTGTTTTCTGCTTAAAGAATGTTGGGAATTTTTAGTACAGGATTCCAGACTGTCTGATTATAATGATCAAGAGTAGCCATGTTAGTCGATTGGAGCGACAAGGGGGGGGGGGAGGCAGAGAGCTGTGATACCTTAAAGACTAATTAATTGTTTGTAGACAAAAGCCTGTTTCATAGTGTTGGGAATATTAGCCAAATGGCAAAAGGAGAAAAGGAAGAAATGTGATCATTAATTTTAACATCCAAGAGTTGTTAAAGAGTCCAGTCATGGTATCACCATTATCAAATGGCCCCTCTAGGATGCGCCATGCACCCCTCCTTTGGTGCAGTAGTTCCAAAGATTCTTCTGGAGACGTGCCCAAAGGGATTGCTACAGCTGCACTAAGGAAGCATTGTGGCGTACTGGAAGAGCTTGCAGTCTGAGCACAGCATTGGTAGGCTTTGTGTTTGAATGGCTGTCATAATTATGACACAGCCAGTCCAGAGGATAGGTTAACAGTAGTAGTGTGGATGTGGTATGATGAGGTAGCTGATCTGGATGCCAAGAAGTTGGAGGTCTTGAGAATGGTCAACAGACCCCTGCTGGTACCAGCCAATCACATTTGCTGGTATAGAAGGAGATGTACATCCTAACTTTTCACCAGCAGACATTCGATAATGGAGCAAAGACAGGACAAGAGCCAGGACTCAGTCACACAAAAGCTTGTACTTTTTTTTAATGAGGTACAAGATTCTGTGTGGAAAGAGTCAGGATAGTGAAGGGCAAACCATAACAGTTCCTGGTATGTGATACGGGATGCACCCTATTGTCACATGAAGTATAGCAGTAGACACTGAAGGGGGGGGGGGGGAACCAAATAAAAAAATCCCACCCTGATAATCTGTACACATCCTAACTGGATGCTTCTAAATAAGCTTTCAAACTGTTGACAAAATGTCAACAACAAATCATACCTAATAATACTTGACTGAATTATTGAAAGGAAAAACTAGGGCTGTGTATATGTAGAAAAGCTGTGGAATAAGGTACACCTCCCCAAGAACCTTTCTTTCTTTCTTTCTAAAGCATATGTTTCTAGCCCTTATGGCTGCATCAATATGTCTGAAAGAGTGCCAGGAAAATCAGCGGAAACCTTAGAAACTGAAGGAGATGCTGCGTAAGATTTCCAGTGACAAGAAGCAGGGCTTCAGTGCCCTGTACGGTGCTAGTCCCATGATTAGCAAAAGCAGGCTTATGCAAATTAGTAACAATTGCAGAATAATATTATGCAAAATAAGAGAAATCTGCTGGCATGACTTATACAAGACACAGAATTCAGCTTTTCTTGGCACAAAATTTGAATTACCTTGGCACAACTTTTTTTTTTTTTTAAGTACAGAGTGAATTTCACAGTCCTAGGAATAACTGTATCAGTCCCCAGACTATTTGCAGTCCATTTGACCGCTACAGGTAAGAGAGCCTGACCAGGTATACAAGCTTTAAAATGTTCCAGGAGAGCTGTAAAAAGCCCTTATCAAGGCAGCCAATTACATCTTGGGCTCTCTGTGAGCCACATACTGGGTTGTACAAGAATCAAAGTAGGACACAAGATAGCCAGCCTGCAAGATTTTCCTTTTCCACAAAACTTTTTAAAAAATGTATTTAATTTTAAGTGGCTCCAAATATAGCACTATACTTTCATTTTTTCCTGTAGTTGTTTCCATTCCAGTGGGGGGGGGGGATGTCTTTGATTTCACATAAAGAATTGGAATTAAAATGTTTCTCTGTGGCGGCCCCCAAGTTATGGAACTCCCTCCCCAGTGACCTTTGTCATGCCCCCTCCTTGTTGAACTTCTGCAGGGCTTTAAAAACATGGCTTTTCAGGTGGGGATATGGGGTGGGTTAGGTTTATTTAAAAAAAAACAACAACTTATATTTTAAATTATGTTTTAATGTAGTTCTGTGTTTTATTGTATTTTATTGTATTTTAATGATTGCACATCGCCCAGGGTGGCTGGGTGGCTGGCCAGATGGGTGAATTAAGAATATAATTAATAAATAAATAAATAAATAAATTTAGGGTGGCATTCCTGTGCCCATTTACCTGTGAGTAAGCCCCATTTAAGTCAATGGTTCTGACTTCTGAGTAGACATGCATAGGATTGCACTGTAAAAATAGAGAGTTGCTACTAGTCAGGTCACAGTAAAATGCACAACCATCTAACAGCTGCTGTGGCTGGATGTAGATCCGATTTGCAGAACATCCAGCAATGCAGCAGATTGAAATGGGACTGTGTGTGTGGAGTGCAGATTTCAGTCTAATTCATATTAGTATGCAGAGGTGGCAAAGTGGTTGATATTCTGGATTAAGAATTATCCCATTTATTCAGTTATAACTTATTCAGCACATTGCGAATAATTTTTTAAACGAATAATCTGTTATTCTCAGTCTAGTGTGGGAAGGAAAAGCAAACACCAAATTCTAAATGGCAAGTCTAAGCAAGTCTCTGGTCTAACTGCACATGACATTTCCTGAAATTCCAATCAAGTTCTCTTCCAACCGCCAAGCAGCAGAGAAAAATGAAATAACTAAGAAATGTTGCTCCCTCCAATCTTTGCCTTCACAACGTCCTGGAGATGTAGCTCATGGTATTATTCCCACACACCAATAGGCTGAAAAGGGCTTGCCCAAGGCAAGATGGTGAGTCCATTGGCAGTAAATACTCCAATGTACAGGGACTGGGGGAAATGACAGAAAGAAAAGCACCTTCTTGATGGTGATACAACTGGTGCTGCTCATGGTTAGATGAAGCAATGGAATGTAGGAGTTGGAGGAGACAGATCTGATAAGAGGGAATAGTGAGACCAGTCTGTGCCACTCAGGGAATCTGATAAAAGAGGTGAGGAAGTTTTTACCACCTCTATGCAGGCACACAGCAATTTGTTCCATCTGTGTTAACAGACATTCTCCAGGTATTTCATAGAGCCCTTGTGGTCAGTAGAATACGCACTTCATCTCATGTCCTGACCCTGGTGGTCCCCGATCAGGATTCATTCGCTTTCTCATTCAAGAAGTACTAGTCCTGCAATTAGATTGGACAATGTTTCACCGTGTCCAACATTCTGGCCATTGCCCTGCCTCTCCTTCCTTATTCATTATTGAACCCTTCTCCCCCTTTTCAAATGCAGTGGAGCACTTGGGTAATTTTAAGACGCTGGAGTGAATGGACTTATGCCCCGCCTCCATCCTGATGGTAATGCATATTACTTCAAAATGTGATGGAGGCCAGCCCTGCTGCATTTGGGAACCCTCCTGCTGCTCATTTTGCTGAACATCTGCCCCACCGTCCTGCCCTGATGGCACCAGTGTTTAAATCTGTGGAGAAACGAGCCTTTGGGGGTACACACACACACCTCAGGTGTGAACCGGCTGGGGTGGGGTGTGCATAGTTAGTGTGTGGAAAGAGGGGCCCTTGGGGGTTCCTGCATGCACGCACGCACACACACACACACACACACACACACACACACACACACGCCTCCTCATGTGTAAAACATAAGATGGGGCCTGGCGCCTGGAGGTCTGGAGGAGCCAGGCTGAAAGCGTTCATGTGCAGATGTAATTCAAATAGTTTGAGTCATGAGTTCCCCCTCCCTTGCCTGGCCAGGTGAAGTTCTTTCTGATTGGCTGAAGGCAGGAAAGCTACAGAAAGGGGGAGGGGGGAAGAGATATTTCCCAAAGCCTGTTTTAGTCTTGGTCTTTGTCCTGGATCGCGTGGCTACCGGCTACCCTGGCTATTGGGGATGGCGGCAAGCCAAAGAGAGGACCCAAGCCTTTGGGGGGGGCCCCATCAGGATCTGACCCCAGTTAGCTCCTGGTGAAATGAGCTGGATGAGGGCTCTAGTGAAGGCAAGCCTTGTGGGAGTTTTACCCATCTCAGACCTGCGGGTAGATGGAGTGGTTTTACTCGGGCGGCAAGGCTGTGCTGGATTTAACCCTTGAAGTGAATACCCTCAGGTAACATAGGTGTATGCCTGAGAGATATTAAGGAATCAGGTTTTATTGTGTTTTAGCTCTATTTCTGTGTACTAAAGTGTCTCTCTCTTTATTTTGTGTGCTTCTCTCATTTCCCTAATCTTGTTGTAAAATGCTACCAGAATAAACCTTGTCGTGGTTTTACCCCACATGGGTTTTGTAGTACTCTGTGAGTTCAGTATCTAAATCCAGGTTACAGAATTGAAGGCGAGTCCCTGAACAGAGATTCAAGTAGGGTTGCAGACAGCTGAGGCTGGCAATCTGGTACCTTGAGATCTCTGGGGGTCTTGGTTCCTTTGGAGTAGGTAAGGGTGGGGGTGTGGCGGGCCAGCCAGCCCCCCCCTTCCTCCACAAAATCTAACGGATTCAAGGGAAATGAACCCATTCCCTCATTCGCCACTGAATCTTCCTGTTTCTTCTGTTGGTTGGAGGTGAGGTAGAAGGGGGCTACTTCTGGTCTTGCACAGCAGTCCTGGCTACTTTAAAATCCCACGGAGACATCAACTTTACTAATGTGTGTATGGGAGCAAAGCTTGAAGGCATTTTTGTGTGTGTGTGCTGCTATTTTGTTCTTTAAAAATACCGAAATGAGATGAATAAGTAAGTGGGACAAAGGTTGCTAGCTGCACAGGCGTACCTTGACACTCTGATCACGACAGACTTTCCAGACATAATTTCTGGGCAGGAGGATGATCTCTATATAAAAGCTGCACAGCTAGCAACACCACTTTCCAGTTTGGAGAAAGGAATGGGAGGAAGGGGAAAACAACACCCATAAGCACTTCAAAACTGACTGGAGTATCTGACATCTCTGGGGGGTTTGTCTCCCCAGCTACGTCTTGGAGGAATTGCTGGCTCTGATGTTCTGGGAAGCCAGCCAAAGAGATAGGATTATTTTTATAAGCCCATAAAAGCACTTGGGATTCAGGTGAATGGGGCCCCGTGTATAAGCAACAGATGCATGGAATACATTGGGGGAAAGGTGGGTGGAAGGCTTGGGAAAAGGGGAAGGGCTAGTTCCTGCTAACCAAGTTTCCCAAAAGAACTTTTCATAGATTTAGAGTTGGAAGGAGCCTACAAGGCTATCGAGTGCAACCCCCTGCTCAATGCAGGAAACTAGAGGAGGGGTTTCCCATCCAAGTAACAACCAGACTTGACCCTGCTTAGCTTTCCACGCTCAGACAAGCTGAGCCAGCGTGAGCCACTTGAAGAAGTTCTTTTTAGCCACTGCTTCCCAACTTCCTTCACCCCACCATCTTTTTGGAAGGAGCCATTTTTCTGCCATTATAATGAAGTGAGCAGATTTCTGGCTTCCCTTTCCCTTCAAATGAACCAGTGTTCCCCTTCCCTCCCCACTAAATGGTTAGCAATTCCTGACCACTCTCACTTTTTCCTCAGATCCAAATGTAGGCTAAGGCTGCTCCTGTAGTATTCCACAGGGATTTAAAAGGAGTGGTGGTGGTGGTGGTGGTGGTGGAATGGGGACGCAGAATCATATTAGGCCCCATACCTCTGCACTCCTGCAAGCTAAGCGCTAGAAAGAATGAGGCCGCTGTAGCTCCCTCTGAATGCACCAGTGAATGAAAGCAAAGAGAAAGGAGGCAAAGAACCCCCAGCCCTTGAAAGCCCGTGGCAGGCGTGTGAGCTGAGCTCCCAGATAACAGCCCTTGGCATAGCTAATAGGAGGGTGGCAGACTCAAATTGTTGTTTGCTCTTAATTAAGTAAGCAAGAATGGCTCTGCCACCTCCCCTGACATCCTAGGCACTAATTTCAGGGGCACAATCTTCTCCCTCCTTTTCCTCTTGACTTCTGCAGAGTTGTGCTTAGTACCTTAGCTGGGCTGTGCCCTCGAACCCAGAGCTGGGTCAGAATGCTGAAGCCCTATTCCAAATTACTCTCCCCACATCGAGTCCCATCACGGATCAATCCCAGCACAGAAAATGAGGAGCTACCCAAATCCGTACCTTGTAACCTTCCTATCAACAGATATGAATCTGATAGAAATATGTAGCAAAGCCAGGACTCTTAAAAAGGCAGGGAGCAATATAGAATAAAATGGTAGCAGAACACAGCAGCGAATGGAGCTGCCATAGAGACTAATGGAAAATGCAGCCTAGCACAAAAACATGAACCTGAAGAAATGAGTGCACAGAGATCCAGAGAAAGGTACACCAGCATGGAACCTGTATTACAGGCTGCTACCATGGCCCCTGTTCTGTCTGCAGGCCAGTTTCCACGATTGGCAGAATCCAGTGTCCCTCATTTCTCATCATGAGCTGCGAGATTCACTGAGATGGTACTCTTAATGCAGGGGTGGGCAACCTGTGACCCTCCAGATGTTTTCACCTACAACTCCCATCATCCCTCACCATTGGCTACGAGACTAGGGCTGATGGGAGTTGTAGGCCAAAACATCTGGAGGGCCACACACTGCTCACCCTTGTCTTAATGACACCATCTATAGGTCAGGTTCAGACTGCAATGAGCACGAAGACTTACTGAGGGATTGCCCCTCAGTTATGGAAAACGCTTCCAAACCAGACTCACGAAAGTCTGAGCCTGAGCAACGTTTGTCAGTGTTATAAGAACTATCTGTCTGAGCGGGGTTCAGAGTTTAAGGCAGGAAGCGGTGGGGATTTTAATATAATTTGAAGTAGCCCCCTTCTACCTCACCTCCAACCAACAGAAGAAACAGGAAGATTTCATTCTATTTTGCTGGGAGTTTTTATTGTTGCTCTTTTCTATTCTTACCAGGGCTTTTTTTCTGGTGGAACTCACCGGAACTGAGTTCCAGCACCTTTTCTTCTATTAATTGCATTACAATTTAATCGCCATCTACTCCCGAGGAAATGTAATCCAAGAGTTCCGGTACCCTTTTCTCCAGAAAAAAAGCACTGATTCTTACTAACCCTGAACATTCAGGAGAGAGCAGGCTAGACACCTAAATGAATACAATAAAGAGGTAATGCTTTTCTTGGCCTGTATTAATCAAGGTTGCAAGTGGAAGATGGCATGCTTGAATGGTTCCCCACATTCAAAACTACCTGCACAGAAATGTGGAATGTATTAGGGAGAAGGCTAAGCTGAACTCTGACTTCTCCTGGATATGCTAGCTTTCAGTGCATAAGAGTTTTTTCTTTGGGGAGCATTCAACCATATACTCCTTCATCTACAGCCTGGAGTGGTGCAGTCCAAGAAAAGCTTCACCTCTTCATTCTGACTGTGTAACCTGGCTGTGAGGAGCTCACTCAACCAGTGGCATGACCTGTGTGAAAATGTGGGTTGTGCTGAATTTGTATAAAATAAGGATTCATACTGGGGGCACTTAAAAGACGAGAACAGGAGAGGGGTGCTGAATCCTTCCACCACCTGTGTGTGCCCCCCCCCCAAAAAAAAACCTGCCTCCCAAGCTTCTTTTCTCCTGGTACAGCTTGGTCTAAGAGATCCACCAGGAGAAAAACAGCTAGAGGGAGCGAGTTGTAAGCAAAAAGGCAGGTAGGGGAAGGGTTGAGCACCCACAAACCATGGCTTCCCTGTTTTAATTCATTCCCCACATCCTCTTACAGTCACACACCCACACCCACACACACCATGCAAATTTGGAAGTGACCACTGTTCTAATATATGGGACTTTTCCAACAGAACAATCAAGGGACACCGGGGCTTTTGCTTTAAGCAGAAAATCCCTTACTGGTAATCTCAGGAAGAGAGTTTAGTGCAGGGGTGAGGAGCCTTCTTCAACCTAAGGGCCATATTGGTTCCAGGCATGCCCACTGCTGGCATGCAGCCCCTGCCGTGCTTACCCAGACACGTACACTGCTTGGAAAGGCAGCAAACTGCCCATGGAGGAAGAGATTACTCTCTTCCCTCATGGGCAGTTTGCTACCTTTCCATTCTGTGAGGTGAGAAAGGGGTTTCCTTTGTCACTGCACAGCACAGAGAGGTAGCAACCTGCCCGCGGAGGGAGAGAGTGCTCTCTTCCTCCATAGGATATCTGCTGCCTTTCCCTGCTGTGCACTGACCAAGGGAGCCCCTTTCTCAGCACATAGCAGAGGAAAAACTCTTATCTCCTATCAGCTGATGATGATGGGAGATAAGAGCTTTTTCCTGCCTGGGGAGAAGAGGCGGGCTGGATGGGGAAGCCCTGCAGGCTATATCCAGCCCATGGGCCAGAGGTACTCCACATGCCTGATTTAGCAGTTGCAGTGGGTCAGGACAAGAACTAGCTGGGGTTATGTGCAGAGACCACAGGACCATCTTCCATCTGGTAACCTGTGTCCTCACTGTGGGAAGCTGTGTGGATCTAGAATTGGCCTCCACAGTCACTTACGGACCCATCGCTAGAGTCTACACAATTTTTCTTTAGAATTTCCTCCGTTTAAACTCTCCTTTTTGTAAATTTTTATCCTGGAAGACAATCTTACTCAGTCACGAGTGATCGCCTGATGATTTCATTTCATTTCATTTATTTCATTTATATACCGCCCCATAGCCGAAGCTCTCTGGGCGGTTCACAACCCTCTATACATAAAAACAACATTAAAACATACAAAACAGTTTAAAAAATTAAAAACCAAATTTAAAAACACAGTTTAAAATAACAATACAAAAAGCCAATAAAACTGAGCCTACAGGTGACAATCCCCTCCATGCTATTCCAAGCTCCTAACTAAATGCCTTGGCTGGCATAGAGGGAAGTCTTAACCTGGCGCCGAAAAGATAGTAAGGTTGGCGCCAGGCGGGTCTCAGTGGGGAGCTGATTCCATAACTGGGGGGCTACCACCGAGAAGGCCCTCCTCCTCGTTGCCACCAACCGAGCCTCTCTTGGAGGTGGCAATCGGAGGAGGGCCCCAGATGTTGAGCGTAGTGTCCGGGTAGATAACGGTTGGGAGAGACGTTCCGTCAGGTATTGTGGTCCTAAGCCGTGTAGGGCTTTGATGATGATGATGTGCAGAGATGTGGGACAGTCACTAGTTGAAAGCAACTCACCTAACAAAACAGCTGCGCAAGCCCTCCTGTTTACAGGAGGCTCATCAAAAAGGCTTCTTCAAATGAACAGGTTGTAGAACCTAAGTGCTGGATAGGCTGTGCCACACACCAACCCCCAAACACACACCCACACTTTAAAAATGGGCAAATTACAATACATCTCTCTGCCTAGTGAGTTGTGATGAGTAGCTTGTGTTTGTGCAATGTAATTTAGAGGCACAAAAGGTTATTAAAGATTCATTTCTCAGTTTATGCTTGTGTGGTACACTATTTACTCCACACTTTGCTAACTTCTCTTTTTGTGGCCACTCTAATCAGGAGAGAGAGAATTAGGGAGGAAGGCAACCGGCTCTGGAGAGTGGAACAAATCCAGAAGGCCGTGCCGAGTTTCTACCTCTTGCTAACAGATTAATTGTCTTTCTGGCCTGATGAGCCAATTCCTGCTAGTTTTCCAAACTCTCTCCCCCCCCACCCCCCGCAACAACCCCCTCCCTATATTTCTACTCACATAAATAAATAACATCTTCCCCAGACAGTGGCTTTGCTTTTCCTGTTGTCGGGGTGAATGGGACGAGAGGTGGAGATTTACGAGGAGATGTAGTTTGGGGAATGGTTGTAATTTTAACCCACAATTGCAGACTTTGGGACTGGAAGCAATTTTCTTATTAGAATCCCTGGGCTCACCCATCATTTTTCATCTCCCACTTCCCTTCTCCCCATTTCCCTGCTGCGTCTCACTCCTCTCCCGGTCCCTTGCAACTGAACTCAGCAGAAGGGTATTGAGAAACACTTTCCTTGTTGTCGTCCCCCCCCCCGCCCCTCCCTTGTCACCACAGGCAAGCCCATCCGATTGCTCTTTTTTCAGGAGAGCTTGCACTTGAATCCTGCCCCCAAAAGCTAGAGCCCGACTCCTTCCTATTTGATTAAAGGCAAGTTCAGAACATCTCAGCCCTGCAACCACCAAACCTGCCCTCGCTGGCAGCCTCTGCAGGAACGCTGACAAGAAGGCAGGCAAAGCAGCTGTTGGGGCTGCTGCTCCTGCCACCAATCCTGGCTGCAGCCATCCTGAGGATAATTAAAGGGATAATTAAATACAATTTTTCACCCAATGGTGAATTTCACCCACCGATGATTTTTGTCCTGCGGCAGGGCTGAAAGATTACCAGGGGAGCAAAACTTTGGTCACAACAGAAATGGTCACGATTTTCCTTTACATGGAGGGATTACATTAAAGACATTACAAGCAACTAAATAGCACTGTGTGACAAGCTTCGGAAATCTTGTAATTCACTGGCAGAATTCTCCTTATTTTCCAGTTAGTCCCCCACCCCCACTGTATTCTAAAATACCGTATTTTTCCGTCTATAAGACGCCCCCATGTGGCCTGTGGCTTACGCTGGCTCAGCTTGTCTGAGCGTGGAAAGCTAAGCAGGGTCAGGCCTGGTTATTACTTGGATGGGAGACCCCTCCTCTAGATTCCTGCATTGAGCAGCGGGTTGGACTCGATAGCCTTGTAGGCTCCTTCCAACTCTATGATCTATGAAATCTATAAGACGCCCCCCATTGGGCAGTTTCGCAACCACGCGGTTCTCTCCTCGGCTTACTTCCGTGTATAAGACGACCCTCAATTTTTAGTCTAACAATTTTAGGAAAAAGTATAGTCTTATACATGGAAAAATACTGTAATAATAAAACCATTCCCTCCTTCACTTTCAATTGATCCATTCCAATGCCACCTTTACAGGCCATGCTCCCAGTTTTCCCAGCAAGCCTGGAACCCAAAGTCTGCAGGCTGCATTCCCTACTGCAGCCTTCCCCAACCTGACTGGGGCTTCTGGGAACTGTAGTTCAACACATCTGGAGGGTGCCAGGTCGGAGAAGGCTGCCCTACTGCCTTAGCTCTGCCTACATGCCTTAGCTCTGCCTCCTTGTACTCCGTATGAAAACTACCTCCCCTAATGTATGGGGCAGAGCTCCTATTCCAGGCTTCCAGCACTGAAACTTCACCCCATGTTTCCAGCCTCTTTTACTCTCAGGGGCATAAAGGGGCACTTTACTGACTACTGGGTTGGCTCAACACATCTCTTGACAAATATTTCTGCCTGCAAGTTTCATTAAGGGTGATTAAAAACAGTGTGAAAGGAATGATCTGGAAAGTTATCAGTACCCCCCTCTACTCGCCCCCCCCCCTTACCAATAGTAGTCAGGTTATCTTGTTATCCCTTCATCTAAATGCATCCCTCAATGCTTTAATAATTGCATGGGTGCTTACAGTTATTCAGTGGTGAGGGAAAGACACTTTGCACATGTTCAAGGGCACTCTTCTAGTACTCTACATGTTCCAGAACTAAATGCTAGCACTGAAAACAAATCCTGCACCTGCAATTGTACTGCAAAGCTCACAAGCTCAGCTTTGCCAATGCCCACCCCTCCCCTTTCACAGCCTTAACCCTGAGCCATCTGTTGCCACTCAAGGTCCCCATTCGGAGAACACTTCTGAACACACACACACACACACACACACTTCAAGACCAGTCTTTCTGCTACAGCTTCCTGCCTCCCTTCCTAACCTAAAGGTTGGAATAGTCCTGTTTTGGAAGCGAGAGTTGGTGGGCAGCCAAGGCACTGGGGAGGTGCAGAGGGGTGGCTTGGGATGAATCTCTGGCTGCAGAAGCACATTGCCTTTCCTTATGCGCTCAGGAGCAGATCTGGAAGAGGCTGTGTGTGGGGGGGGGAGGGAACTGAGCAGAGGAAATACGCAAAGAATTTGCTTGGCTCTTTGCCAGCAGGTCAAAGTAACAAAGACTTTATTGTTTATATTGGATCCCAGGAGGTACCATGAGGCGCGTACAGCACAGGGCAGCTTCCCAAGCCCAACAGCACAAGCTCCTTCGGAGAGGAGGACCAAATGATCCCCTACTCACACCCCCCAAAACAAGATACTTTCCTGCAGCCTCTCCATACACAGGCAGGGCGGGCTAAGCTTCTCTAGTCGTGCACACAGCAGCATCAAACGGCTGGATCTGCCCATTCCTGTACTTCTGCGTAACGTTTTCCTCCCCTGCAGTCCTAACCCAAACCCCAGACACCTCCACACCGTACCCCACTCTTCTCTCTCCCAACCACAAACCCATTCCATGCGCTGGCTCTCCCACCCACCTCCCCACAATTGTTTTCTCTCTCCCACTCCTCACAGACAGATTCCCTCCCCAAAACCCATAGCCACAGCCGCTTTCTCCACCACAGAAAATAAGCTGTCAAACAGATGTGTGCAATGCAAGACATCTGGGGGCCCCAGGCTGGAACAGGGGAGGCCCAGCCAAGGAGCTGGAGAACTTTTAAAGGCACCATGGCCACATATTGCTACACTGCCGATAAAGGCACTGGGATGTTCCTCCCCACGCACACGGACAGCAATTCATAACTCCATTTGAAGTTAGGGAAAGCTGTGCATAAAGAGCAGAGAGGGCTATAAAGCACATTTCCAGTGTATGCTCACAACAACGCTCTTCACAAAGACCCACCCTGCCTGCACATACCTCCTCAAACCCACCTGCCCCAATTAGCATCCAACGCACATCCCCCGCCCACCCCTCTTTGTAGGGGCACATAACATGCCTCCTCAAACCTGCCTGTCCCAGTTGGCACCCCCGCCCGCCCCTCTCTAGCTGGCCATCCCTGGTAGCCTAATTTGGACTCACAAAGGAGCAGCATGGGACTTCTGTCCTTCTCCTTCTGCTGTAAAGGCATGCTGCAGCTGACAAAGAATGACAGCAGGAGGAAAGACCTCGGAGATGCTGTGCTTTGATAAATGGGCAAGAGACAGAAGCTGACATTTGGAAGCTCACTCTGAGCCTGAGATTTTCAAGGTGGGATCAGCTTGAATTAAACTGAGGTTTGGTAAATCTATATAGTCTGATAAGACAGAGGATCAAGGAAGCCAGACTCCTGCATCCTCTTCCTTCTCAGGAGACAGGTGGTCAATGGTTTCTGATCTTCTCAGATCCACCTGTAAAATGGGAATGGTAATACCTCCTCCAGAAATGGTCACCATGACAATATCATGGGGAATCCAAAACGGGTTTCTTCCCTCGCCGATTTATCACTGCTGGTGTCACCATTGTTCAGGCTATGCCTGCCTCTTTTTACTCCGCTGTCCCCCTGCTTCAAGAGGAATTCACCCCCAGAGCATTTTAGAGGTGTGAGAAATTCCTGCTTCCCCCCATTCTCTCCTGCCTCCACCGGTGGTGGCACAAGCTTGGGCCCAGGGCTGCATGTGTGATGTGGATTGCCGTCCCGAAGCATGGTCTCCTTGGGTGGGCGAAGAGGGATTTCATTTTTATTTTCTGAGCTCAGTATTGTACATTCTCAAAGGAACACTGGTAAAGGCAAGTGGCATTGTTAAAATTAAGCAGCAAGTTGTTTAGACGCGGAAAATTGAAGTGGAGGCAGAGCTGTAATGAATATATTCTAGCAGTATTCCACTCTGGTGGAAGCTACTAGAGATTGAGCACCTTATTTCTGGTTTATAATAATAATAAACGTTTATTTATAACGCCCTTTATACCAAAGGGCGGGACAAATAACATATACAGTAAACATAACAATACAATAAAATAACCAACACCAACCACTTACTATGCAGTATCAAATCCCAGCAACCACCACATTAGCCCAACCACTCATTCTGGCTGACTAAAAAGATAAGTCTTTAATCCCGTTCGAAAGCGGGAAAGATCCTCCTCCAATCGGAGGTCCACGGGAAGCCTGTTCCGCAAAAGCGGAACCAGGTCCTGAAAGGTTCGCAGCCTTGACAAGGCAGAGCGTGTCGGTAGGACCGCTAATAATCCCTGGCCCATTGATCTTAAATTCCTACCAGGAACATACCAGGAAAGCCTAGATGATAAGTAATGAGGGACATTAGAGCGCAAAGCCTTGAAGGCAAGAACCAATAATTTAAATTGGGCCCTAGTCCGAATGGGTAGCCAGTGAAGATTCCTACGGGCCATAGTAATATGGGAGTATCGGGGCAAGTTCAGAACAACACGAACAGCGCTGTTCTGAACCAGAACCAGTGGAAGAAGCACAGAAGAGGGCAAGCCAGCTATTAAGCTATTACAATAGTCCAAGCGGGAATAGTCCAAGTGGTTTGCTGTCCTTTTGCCATTTCGGATTTCAGTAGGAGATTTCAAATGCAATTCATGGCAATATTCAAAAGCCTGTTCATGGACATATTCAGGATTAAAGTGCAAAAGAGTATATTGCTCACATATTCCAGAAGGAAGGAAGGCAGGCAAGAAGTTCTTGATTGGGATAATTAAGGCCACAACTTTACTGGATACAAACAGCCTGCAGTGTGCCATTGACTCTTGAGGTGTGGGCAACTAAGGCCTGATCTATGCATGCAGTGAAAGGAGATGATAATAAGGTAGCAGAATCCCGAGATGGAAAAATTAACTGCCTCATTTCAGACGAAAGGTGTGAGATCACATTTTGAATGCTCCCCTATGAAACACACACAAACACACAACATGCCCTCCATGTAGAAAGGTACACACACACCGAAGCTGCTAGGGTAAAACATGTGTGTGACTTCCATCAAGGAAGAATTAATCCCCGGTCCCTAGTGCTGCAGCACCAATCCAAACCACATTCCCCCCTCCCCCCAGGGTTGCTCCTTTTAGGAGATGAAAAAGATGACATATGATGCAGTATGATGATGGCTCTTCCACATCGTGTCTAGTTTGGCCCTGAGCTGACTGAGGAAGCACCTTTGAGTCCCAGATTCTGTGGATGGAGAAGTAGCAGCCTCCCCAGCCTGGGATCCAAGTCTGAGCCTGTCACGCGACTCCCCTCTTCCAATTCACACTCAATTGCAGGAGTGGAAGAATTACATATTTTAAGGGCACTGGTTGTGTGGCTATTTTTAAAAAAAATGTTGTTATCAATACAACTCTTCTGCCCTTATTTTTGACATGAAAGGATTTAGTTAAGTGTTCTAAGACCAGTGTGTTGCCCTTTGAAGGAGCAAAGCACAATTGTGCTTACAGCTTACCAATACCAATGAGCCCCAGTTGCAGTGCTCTGAATATCCTGCAGAAAGAGGGCTAGCTTTCCTGAGACTCACCTTGCTTGCCTCAAGTGGCTGTTAAGATGTCAGCCCCAGCGGGATGAAAAGCGTAGCTCACGCAGAACATCAGTGGGCAATTCTTGCAGGGCTTTCTACTGGCCATCCAGAGATTCAGAGTTTTGGGAAGTACAATTAGCACCTTCCCTCACATCCAGTGCTAATTATCATGTAACCTGCCCTCTGGTTTAAAGGACATAATCATGTATATTTACCCTGTAATTATATGGTAATGAGTGTATAATTAAATGGTCTGCAGGGGGCGGGAGTGAATTGCTCTAAGGATTGAGAAACAGGATACAAATAATCTCTTCCACCTAGGCTAGTAGTTCTGATGGGGATCAGGATTTTCAATGACCCACTTGTCCCTTGTTTGCAATTAATTTGGAGGCCTTTCAGCTCTGTTTCTAATGAGTGAAGAGGCCAAGGTTTAAAAAACGCATGGTGTTCAGAGACTGACCTCCTGCCACCTGGTGGCATCCTCCAGCCAAGAGCTTTGACCCACATCAAGGTTGTCAGAAAGCAGTAAAGGATCTCAAACCACCAGGGTAGTGATAGACCAGAAAGGCTTATGACAGGATCCTGAGATTTTTTGCAGATGGGGGTGGGGGAGGAAGGAGTTCTGGCCCACAGAGAGGGAACTCTGGGTGCTCTTCCTTAGTCTGCCACAAAATTGCCACGTGACCTTCCTTCCCCACCTCCCTGCCGCAATGCAAAGCCAGAGACCATGAAGAGAAGCCATATTTCCTTTAATTCTGCCAAAGGATGTGAAGAAAAGGCAGGGGGGTTACGGTGCTGAGAGACTACTAATGCAGCAGGAGGAGGAGGGAGCCCGCTGAGACAGCCAGCTCTGCTCCATTCTTCCACAGTGCTAATGACAGGGTTAGTAACTGACAGGCGTGTAACTGTGGGGCAGGAGCAATGGAGCGCTGAAGGAAGCCATCCCTGACTTCTGACCCAGGGCAACCCGCTCTGCCATTACTAATTAGCCAATAAAACAGGAGCCTCAACTTCCTGATCCCCCAAGAAAGACAGATCCTACACCCTGGGCCTCCTGCAGCAGAAATCCCAGCGGGGAGTGGCAAACACGCAGGCACCAGATAAACCTTGCCTTTATTTGGTGGGGATGACAGTGCAAATAGTGAAAAGCCTCCAACTGGCCTAAGAAACACAAGCGCGTGTCAGAGATGAAGCTTTTTATCTCCACACTGAATTTTTTTGCCCTTCATACAATACAAGCTTCCTCTAATAATGCCATCTCAGTAACTCCCACTCCATCCCATATATGTGGTTAAAGCTCTGTGCCAAAACCTCACAGAGACATGCCCAGTTCCCACAGGAACTGATGTTTCTGACTCGTGAAAAGAATTGGCGTGTAGTGGAAAAGAAAAGAAAAAAGTCTGATTCAGTTGTGTGAATCCACCCTTGGATGGGGGGGGGGGATGGCTGTTCATTTGTACATCCGAGGCACAAATGGAGACCGCCTATTGTGGCCTCGGAATTGGGAGAATTCTTGGTATCAACATCGGTACAGAGATCGACATCGATACCGACAGTACAACTGCTTCATTTACCCCCATCAATATCGACAGTGACACCGAAGTGAGGACGGTGGGTGGGTTGTGTGGATGCACAGATGACCACTCGAAGAACCACAGTTACAAGTAAGCAAACTGTTCTTCGTTGTGGTCTCTGTGTATCACACATATGGGCAATTTAACAAGCTGACTTTCCAATCGTCAGGGTAACCGTGCCATTGGATCTCTGCCGTACTCTGTCAAGTTTGTGTGATGATTCGTTGTGCACCGATCTCCCCACATAAAACAGTTTCACGCACAGGCGTCTTCCAACCCAACCCATCCAACCCAACCCAACCCAACCCAACCCAAACAAACAAACAAACAAAAAGTCCCATGGCGACTGGCGAATGGCAACGGGGGCAGGACTGTGAATCTGGAAGCCCCTAGTCATGGACCAGCACATGGGCGGTGGATGCAGACTCAGTTGCCCTGTTCAAGGAACGAGGTAGTCGAGCAGCTCGGCAGCTGTATCCATGACTGAGCAGCCCTATTTAGGATCCACTCTGCTCACCCCGTATGGGGTGGGGGCTAGAAAAGGTGCCCTCAGTCACTTACGGACCCATCGCTAGAGTCTACACAATCTTCTTTAGAATTTCCTCCTTTTATCCCGGAAGACAATCTTACTCGGTCACGAGTGATCGCCTGATGATTATAAGAGGTGGGTTGGTGTCATCATAGATTTCATAGATCATAGCGTTGGAAGGAGCCTACAAGGCTATCGAGTCCAACCCCCTGCTCAATGCAGGAAACTAGAGGAGGGCTCTCCCATCCAAGTAATAGCCAGGCCTGACCCTGCTTAGCTTTCCACGCTCAGACAAGCTGAGCCAGCATGAGCCACAGGCCTGTATGATAGCAGAGATGACAGGACTGCTCCACTGAAGGCGCAGTCTGCTCAAGCCCAAACATCCAGCCAGTAATGTTGGATGAAGGTGGTGTAGACCAGATAGCCACTCTGCATAAGTCCGGCAGGGGAACGCCATGGCCAAACACCACCAATGCAGCAAGCCCTCTGCTGGAATTGGCTTTAACTCCAGTATCGAGTTCTAGTCCAGCAAGCTTGCATGGAAGGTTAATAGCTTGCACCACCCACTTCACAAAGCGCTGCGTAGAGACTGGAGTCCTTTGTTTTTCCTGGCACAGCATAAGAAGAGTCTTTTGGACCAACGATATGGCTCAGTTAGTACAAGTCTTGTAGAAAGCCAAGCTCTTCGGACACTGAGAGCGTGGAGGGTACACTCAATCGGTGTCGATGGTGATGGAAAGAAGGCTGGCAGGATGATATCCTGGCTCAAGTGGAACTACGAGACAACCTTAGGGAGGAAGGCAACGTCTGGCCTAAGGACCACCTTGTCCCTGAGAAAAGTCAAGTACGGTGGGTCGACTCTCAGAGCACACAACTCACTAGAGCGCCTAGCTGATGTTATTGCTACTAGAAACGCCACTTTCCATGACAAGAGGAGCAGGTCCACGGAAGCTAGAGGTTCAAACGGTTTGGTGGTTAAGGCTTTTAAGACCACCACAAGACTCAAAGCAGGGGCAACTGTTCGTACAGGTGGAACCAAATTTCGGGCACCCTTCAAGAATTGTCTAATGAGTGGATGTATGAAGACCAAGGCTCCTGACATGGGTAAATGGTATGCAGAGATGGCAGCCAGATAAACTTTGATGGAGTACAGGTTTAATCCCTGTTCATTAGGGAGTGCAGGGAGTCCAAAATGCATGGAATCGAACAGGAAGTCAGATCTGTGCCTGATGACTTCATGAATACTGAGAAAGCTGGCCACTTCCTGGAAAAGGAGCAGTGGGCAGATGGTTTACGCACTGTGTCCAACACTGCCTGTATCTCCGGAGGGAGAGACTGTGGCTGGCCCATTAGGAGAGCCTCCATGCTGTGAGTCGCAGCAGCAAGAGGTCTGGATGTCTAATCCAACCGCTGTCCTGTGTCAGAAGTGTCGATGTCAAGAGAAGCCAGAGAAACTCCGCTCCACACCTGTGGAGCAATGGGGCGAACCAGGTCTGACTCGGCCACCAGGGGGCAATGAGGATGCAGTTTGCATTGACTCTCCTGATTTTGGCTAGCACCCTTGTGAGCACTGGGAATGGCCGGAATAGGAAAAAGAACCTGTTCGTCTATTGATGGAGGAATGCATCTCCCATGGAATTCAGACCTAGGCCCGCTCTGCTGCAGAAGTTGATGCTGGCTGCATTCTCCTCAGATGCAAACAGGTTGATGTCGGGAGTCCCCCAGAGTCTGACGATGTGGTTTTGGACTGCAGCATCCAATTCCCACTCGTGCGAAGCCAGGGCTGAGGACATCTGCTAGGACATTGTCTTTTCCTGCAATATGGATTGCCGTCAGGGTGATATTCCTTTTTGTGGACCTCAGGAAAAAACAAAGAGTCAAGTGGGTGAGTCTGGACGACCTCGTCCCACCCTGCTTGTTGATAGAAGCTACCACGGTAGTGTTGTCCGTGACAACCTGGATGTCCTGGCCAACAAGGTCTGTTTCCAGGGCTTTGAGCACGTTGAACACAGCAAGGAGCTTGAGCAGGTTTAGGTGGAGCGAACTTTCTTGCTGCAACTACCAGCCTTGCATCATCACACCCTGGCAATACACTCCCCATCCCAGAAGAGATGCATCCATAGTCAGAGTTCTGGTATGAGGAGGCATGAGAAAGGGCAATCCCTGCTCCACGTAAGATCTTACCATCTACCACCAAAGGAAATCTCAGATGTCAGTACGGAGAGAGAGGTAAGTCCAGTGTGCATCCTGTTTGGGATCAAAGGCTCGGATCAGCCAGTTTTGTAGAGGTTGCATTCGAAGAAGTGCAAAGGCGACCACTGACACCGTGGAAGCCATGTGACCGAGGAGCTTTTGCATGGTATGTACCTTTGATCTTCTCTCTCTGTACAATCTCTTTGCCAGCGTGATGTTAGTCAGAATGCAATCCGGAGGAAGAAAAGCTCTTCCTGAGTGGGTGTCGAGGACTGCTCCAATGTACTAGATTGTCCTCATCGGGCAAAGCACCAACTTCTCGTGGTTGACATAGAGGCCTAGGTCGTCGAGAAGGGACAGTGTCGCTCTCAGTGCTTGTTTGAGGTCGGATTTGGTAGAGTCCACAATCAGCCAGTTGTCCAGGTATGGGAAGATCTGAATCCCTCGGGCGCGAAGACAGGCACAGACGACAGCAACACACTTTGTGAAGATTCTCGGGGCTGTTGAGAGTCCAAACAGCAGTACCTGGAACTGGTAGGCTGCAGTCCCTCCCTACACGGAATCAGAGAAAGCGCTGACTATCTGGAAGGATCCAGATGTGGAAGTAGGTGTCCTTGAGGTCGACAGACACAAACTAGTTGCCCCTGCAGAGGAAAGGCAGGATTGACTGGAGCGTATTCTGAACTTCCTTGATGTAATGTAGAAATTGACATTCTGCAGGTACAGGATCAGTCAAAGCCCTCCATCCTTTTTCAGCACCATGAAATACCTAGAATACAAGCCCTGCTGCATGTCTTGGGTCAGGACTGGTTGGATTGCCCCCTTCTCAAGAAGAAGCAGTTGTGAGGGCTGCGTGGTACAGATACCGAAGAAAGGAGGTAGGGCATCGAACTCGATCCAGTAACCATGCTGGATGATCTTCAGGACCCAGGAGTCGGATATTATCAACTTCTACATCAGGAGGAAAGGTCTCAGATGGTAGCCGAATCGAAGAGGAAGGGAAGAGTCGAGTAAATAAAAGGCACGTTTGGATGGTGGTGGTGGAAGGGTTCCTGCCTAAATTCCTCAGCTAAAGAAGCTTCCTGAAACAGGCTCCACGCAGGTGCAGAGCCCATATGTGTGATGCACAGAGACCACGAGGAAGAACTAATTATACTGAGGGAGAATCAAGGTTCAAAACCCATCATGAATGGAAGTATAGATAGAGCTTCTACTGCCAGCTAACTTATCGCTACACTTATTTGAACCACCCAACATGTAACTTGAGAAAGGCCTAATTTATACAATGACTTTGTGGAATGGTAGTTGTCCTTCTGTGGTTGGCTCCTGTGTCACATTGGCAACGTCTGAAGTTTACATTGTGTGGGCTGGTTGCAGCCGTGAGGCTAACTCTGGTGTGGGAAATACCTACATGGTTCAAGTGAACCACATGATGTGGAACATTCAAGTTTTACCAAAATGGCATGAAAGCAAATCACCGTACAAAGATAAGTGTATAAAAATAGGTAAAAAATGTATCCAGGAACCTGTTGTCTGCAATCTAAACTCAGTATAAGTATACAGAATTGGGGCATTCTCCATTTTCCAGTGCAGAGAGAGTGTCTTTTTAGGGACTTTTAAAAGGGACTAGATGTGAAATTGAGCCCATCCTGTCAGTTTAGTTAGATGACGCTGCCATCACCTGCATAGCTAAAACAGACCATAGCCAGGGTCAACCTAAGCTACACTGATTGAATAAGCTAACATGTGACCTCAATGCAATCTTCTCCAAAGCAACATACCTAGATTTCAAGGAATGTTATGCAAAATTCTGATTTAGTGTTAAAATGCTAGACCAAGAACAGAACTGCATGGTGAGGATAGGCCCAGAGGCAGGACCAGTTCTAACTGATTATCTATGATAGAAGTGAGGGGGAGCTCCTGGCTAGGTTCCTGGCAGAGACTGTGGAAACATTAATGGTATGTTGTGGTTTGGCTTGGAAGGCTGTGGTTTAAGCAACCTTAACTCAAGTCCAGCACAGTCTTTGTGAATGAATTTCCTTGGATCCCCCCACCCCCACCCCACTTTTTGCTACAATGAAACAATACTCATCATTCCTTGATAATTATTCACAGTATTTCAGATACTCATCCCCAAAGGAAAAACATTTTGGAGGATACAATTGCACACAGAAGTGGAAGATGCATCCAATAAAGCAGGACCAACCCCTCTCCTCCAAGTTGAAGAGTGAACTCTGGCATGTCTAACTTGCCCCAAATAAAAGGAATTAAACCTTAAGTTTGTTAAACCTGAATAACCCAAATTTGTACCCACACTGAACACCCTGCTCCTTCCCCCACCCACCCCCATCTTTAGTTTGACTAGTACTTTGAAATGTATCCATGGCTTTGCCCACTCTCATTGCCTAGCCATGCCATCACGAATGAGATCTTTAATCACTTTTCCACAACAGGGAATCTACTCAGGAACGGTGCAGGGCTGTTTGGCGCCCTAGGCCAAATTATATTTAGCGCCCCCCCTCTCGTGCCGTGGGGGGGCTCCGGAGCAAAGCAGCCCTGCTCTGCAACCCCCCCTGCGCCGCCGCCGGCGCCACCGGCGCCGCCACCACCTACCTCCCCCCCCCCGATGCTGGCTGCTGGCTGCTGCTGCCGCCGCCACCACCTCCGACGCGACGGGACCCCCGCGCTTTTTTTTTTTGCCGGGGAAACCAGGGCAACAGGGCTGTTTAAGCCCTGTTGCCCTGGTTCCTCCCGCCAAAACAACGCCGGCGGGGCTCCGGAAACGACGCGAAGGTAGGTAGGTGGCTGGCGGGTGGGTGGGCGGGCGTGCAGGGGGGGAGGTGCGGCGGCGGCGGGGGGCGGGGAGGCGCGGCGGAGGCGGCAGGCGGGGCAGGAGCACGCCGGCGGCGAGGAAGGAGCACAGCGTTTCTGCGCCCTCTTCCGCCACGCGCCCTAGGCAGCCGCCTGGGTCTGCCTAGCGGTAGCGCCGGCCCTGCATCCACTCATGCCTGGGGGACCTATTACCCTTTCACTGGGAAATGGTGGGTTGGGGAGGGGGGAACCACTTGTGGAGCAACCCTTTCTGAAACAAATGGAGTCAGGTGAGTCTCCAGTGTCTCTCCTTACCGTGAAACACCCCCACTTACTCTTCTCCACCCTCATACTCTCATGTTCCACACAGACAGCCCCAAAAGCTGGGATGTCTCTGGGCCACTTGCTTGATAACTGTACTACTGTCCACTCTCAAGGACCAGGTCAATCGGTGATAATGATAGACGGGAGAATCTGTGAGCCTGAGCAAAGTGTGCCCTGTTCATTCTATTAAACAGCAGCTTGAAAAGTGGATTGCACTTCCAGGGACTTGCGCGCGCACACAGAGAGAGAGAGAGAGAGACAGACAGACAGACCATGTAAGAGAGAATGGAATGCTCAAATTATGGAGGGAAAGATAGGGGGAGCTCTTAATGAAATCCAAAAGCAACACTCTAGACTTCCTCCAATTTTTGCATATTACGGCTTCCACCACTTTCTAAAAACCATAGCTGAAGGGGCCAACAGAAACAGTAAGGTGGTCAGTCAGCACCCTCTGCCCTTTCCCTCCAATAATCTAGCACTGAGAGAGAGAAAACGGCAGAGGGACAAACCATCCTGTGATTCAAGGTGCTTCAAGTACTACTACTGTACGGGTATATATACAGTCATGCCTTGGATTGAGAGCATAATTCGTTCCGGAAATGTGCTTGTAATCCAAAACACTCTTATATCAAAACGAAATCCCCCCCAAAAAAAATTTGTATAGAGATTTTTAATTTAAGCCGTACTACAGTACTTGTATTGCAAGACGTCGCTTGTATATCAAGTAAAAAATAAATAAATAAATATTTAAAATTTTGCTTGTCTTGCAAAACGCTCTCAAACCAAGTTACTTGCAATCCAAGGTATTACTGTAATGCATTTTTTCTAGCCACTTACTTAAAGGGCTCCCCAGTTCACAACACCCCCCCCCAAGTCTGTCTATTGCGTTGGTTGTTGACCTGGGGCACTGGGGCAGCCAGATTCAGGATGCCACTCCACACTTTGCTATCCACCCCCAATAACGAAACTCTCAGACACAACTCAGCAAACTGACCTTGTCTAGGACATTCCTATGCCTAAGGAGCTTTGTTCTTTTTCGGATCAGACTAAGCGCCAAGAATTTTACTCCTGATTCGCACCAGTGCAGACTAAGACCCAGTGCATTGGTATCTGTTTATATTCAGTGTTGTCCTGTTGAAAGCAATGAAAACTTTGCCACGGACCTCAACAGGACCAAGATCTTTTTTAGACCAACTTGAATGGCCACTTGGACCACCTCTGGAATTATTCTACACTAAACTCTAAGCAACTTGCAAGTTGGTCTAAAGAAAAGTAACATCTTTTTTTTATTATCAATACCATCAAAAAAAAAGCCCCAGTCTACTTATCACTGCTGTTAGCAATTATCCTGCCACAAGAGGGCACTCTCTGCCCTCTCACTACGGTGAGGTGGGGCAACGGCATGGACAGAGCAGCAAGGAGCGGGGCGGGAGGGAAGTAACAGGAACTGGGGAAAGGATGCAGCCAGCAGCAGAACCAGTGCAGAAAGAGGAAAGGACAAAAGGACTTGGGCAAATGGCTGTGAAGAGACAGATCAGGAGAAGGAGGGAGACAAAAGCAAAGAGCAGGGACTGGCAGATTGCTGGGAGAAGGGATTAAATCGGCCTGATTTCAATGCATCCACTTGTCTTGGATTGCCCTTTATCATCCTGTCTCTTTGCCTCCTCCACCAAATTCCTGGGGCTGGAGGGGGTGAGTTCCCCAGCCCTCCCCTCTCTCCTTTCCTCTCCACCTGCAGAGCGGCTGTTTCTCCATCCCTGGGGGCCTGTTGACACAGATTAGTCTCGGGAGGTCAGGGGTCAATAGAGAACGAGCCAGGGGGCATGACCTCAACAACTCCAGCAATAATGAGGCACGTGGCAAGGCGGCAAGGGGGGGGGAGATAGAGGGGGACTGGTGAGACCAGGAAGCAGGATGAAGGAGCAGCCAGAGCAGACTTAATCAGGGATCTTGTTTTCCAGGGGGCTGCCACTTGGCAAGGCCAGATCCCTGGCTCTGGAGAAGCAATATTGTCTGCCAACAAAGCAAAGCATATTTTGCCACCACCACCACCACCACCAATTTTGCACAGTTGGGAGATGATGAGGAGAATATCCCCTTATCATGTATACAATAAGTCCCCCCCCCACAACCTGGGTGGCATCATGGCTTGTTTGGCGCGGGGGGGGGGGGCAGCAACCTTCAAATAACCCAACAACAGCCCATGGGATATTTGGGGGTTGCTGCCCACGGGATATTTGGGGGATATTTGGGGGTTCGGACAACACGGCAAGCCGCACCAGCAAGAGTCATCAGGGGAATACAACTAGCATGCCCAGCCGAGTGGGGAAGCCACTATGGCTTGTTAACCATGCGGCGATCGTGCGAACCGGGTCACAGTTTTGTGGGGAGCTGCTTAGTGTATTGCAAGTGTAGTATGGAATATGTGCAAGTATATGGCTGCCCGTGAAATCACTAAGTGTGGCATAGTGAATAGAATGTTGTGGTGAGGATAAAAAGTGGGATGGATATATATATATATATCACTCTGAGCTTCGTAGAGGAAGAACAGGATACAAATATACTTATAAATAATGACAAGTGGCGTGGCTACCTCCCACATGATGATTCTGTGACTTTAAAAAGTCACTTATCACCACTTGATATATTTTTAAGTGGGATGTATTTAAAAGAGGCCTAAATTGGGCAGGGGGAGAGTAGAGTAGTAGAAGAGGGCCTCTATTTATGAGTAGAGATCCCTTATACTTCTAGAAAAATTGCAGGGGGTCAACCTCCTCCATCCTTCTCAAGTGGTTTAGGGCAGGGGTGGAGAACCTCATGTCTGGGGGCCAAATCCAGCCCTCCTGGGATCCCAGTCTGGCCCTCCAAGGCTCCCCAGATGGCCACGCCCCCTTCACCTGGCCCCACCCCCTTTCCCCCAGCCTCCAGTCATTGGGTGGCTTCCCAGCTTTTGCGTAGTTTTTCCCTATTCTAAAAGGTTGGAATGTCTCTCTTAAGATGAGTTACTCGCGTTAAAAACTTTAAGCAACAACATGCTGATATATTTTTTTTGTATTTTGGCCCCCACCCACCACTGGAATGCAGCCAAAAGCTTCTCTGAAATTTAATTCGGCCCTTGGGATGAAATGGGTCCCCACCCCTCGTTTAAGGGCTTAGAGTTTGTATATACGTGCTGCCCTCATGCTGCCAAGGAATATCTCTGGCAAAAAGGATAGCACAAGCGCTAGCCCTCAACCACTGTGTGGAGGCTGAAGGGAAGTCTATATGCTCCTTGACATCTATCACAGTGATGACTCACTGTGGCTCACGCTGGCTCAGCTTGTCTGAGCGTGGAAAGCTAAGCAGGGTCAAGCCTGGTTATTACTTGGATGGGAGACCCCTCCTCTAGTTTCCTGCATTGTGCAGGGGGTTGGACTCGATAGCCTTGTAGGCCCCTTCCAACTTTATGATCTATGAAATCTATGACACAGTCGCATTGTATGATTCTTAGAATTACGGTACTGATGGCCTACTCATTGTGATTAACATAACCCCTCCCACTGATCTGTCAGTCACAGAGTAATGAAAGGGGTGTATGTGATATCCCACAGTGCTCAGCAAGACAGCTTTGGGTATATTTCCAGGTGTAATGGAAAAGCAGAATGAAAAATGAATGAAAAGGCAAAATGTTGCATCTTGCATGAAATAGGCAGTGTGTTTACTTAATCCAGGAGTGGGCCACCTTTCTGCCCCCCCCCCAAAGCTGCTTGCGGCAATGGTTGGCGGGTTGGAGGCTGCACAGCATACATGCACAGCCTTCTTCCTCGCCCCTCTATTCTCAAACTCACATATACCCTTTCCCCACATCCAGACAGACAAAACAGAAACACGCATCCTCTTTCTCTCACCAGATGTTTTAAACTTTCATTCCTTGCTCAATCCTGGCTTTCAAAGGTTCTCCCTGCTGGGGATGAGCAGACCCATAGAGGTCACACTCACACTCCTGCCAGCTCCATGGGGATGACTATCTCCCTATGTGATTTTCTACTGGTTGGTGGCAAGGGGGAGAATTCAGTGTGCATGGGGGGATGTGGGCACCCACAGGGGCTGCACGGCAGGTCTGTGGGGGCAGCGTGCATCCATAGATTGCCATCTGTGACCTAATCAATGAAATGGGTAACACCATCCCCAATTACTGAAATAAACCAAGGCACTGTCAAATTAATGAAATTGGAAACATCTTTGTCAAATCTTTTGCGGGTGAAAACCTGCTGCTATTGAAGTTCACAGCAGACAACCCATTGATTTTGCAACCTAAAATTTCAAGAAATACCCAGAGACCTCAACATAAAGACACGAGAAACGGAACATCGCACTTTAAAAAAAGCAGGAGCCTGACAGCCACTCCTACCCACCACATTATGGCTTTCATATTAAAGATATACAAAGAAAGGAGGGCATTCCCTAAAATCAGTTTACATTAATAATGCAAAATGTCTTTTATATTTCCACAACTGAAACCTTTTTTGCATGTGAAATACCTTTGAGGACCCTCCCAACTCTGATTCTATTTAGAAAAGAAGAAGAAAGAATCATAAGCTTAAAAAATCATATCCAGTGAATCCTGGATGAATCACACTAATGATGCAAAAAGCTGCACTTATTAGTATGGATTAGACCTCAATGATTTGCATCATTCCAAGCAGAGAGTTTCTGGGGCCTTGTACTTCAGTTTGGGCAAGAAATTAGCTCTTGTATCTTTAAAAGGGACAAGAGCCCTCTCCTCTGTTGTATCTGGTCATCTTACTAACAAGAGGATGTAAGATGAGCAAATATGAAAGTGAAGTGCCAGGTTATCATTTGTCCACTAGTAAATAAATAGCTGGAGGAGGCCTCCTGCTTTGGTTGAACTATGGTTGGGTTTACTATCTAATTCTGTACACAGGTAACAGTGCTAAATGAACAGCCTTATCTAAAAAGCGGCACTTCAATGTAAGAGTCGCAATTAACTGCTAATTTATTGACAGAGGTGAGTAGAACATGCTATTTATTTATTTATTATTTATTTATTATATTTATACCCCACCTTTTTTCCTGCAAGGAACCCAAGGCGGCTTACGTAGTCATCCGCCTCCTCCTCTCCATTTTATCCTCGGAACAACCCTGTGAGGTAGGTGAGGCTGAGAGTCAGTGACTGGCCCAAAGTCACCCAGTGAGTTTCATGGCCGAGCGGGGACTAGAACCCAGATCTCCCGAGTCCCAGTCCAACACTCTCACCACTACGCCACACTAGCTATAGAATTTCCTTCAGATCACAACTAATTTAATTGAAGAATATCAATTCTATGCCAGGAACGGCCAACTGCTTCTCTGGGAAAGTCTCTTTAAAGGGCAGGATATAAATCTCAAAAAACAGCATAAGCTTGGTAGGGACATGCTTTTGCACCCAGGAGCTCAGGAGACAGTTAATTTGTACACACTGCAATGGAGAACTGCCATAGTGCCAAAGTCTTCAGGAAAGAGATGTTCCCTTTTAAGAACTCAGGGGAGGTGCAAGAGAAGCTTATCTCAGGAAACCCTTGTTGCTGCAAGATGGGAAAGGGGCTTCCCTGGAGGGGGGGGGGCAGCAGAACACTAACAGGACTGTAGGGATAGGATCAAATCAGCAAGCAGAGATTTCCCCATGCTGGTCAGTAGAGGTGTGGCAGGTGCTGAATGCCAGTGGATCTTTGGCCTCTCCCAGTCATGAAAACATTTGCCATGTATGGGCAAAGAGAACTCCCAAAATGTGGTGGGGCTTCCCTGCTAGGCTCTGCAGCTCACAGGCCAGCAGTGGTCAGCTATTTTTGGACCAGTGGATAATGATCACTAGAACCGAACTACAAGAATAAGAAAAGAATTCATAATCTAAAGTCAGGGATAAAATAATAAACAACCCATTCAAGAGAATTTCATTCTTACAAAATCGTGACAAAATTTACTAAAAAGTTGAAGACACGCTTACCAAGATAATCCAAAATCAGTACTTTAGGAAAGTATTTGAAATGAAGCTTGATTGCATGTAAAACTGAAAGGGGAAAAAACCCAATCAGAAATATCACAGGTTGAAAATAAAGTACCGTACTTTGGTGTGAAGAAGCTTTAATTTTTTGAAAAAGATATCAAAGCTCATTCTGATAGGATAGACCAGACACTGAAGCTCGGGTTGAGGAATATCAAGGTTCCTTAACCTCATTACAAGAAAAGGTAATTAAATAAGATAATTAGTAAATAATTAGTGAAAAACTGCTAATAGTGAGCTGCATCAAAAGTTAAGAAGTACAAGTGGGTACTCCTTTAAGATGATTACTAAAGATAACTAAATAGACATTCGTATACAGGAAGCTCAAGATGTTCTTGGCAGATTACCGTAAATAAGGAACTCATTGAAGCAGAATGATGAAGTATATATTTTTTTCGTTAGTCAAGTCCATGGATGAAGGAAGTAAATGGAATATTTTATTGTCCCATTTTATGAGTCAGTCCCATGAAATGACACAGCAAAAATAAAATAATAGTTAGATTTGAGAGTTTTCAAAAAACAAAAATTCTAGGCTCAATTCAGCAAACATTAAGTATTTTAAAATTTCTTTAATTTCAAGGGAAAGTTAAACACATGCTTAAACCTCTCGTATTAAAACTAATGAATCTTAAAAGTATCCCATTCATTTCAGTGGGGCTTACCCAGGACTATTTTCTGCTGGATCATGCCTATTATTGTTATTTTGTCCTATGTATGTGTATGTTGCTGGTTCCCCCTCTCCCTCAAAAGAATCCCATGTTAATTAAAGGAGAAACAAAATTCCTGTAATATTCATAGAAAGACAAGGTCATACAGAAGCTAACATAAAAACAAAAGGGGTGATTGGCAGGAATCCATGCAAATGTGAAAAAAATAAGTGAGATCCTTGCTCATGAGGATGGCAGATACCTCTTTCTTAAAGGAATTTTTAACAAGAAGCCTATAATGTTAATTAGAATACTAATTTATTTATGGAGGGCATACAAATGAGAATTCTCAAGGAATAAGTACTTTTGAAATGCTTGTGTCCGGAAAATGTGTCATTTTTGTTCTTCTAACAAAAATATGCAATTCATCAGTAATAAATCAGCAAACTTATCAGAGGATTACAAGGTAGTGAACATAACCATTTTAAACAAAGGATCAGGAGGAATCAGATGTGCTGATGATGGCTACCAGCTTAGGAGGTTTTAAAGGGGGACTAGACAAATTCATGGAGAAGGATCAGTCTATTTCATCAGGTATTAGCCATGATGCTAAATAGAATCTCTGGATTCAGAGGCACTGCACCTCTGAACACCAATTGCTGGGATCAAAGTGTGGATGTGGGGAGGGTGTCATGCCCTGCTGCTTGAGGGCTTCATGGAGGCAACTGGAGGCCACACTAGATGGGCCCCTTTTGAATTTTTAAATTAAATCTTATTCCTGGGGGGTGACTGTGTAGACTATATGGTTTAAGGGCTCACTGTGAAAACTGTGTCATATTTTGATATTGATAAGCCCTAAAGATTTCTATATTGCATCTGAGAACAAGAGCTTGATATTTTATTTTTTTTCTTTCAGTTAGTTTTTGGTGGCCAAAGGCAGGTTAGCATGAAGGTGGAATTTTAATATTTGTAAGGGTTTTCATAGTTTTAACATGTTGTTACTCAATTCAGGTCTTCACGGTGAAGCTAGCTAAAATTCAGATCAGCCAATAGATATTAAAATATCTAATGTTTAGTGAAATACTCAATTACCATTAGCCTAAAAGACAATTTTTATAAAATGATTTCACTGTCTTGTCTAACTCCAAGAAAGCCGAGGGTGAATTCAATGCTGGTGCTCTAGTTTGATGTGCAGATTTTATACATATCTTGAAGGAATACCAGAAAATTAGATCCTTCTATAAAACCATGAATAGAATAATCAGTTATAAAAATACTCCTACCTTATTAGTCCTATTATTAGGATATATTAAAGATGCAGTTCATCCCAAACACTGTGATCTTGTGTGGAATTTGTGAATGGCAGCCAGGACTATTTTGTCTAGGCACTGGAAGAATGCAACCCCACCCATAGTTAATGCTTGGCTCACTAAATCCTGTTTCATCATGAAGATGAATAAATTAACTTTCTAAATAGGATTGGAGAAAGGAAAAAGCTAGAGTTATATTTGAGGATCTAGAGTCCTTTAATTGTATTCTGAAGTCATCAAAACTATAAAACTGAACCCTGCAATCTGACTAGTCTTTGAACAAATATGCTAATTTATTTGAAATCTACAATATTTATATCAGCTTAGATGTATATTAAATTCTGTTTGTATTTAAATAGTCTCATTATAGACCGGTTGCAAAATTACTAAAAGAAACAAAAAAAACCCAAACTCCTGGTTTGAAGTATCCCTGCTTCATTAAAAAATGTTTTGTTGTTTTTTTTAAAGGAAATCAGCCACAGTATTTTGCAGAAGAGAAAATGACACTGTGCTTGATGGTTCTGTGGTTAACGACCACACAAAGCATAATAGCCAGTTTACTGAACAGAAGCACAGGCAAGGTGGCAAATCTGGTCTCAGTACAGCCTTGCTTGATCCTAGCTGAACCCACCCGTGCCCCTGGTCCCCCAGCCCAACACATCATGGGTAACAAGTAATTTTATGAGTCCTGCTGGAATGCTGTATCTCAGTGGCAGGGAGCACCCTTTCCAAATAGGTATTTCGTGGTATCTCCAATTAAAAGGATCTTAAGTAGCAGAGCTGGGAGAAGCTTCTGCTTGAGATTGGCACTCCTGGCAATAAAAGCAGAGAGTGCTGTGATGGATGGACATATGATCTGACTTGTAATAATGCAGCTCCTTATGCACATACAGCAACTCGTTACTATTGAGAAAAGGGCTGCCATCATACTTTTTCGACTAGCTTCAGGTAACAGCCACAACATTGCTTCTAATTGTTTGGTATGGATATCTATGCACCTTGCATGCTTTCTCTGAGATTTATAATGATAATGATGCCTAAATGTAACTGAATGTACATTATGTAATATCTTAATGAACTTATCCAAATAGATTCCCTTGGCTATGTTGGCGTAGTGGATGGTATGCACATCTTGGTAACTCTGCTCACCCTTTCCCTCAATATATTAACAAGAAAGCCTTCTTTCAGATTCCATGAATCTTGGTAGCCAGTCAGGGGAGTTTCTTAAACAAATCTGTCAGTATTATAATGGCTACACATATTAAACATATTCCCACTGTTCAAGAAAATATGGAATGGGGCATGTTCCCAAAATTGTGGAGATACAAGCCCTATTGAGGCACTGTTCTCCCCTTAATCTTCCTCGTTGGAGCACCTTCCACTTACAACACAAATAGGACTAAACTGTATAGGGCAGTGTTCTCCAACCTTGGCCCCCAGATGTTTTTGGACTACAACTCCCAGCATGCCCCAGCCAGCGTAGCTGCCTGGGGCATGCTGGGAGTTGTAGGCCAAAAACATCTGGGGACTCAAGGTTGGAGAACACTGGTATAGGGGAAGGGGCGAGCATGCAAACAAGTAAACTGGGGAAAAGGAAATCCTAACATTATAAGTTATTTCTGTGTTCATCCCTTGCTCCATCTAGGACAGTGTTCTCCAAACTTGGGTCCCCAGATGTTTTTGGCCTACAGCTCCCAGCATGCTGGGAGTTGTAGGCCAAAAACATCTGGGGACCCAAGGTTGGAGAACACTGGTATAGGGGAAGGGGTGCTCCATTTAAAGTGGGATCAGGTGTTAAACAGGGATGTGTTATCGCCCCAACATTATTTGCCATTTTCATCGCCATGGTTTTACATCTTGTCAAGGGGAAACTTCCCACCAGTGTGGGAATTATATATCAAACAGATGGAAAGCTTTTTAATCTCAGCAGGCTGAAAGCAAAAAGTAAGGTAATTACAACCTCCGTTGTGGAACTTCAGTATGCTGATGATAATGTGGTCTCCGCACATTCAGAGGATGATCTCCAAACTATCCTAAATGCTTTTGCAGAAGCATACAAAAAACTTGGTCTCTCACTTAACATCAAAAAAACCAAAGTGCTTCATCAGCAAGTGCAAGCCAAGCCTTTGGTGATGCCATCTATCCAGCTTGGCGGGACAATACTGGAAAATGTCGATCATTTTCTCTATCTTGGCAGCTATCTTTCTGTTACAGCTAACATCGACAGTGAAATCCAGCATCGTCTGAGCTCCGCAAGTGCCGCATTTTCTCGAATGAAACATAGAGTGTTCGAGGATCGGGATATTTGTAAGAAGACCAAAACACTGGTTTATGAAGCCATTGTATTACCAACTTTATTGTATGCCTGCGAAACATGGACTATCTATAAATGTCACTTCCACCTCCTTGAAAGGTTTCATCAACGTTGCCTCCGGAAAATCCTGCAAATTACTTGGGAAGATAGGCGAACAAATGTCAGTGTACTGGAAGAAGCAAAGACTACTAGCATTGAAAAAATGATCCTTCAACGCCAACTTCAGTGGACCGGTCATGTTGTTCGAATGCCTGACTGCCGTCTCCCAAAGCAGTTACTTTACTCCCAACTCAAGGATGGAAAGCGGAATATCGGTGGTCAATATAAGAGGTTTAAAGATGTTCATAAGGCTAATCTAAAAAAATGCAATATAAACATCGAAAACTGGGAAGCTCTGGCCCATGAACGATCTAAATGGAGGTTGGCCTTTCACAAAGGTTCCATGGACTTTGAAGAAGCCCGAGTGCAAGGTGAAAGGGAGAAACGTGCTAAGCGAAAAGCACGTCAAACGAATCCTTTACAGGACCATCTTCCGTCTGGTAACCTGTGTCCTCACTGTGGGAAGCTGTGTGGATCTAGAATTGGCCTCCACAGTCACTTACGGACCCATCGCTAGAGTCTACACAATCTTCTTTAGAATTTCCTTCTTTTATCCCGGAAGACAATCTTACTCGGTCACGAGTGATCGCCTGATGATGATGATGATGATGAGGGGAAGGGGTGAGCATGCATACCCCACCGCCAAATGTCCCTGTGCCCCTGGTTACGACATGAGTCTTCTTCCCGTGCATTCAGCATGAAGATCTGAATACGGCTCTGTAAGGAGTCTACAGCTGCATTCCATCCCAGGGCTGTGTAGCAGCAGGCATGCCTGAGAGATCCTAATCGCTCACTAGTGGTAGATCCCCTCCTAATTTCTCTCTCTTTTTGAGACTCTGAATTGTTCCTATTGCTTCCTTCCCTCTTTCCCCCTCCTTATTACATTCCTGTCACCAAATATTTTTGATTTTCATTCGCTTTTTTATTTATTTAATTGTCAAAGTTTCATAGCAGTGTTTTTGGTGGGCAGCTAAAAAAAATTTTTTTTTTTAAATATACACAAGACTACTTATATTTATAATGGTTTAGGTAAAACTAGACTTTACAAAGAGCACAATCCTATGGAACACACTAGGACTTATTCTATGTAGAGTAGCAGCAGTACTTTTATGAGCAATTGCGTGAATTAAAAAAAATCAATTTACTTGAGATCCAAAAATTCCTTAATTCTATCTACTGTTTGTTAATGAAGAAGCTTAAATACTGCAGCAGCAATGTAAGAGCAATATTCTGTCACATGTTCTTCCAGGTGAAGGAATGCCCTTTGATGAGCAAAAGGATAATGGGCTATCACCCAGAAACCCCTGTATGAACATATGTATACTCCATTACATGTGAATAACGCACAGAAAATGCACAACATCCCCAGATAGTGTGGGAAATGAGTTGCAATTCAGCTTGTAGCTTACAGTGGAAGAACTATTATTTATTAGTGCTGAGACACTATGCCTGGACATGCCTTAAGTGTTTATTGCAATACAGATGATTATCCTCTCCCCACACCAGGCCATTATTCCCTTTCATGTCCTGCCATAAAAACATTGTGAATTTACCAACCCAATTTCCTATCATTTGGAAAAATCATATTACTATTTCCCTAGTTCCTTTGGCTATATCTCCCCTTATCTTCCTCATTTGAGCACCTTCCATATAATCTTTGTACTATTTAATTCTGGAAATTTCATAGCAAGCATTCAATGTTTGTTTGCTATGCAGTTAGTAATAATGATGCATGAAATCGGCAATTAAGAAAGAACAAGTACACATACCAGAGTATGGTTATTGAGGACATACCATGGCATGGAGGGGTGGGGGGAAGAGCAAGGGAAATGTGTAACAGCTGACAAGCGTTTACTAAAACAAGAAACTGAGCCCATGATCTTGTCTTTCATTGTCAGTTTGATAGGGTACGCCAAACACTAAACAAGTAAACTGGGGAAAAGGAAATCCTAACATTACAAGTTATTTCTGTGTTCATCCCTTGCTCCATCTAGGACAGTGTTCTCCAACCTTGGCTCCCCAGATGTTTTTGGCCTACAGCTCCCACCATGCCCCAGCCAGCTATGTGGGCTGGGGCATGCTGGGAGTTGTAGGCCAAAAACATCCGGGGACCCAAGGTTGGAGAACACTGATCTAGGATGTGTTTCCAGAATAACACTGATGTGGCTCATTGATCTAAGGTTGGACTGTGCCACCCTTGCGCACATCTTGCCAGCATTTGTGGTGGGGCTGACTAAACTGGTCAATACCTTCCCATAGGGCCCTTTCCCCCATGTGACCAACTTTCTCTCCTGTATAACATTGCTGCTCAGGCTGCTCATCCTTCCTGTGCACTGAAGGATGAGAGGTCTATGAAGTGCACTAGCAAATATGACAGCAGTCAAAACTCCCTTCAAGTCAATCTAACAGAAAGCATTGACAATGGATGCATGACACCAGCAACCCAGTACATTCAGTAGCCCCCCAGAATAACAGGGAGGCATGTGTGGGTGAGTCAGGCCTGGTTATTACTTGGATGGGAGACCCCTCCTCTAGTTTCCTGCATTGAGCAGCGGGTTGGACTCGACAGCCTTGTAGGCTCCTTCCAACTCTATAATCTATGAAATCTATGAGTACCCAAGCGCCCTCAGTGAGGCCGAAGCACAGCTTTAAGCAAAGCTGTACTGGGTGGGATGCAGATTTGGAAAAGCAGAAACAGAAAGATATGTGATCCTCCTCACCTCCACCCCCAAGGAATTTTGCTAGGAATTCCTTATTTTTTAGCTAGTCACAGAGCTCCCTCAAAATTTAATGTTCCTCCAGTGAATTTTTCTCTTACTACCCTTAGATATTATGCAAACAGCCCTTGTTTGATTCTCTCTTAAAAAAAAACAAATGAAAAAATCACACAGATCATTTCCAAAATGGGCGTCCATGGGGGAGTTCCCCCCCCCGATAAGCCACGATCCCCAGCTTTTTTTTTTTGAAGAGCAAGTCCCCTAGCCCTTCTAGAACCTGAAATATGAAGCAAGAAGTACAGCCATTATTCTGCCCATTTGTTTTGTAAGCAACTATTCTGTCCCTACCTTTCAGTGCTTTTCGCCAATGAATGAAGTAACAACAAGGATTCATATACCCACTGCCTGAAGAGGGATCCTCCTGCTTCATTTTTAAGCAGTGGGCGTGGGTCTTCCTGGTGGGAAGTACTAATTGCTACCCCATTAAAACTATTATGGGCCCAACCCACTGAAGATTCCCTATATATGAGCAGACCTGTTGCCATCCATCCCCCACATCAGCCTCAACTGTACCAACACCTTTCCCTCCTTGCCCTTTAAAATACATCTTACTTATTGTAAAGAATGCAGGCCCCAGCATTTCCGGCACCATCACAATTCCTTCCCCATATCAACTCCTAACCTCAGGTACAATGGTGGGTATTATTCTGAGCTGCGGGGAGATGGCGAAGGGGGGGTGGGGAACCGAGCTTGAACCATTCATTTCTCTATGAAAATATAAAGTTGGCAGCTTCCTTATATACCAGGAGGGGGAAAAAAACAAATTCCCTCTCTCCTCCTCCACCGCCATCCCAACACACTATGTCTCCTCTCAGAGTTCCCTTCTTAAATGCTTCCACATGTTCAATTTCCATACTTAGCTCTGGTGAGCTAAGCTCCTCTTCTGCACAACGCCTGGATAAAGGCAGGGAAAGATACATTTCCCCCCACATTCACAGGACAGAGCCTCTGCTGCTGAAACAGGCACCAAAAGCATTATGAATGAGAGAGGGGCACACATATTTCCCCCAGAAGCAGGACAGTGCCCTGACCTCACTAAAACATGGTCCCTCCAGACTCAGAGTATATACTGGCAACTCCACAAGCAGAGGTTTGGGTTCAAAGTGTCTAAAGCCCCGGTGCTGAACAAGATCTCTTTCTTTCTGATTGTAGATATTGGAACTGTGAACGCCAGGTGGTTCTGTCACCATTATTTCCTCACTCTGGACTAGCTTTATTTAAAGCAGGGGTGGGGAACCTACGTCCCTCCAGATGTCATTCAACTCCAACTCCAAACATCCCTGACCATTGGCCCTGCTGGCTGGGGCAGATGGAAGTTCGAGTCCAACAACATCTGGAGGGCCACAGGTTCCCCACCCCTAATTTAGAGTCAGTCACAATTTGGGGGTGGTGGTGGAAGGGGGGTTATCTAGGCATTCCAAGGAGTATGTCTCTGATGGCTCCAGACTTAAGAGTTTCTTTTTTTGCATCTGAGGGGAGATCTGTACTACTCTCTCTTACTACAGCTCCTTGCCTGGCACTTCAGGGTACTACCTTTCTGAACCTAAGTCTTAGGCTGGCATTCCTTTTGCTCCATATAAATTCTCTCAGCACACAAAGCCACATTATTGACACAGAAAGGTAAGGTGTTGACACAAGAATATAGCTAGATAAGGTTGCAAAACCATCCCTAATGGAACTTTTCAGATTATGACTTGCCCCACATTCATTACTATCTAAAGGTCAAGCCAGATGTGACACGGCCATCATTGATATATCAACTCCGGGCGGGACAATGCTGGAAAATGTCGATCATTTTCTCTATCTTGGCAGCTATCTTTCTGTTACAGCTAACATCGACAGTGAAATCCAGCATCGTCTGAGCTCCGCAAGTGCCGCATTTTCTCGAATGAAACATAGAGTGTTCGAGGATCGGGATATTTGTAAGAAGACCAAAACACTGGTTTATGAAGCCATTGTATTACCAACTTTATTGTATGCCTGCGAAACATGGACTATCTATAAACGTCACTTCCACCTCCTTGAAAGGTTTCATCAACGTTGCCTCCGGAAAATCCTGCAAATTACTTGGGAAGATAGGCGAACAAATGTCAGTGTACTGGAAGAAGCAAAGACTACTAGCATTGAAAAAATGATCCTTCAACGCCAACTTCAGTGGACCGGTCATGTTGTTCGAATGCCTGACTGCCGCCTCCCAAAGCAGTTACTTTACTCCCAACTCAAGGATGGAAAGCGGAATATCGGTGGTCAATATAAGAGGTTTAAAGATGTTCATAAGGCTAATCTAAAAAAATGCAATATAAACATCGAAAACTGGGAAGCTCTGGCCCATGAACGATCTAAATGGAGGTTGGCCTTTCACAAAGGTTCCATGGACTTTGAAGAAGCCCGAGTGCAAGGTGAAAGGGAGAAACGTGCTAAGCGAAAAGCACGTCAAATGAATCCTTTACAGGACCATCTTCTATCTGGTAACCTGTGTCCTCACTGTGGGAAGCTGTGTGGATCTAGAATTGGCCTCCACAGTCACTTACGGACCCATCGCTAGAGTCTACACAATCTTCTTTAGAATTTCCTCCTTTTATCCCGGAAGACAATCTTACTCGGTCACGAGTGATCGCCTGATGATGATGTGTGTGGGGTCTTACTTGAACTGTAAAAGGAACATGTGGAAGAGGGGTGCTGAACCTTCCCCCTTCCCACATGTTACCTACTCTTAGTCTGTTACTCCAAGCACCTTGTTTCTTCCCAGCTTCGAGTGAGGAAAATGCTTGGAACATCAGCTTGAGGGGCCGTAAGATGCTAACTGTGTGGAAGGTTCAGTGCCCCCAAGGCCAGCTCTTATGTTTGTAGGGGCTCTTGGCATGCCCCCCCATGCTAGTGGGACCCCCAATTGTCACAGGTGCTGGGAAGCCCCAACTCCTCCCTCCCACCCTCCTGCCCTTCTGTCTAAGTCAGTGTTTCTCAACCTTGGGTCCCCAGATGTTTTTGGCCTACAACTCCCAGCATGCCCCAGCCAGCATAGCTGGCTGGGGCATGCTGGGAGTTGTAGGCCAAAAACATCTGGGGACCCAAGGTTGAGAAACACTGGTCTAAGTCCATTTCTGGTAGGCAGATAGGTAGGTGGCAGCTCCCTTGCATGAAACCAGGAAGGAAGATTATAGATAGATTTCATAGAGTTGGAAGGAGCCTACAAGGCTATCGAGTCCAACCCCCTGCTCAATGCAGGAAACTAGAGGAGGGGTCTCCCATCCAAGTAATCACCAGGCCTGACCCTGCTTAGCTTTCCACGCTCAGACAAGCTGAGCCAGCATAAGCCAGTGCAATGGGGGGGGGGGAGGCAGCTCTTGTGGGCCCTCAGCAACTGTTGGACAGTGCTGCCTCGTATCGCTGGGCTTGAGTGCCCCTCTTCCCCACCCTCCTTTCACTGCAGTTAAAGTAAGACTCCTGCTTTATATGTGAAAAGAGCAAACACGTGAAAAGGAAGACGTATCTGCCACAATAATGAGGCCAGTGTGGTGTAGCGGTGAGAGTGTTGGACTGGGGACTCGGGAGATCCGGGTTCTAGTCCCCGCTCTGCCGTGAAACTCACTGGGTGACTTTGGGCCAGTCACTGACTCTCAGCCTAACCTACCTCACAGGGTTGCTGTGAGGATAACATGGAGAGGAGAAGGAGGAGGATTATGTAAACCGCCTTGGGTTCCTTGCAGGAAGAAAGGCGGGGTATAAATATAATAAAATAAATAAATAAATAAATAAATACAGAGTCCTAAGTCCTATTCTGTTAGTAGGTGGCCATATAGCATGATGTCAACTCTGCCTTTCCTAGGATCAGGCATAGATGCCTCTAATCAAACTGTGGAAATAACATGCAGTCTCTGATCATTTTAAGATGAACCTTATACATACCTACCCATCTAGGAAACTAAAGTTTATACACAGCCTCTCCCGTGACACATGGCATGAGGATTGGATCTTCCTACCCCTGCAGTTGCTTCCACACTAGGGGTTTTCTTTGGATTTGCCATACTTTCTTCATTCACTTTTTAAAGAATCCAGAAAACATAGTCAATTTTTTTTTTTTTAACGATCCAGTGTTTTCTGCAGTGTATTGTCCTCCTTTTTTTCAGACCTGATTTTGGTAATATAACACAAATGTAGCAACACCCTATCCAAGGTGGACAGGCAAAACATTGAGACTTTTCACAGCTCTTATGCCTTTAATAAAAACATTCCTGTTTGCTGATCCTGCCTGGTTTATTGCTTTTTGTGGAAGGGGTGGGTGGGTCGATGGGTGGAAAGGCTGCAATTAATAGTTTCCTTATTTTTTTTCTTTTAATTTGTTCTAGCAAAATAGCTCTTACTTCACTATTTTAAAAATGAAAAGAAAAAAAATCAGTAGTTAAAGCCTCTTCGCCCTCCATGGGAACAGAAGCAGGCACTGAGGAAACTGAGAGGCTATTCATCACTAGCCCCCACAATGAAGAGGAAGCAACAATGCTGGCCCAAATAGTTGCTGTCCGAAGTACAGCACAATCCCCCCTCCCCCCATAGGGCCAACACTTGAAAAATTCTCACTGTACCATTCAGATAACAGTTCTGTCTCCCTAAATTCTGCCACCTGAAGCAATCTTCTTCACCTCACTGGGCAAAATTGCAAACAGGAAACCTTCAATTAACACTGGAAAAGTCTTTAGTTGAATAGGACGTATTTGTGAGTAAACACTTTAGAAGGATCTTGACTATGGGGAAAGACATTGCTAGAAAATATAGTGCAATATTAAGTGCTGTGTGGAACTTCCATTTTAATTCCCCTTCCAGCTAATTACAGAAAGGCAATGCCTTAGAAGCACTAAGGGCTCTACTGTGGAAGCAACCTATCTCTAGTTTGTATTCTGTATTTAGCAAGAGCAGATTGTATTTAGCAAGAGTCTGTCTTAATTTTGCACATTTACTAGTGTCAAATTCTCCTGTGTAGGGCAGCCTTCCCCCAACCCTAGTCACTGCCCTCCAGAAATTTTGGACTACACATCTGGAAGCCAGCAGGTTGGCGAAGCCTGGAGTAAGAGATCTGCAGCTGTCTAGCTTGGTGTTAACTTTGGTCATCATCTCCCCCGCCCCCCCTTGCAGGAGTTCAGCAATTTAAAGAGGCATTTCGTCCACTTAATAATTAAATGTTGGCATGGGCTGAGCAGCCATGCTCCTGTCACTCCCACCCTGCCCTGGTGTCAAGCGTTATTTATCAAGGTAATAGGGTTGGGGAAATAAATCCTGCACTAGCAGTCTGAGCCCCCTCTACATACGGTGAGTTCAGGACCCCCCCGGAACACCGCCTTCTTTCGAGGCCCAGCAGGCCTTGCTTGCTCTCTCGTCTGCCTTCACTTCATTAAAGCCCAGGGAATGCTGACAGCCAGGCACACGTCACCACCCCCTCAGGGACTCCACAGGTGTTGACTTGACATCTCCCAGGGAATCTCCAGAATAAATATATCCCTAACAACAACACTGCCATGCATTTTGCGCTCAAGCAGCAGAGAGAGAGAGGCATTCTCACTCCCACCACCCCCCGGCCTATACGTGATCGTTAAAAGCTCAAGTAGGAGCGAGCGGGGACTATTTGGAAGATGGACAATGTTTGACAGTTAAGGGAGCTATTTAACCCGTGTTCCCCATTGCTAGCCCAGGGCCAGGGCCGGTGCTACCATTAGGCCAACTAGGCAGCTGCCTAGGGCGCAGGGCTAAAGGGGGCACCAGAAATGCCTTGGGGAAAAAATACAGTGCTCTCAAGTGGGAAGGGGGGCGCTAAATATCTGATCTTGCCTAGGGCACCAAACTGCCTTGCACCGGTCCTGCCCAGGGCCAATACTTCCCTTCACTCTGCCCTTCTGACTTTGCTCTCATCTCTTATTTCCCCATACTGAAATCTCCCAGTCGCCACCAGCAGCACCCTTCCCAGCCTGTCTCTCTGTGTCAGAAGACAGATGCCCGCCCCTCCTACCAAGATCTGCCACTTCTAGTTAAGCCCGTCTCACTCCTGTAGCCTATTCTGCTCTTTCAGCCATGGATGCTTCCTTCTGCTACTTTACTCACACAAACACACCAACCCCACCCCACATTATCAGTCCTGTTGTCTCTTGAGCCAGATGATTCTTTCTTATTTTCAAACAGATGAAAAGCCTTCAGCGTATGATGAAGAGTAGTAACCATTTCACTAGACTTGGAAGTGAAGGTGTATCTGCTGCAACGAAAAAGGCGCCCCCTCCTGCTCTCATCTCCCTTCCTCGCCCCCATTTCATTGCCGCTAGAAATGCCCTACGCAGTGTTCTCCAACCTTGGGTCCCCAGATGTTTTTGGACTACAACTCCCAGCATGCCCCAGCCAGAACAGCAGGGAGAACACTGCGCCTAGTTCCTTGGCCCAAGGTTGTTGTAGGCCAAAAACATCTGGGGACCCAAGGTTGGAGAACACTGCGCCTAGTTCCTTGGCCTGAGGTGGCACCAAAGCCCCTACAACACCACAAGCACAGTAATGTGAGGCAGAAAATTTCCTTTTTGGAAAATTCAATTCCCCCCCCCCCCCGAAGAGCCCACATCACTGCACAAGCATCCACTTAACTGACTCAGGATGGAAAAAGAAATACCTTTCAATGGGGAAGAAAGTGTGCTTCTAAGCCACTTCCTCCGGTGATTCTCCGGTGACATGGCCTATCTCATAGCAAGCTCCACCCCCTGAGGTAGGATCCCACCCCAGCTCTTGCCTGCTGTGGCTACAGCTTTCTGATGGGTTTACCAGGCTATGCAGAGGCAAAGCCCTGCAAAAAGGCTACTTTTTTTCCCACTTGAATAATGTATTCTTTTGATGAAGCACGTGTTTTTGGAAAAAGATCTATCCCCAAGAGCCTGGCCTATAGCTGAGATTGCAGTCGAGTTTTGAGCTGAGGTTATATAGCTGTGTCTGAGACGTTTGGTAAAAAAAAAAAAATACAAAAGGAGAAAAAGAAACACTGCTTCCCTTTCAAGTCAACACTGTTACACGCTCCCCACTTCCCTAAGCAGTGAGAAAAAGTTCCAGGGGCAAGAGCCACGTGCAAGAGTTTTGTTTCCTTTAGATAAGAGAGCACTGGAGACTTATGATGCCTTTGTAATATTTGTTTTATTTCCCACCAGAGCACTTTGGGGGCAAACAGATCCCTAACGCAGGCAGCACAACTCTCATACCTGCATCAGATACGAAAAAGAGGGCTACTACCACATGCCATGATGGATGCTTCACCTTTAGCCTACTCACAGCTCTCTCCCATGCTCTCTCTGGGCCGAACTAGGCTTATGCATGTTTATTAAAACTGTGATTGCCTATTTACCTATAAAGTGGGGGAGAGGGTCTACTTTTGATTTCAAAATAAGGGGGGGAATAAGAGCAAAACCCTTCCCCTCTCCCCCACCTTGGGCTGAGGAAAGCAGCGGAGTACGGCAATAAAGTAAGGGGGGGGAACAGTGGCAGATGGCTTTTGCTCCCCCCCCCTTTGCATAGTCATTTGATATAAAAAGTAGACCTGCACATTTCAGAGATACGTGTTTAATAAACACACACACACACACACACACACTATCTAGATTGGCTGGCTGCCTCTGCCCAAATTCAAAGTGCAAAAAAAAAAAAACCCTTCTAGTTGCCTCTATCCCTTCCCCAAACTCTGATGGGTATATGGCATCCCAACAAGGCTAGAGAGCCATCAAGGAACATTCCGCCCTTTTTGTTAAGTCCCTGATCGCCCATCAAGCTTGTCAGGCAAAAAAACCACAGCATAGGTTTTCATGCTAATCCGGGCAGCCAAACACATAACAATACAGAAGCTGGTGGCTCAGCTGGCAGTCTCAATTTTTGCCAGACCTGGAGGCAGAAATGGACCCTTTGCAATGCTAGCATGCTTCAAAGCAAACACTTCTTTCCCCCAGGGCAGTGGCAGGGTATATGGAAAAGGCACCTTAAAGATGGGCTATAGCTGTTGCACTGGCTTCCCTCCCCTGCTCCCAGCTGGCTTCACACCAACTAACTTTCCCTCAGCCCCTTCTTGCGCTGTCTCTTCTTTGGTTCCCTCTCCTCAGCCCATCGCCTCATCTGTCCCATACCTCATGCCCCTAATGCAGTGTTCTCCAACCTTGGGTCCCCAGATGTTTTTGGCCTACAACTCCCAGCATGCCCCAGCCAGCGAACAGATTTATTGTTTCTCAGGTTTGTTTCCCCCCTATTGTTTGGTGAAACCTGTGGAGAATTTATCGCTCCTTTCCCAAGTTCACCCCTGTCACTCAGTTGCACATTGGAAGAGCAGCTGCACTACTTTTGCTCTTCTCCGTCTATATCCAGTCAATTCCTAACCCCGGCTTTACATAGCAAGTATGCCTGGCAAGTATTTCCCCCACCCTCCCACTCCATCAAGGGCCCTTGGAGCATAGTTGTTTGTTTCGCTGGTTCATTCTTCTCATTTATCTCACTGATTAGCACGCACTGGTCATGTCATTCCATACATGCTGCAAAACAACTTAAACACTAGGCAGACAGCTGAGATTGCACTGGGAAGTGCACGTTTACAGACAGTTTAACACCCTGGCTTCGTTCATCCTGTGACTTTCCCCCAAAGAGAATGAAATGTCCTCAAATATTTTCATAGATTCATGGATCATAGAGTTGGACGGGGCCTACAAGTAGGCCATCGAGTCCAACCCCCTGGTCAATGCAGGAAACTAGAGGAGGGGTCTCCCATCCAAGTAATAACCAGGCCTGACCCTGCTTAGCTTTCCACGCTCAGACAAGCTGAGCCAACACAAGCCACAGGTGAGTGTGTGCCCTATTGGATGCTAAGCAACCTTTTGATTCAGCAGCACAGGAATATTTGTCCAATGTGCATCATTCCATCTCAACAGTGCTAGGATGGCATACTACACAATGTGCAAATAGCTGTAAGAAGAAGGATGGGATTGGTGTATTGGCTGGTGATGTTCCAAAGGCACTAAAGCCTGAAAGAAACTGCCATTCTGCTTGTACATCTTCCCTTCAGAGCTTTTGACAATACAGTAAAACCTTGGATTGCAAGTAACTTGGTCTGCAAGTGTTTTGCAAGACAAGCAAATTTTAAAAATAAATTTTAACTTGATGAACAAGCGACGTCTTGCAATACAAGTACTGTAGTACGGTCAAGAAAAATGAAGACTTTACACTATCATTCTTTTTTGCAGCTTAAATTAAAAATATGTGTACAAATTTCTTATGGGGAATTTCGCTTTGATATACAAGTGCTTTGGATTACAAGCACGTGTCCGGAACGAATTATGCTTGCAATCCAAGGTAATACTGTACAGGCCTCCTTTCCCCCCCTCAGCCTTTAATGCAGTTCAGGAAGAAATTGACAGATACATGCACTCTTATGGCCCCGTTGAACATTCTGAGGTGGAGAGCTGGGGCCACAGGGTGGGGCAGAAGAGCTTACAAAAGCATCTACAAGGAAGGAGTTAGAAGGCATATCAACACAACCTCCTAATTTTATCAAGGTGTGCATCAGAACTGTCCTCGGGAACTACCGTAGTCAGAAAGGAACACACACCCTGTTCTAACCCTGCCTATTCTTTGCTCTGAAAATCACTGAACTCAAGCTAGATGTGGAGTAGTGGTGAGAGCGTTGGACTGGGACTCGGGAGATCCGGGTTCTAGTCCCCACTCAGCCATGAAACTCACTGGGTGACTTTGGGCCAGTCACTGACTCTCAGCCTAGCCTACCTCACAGGGTTGTTGTGAGGATAAAATGGAGAGGAGGAGGAGGACTATGTAAGCCACCTTGGGTTCCTTGCAGGAAAAAAGGCGGGGTATAGATATAATAAATAAAATAAAATAAATAGATAATGGGGGTCTGCACAGGCTCCAAGGAGAAGCAAAATTCCTTATGACTTGTCTTTCTTGTTTGCAAGGCAATTATACACTTCACTAGAACAGTCCTCCTTAAAAGTCACCTTGTTCCTCCCTTAAAACCTTTTAGCAGCAACCACCCCCTCTTTCATTAAGGGTCCTGCAATGTTTTCTGTTTGTGGTGATGACGGAGTACAATGCTTTAGTTGGAGGCAGTGGCACCTGCCGGTGAGCTTAAAGCTGCTCCAGCTCCACAGGGTGATGCATCTGGGATCCTTCGCCACCTCCATCTGTACAGAGACCAGTGCCAAGGATGCGGTACTGCCCCTCCCTGCTTATACAGCCTTTGCTGCTGTCATCTTCTTTGGAGTCACCAGGCTCACAGATGGCCCTTGGCTGAGCCCAACAGCTGCTGCTTGGAGGTTTGGCAAAGCAGAGGAGCATGTGGAGATCAGGGAAGCAGGAGTGGGAATGTGGGGAGGAGTGAGGAGAGAACGTCTGTGCGATAAAATTTGAAAGGCCTGAGGTAACCCCCGTGCTGCTGAGCAGAGAAGGCAAAGGATGGGAATATATCACAAAGCTAGGCTGTGAGGAGTCAACAATGGGTAGAATGCAACTAGAATGAGGGTCAACCTAGAATCAAAGCAAATAATATTCTCCCACTCTTTTCACAAGAATATACTCCTCTACTGTCAGAATGAAAATACGCCAGTCCTGGAAAAGAATATATTTAAAAGTAGGGGAACAGGGACACCTGCTCCAAAACGCCATACATGCAGTTAACACAACCAATTCATTTACTGGATCTGTCGTTAACGAAGCGATTCATGATAGGATCTCCTGATGTTTTCATTTTTACTGGAAAACAGCCACTGGTGGGGCCAGGGTGGGGGTGGGGGGAGGCATTCCAAATTGGATTAAAGCAATGGCAGTGGGGGAGCATCACCGGATGCTGTTCTCTCAAGCTACTGAATGCCCCACTGGAGGAAAAAATACAGTTACTAATAGCAGCTTTGGCAAGAAGCAAGCATGGTTTCAATCAGTAAAACAGCACAGGGGAATGGGGTTAACCTCACCTCACCCCATCAATCCCCTCCCCAACACTACAATTCAGATACAATACGGAGCCCCAACACTAAAAATAAAAATGTTAGGAGATGTAATCTCTGATCTTCCATATCGCGTGTAGTTTGACCCTGAATAGATCCAATGAAACGTTCTGAGCTCTTTAAACCAACTCATTGCAAATCTGGTGCAATACAAAAGTCTCCATTTCTATAACCATCTGAGCATAACCCCCTCCAGTGCCCCTTAACAAACAAACACAATAGATGAAACAGACTGTCTAGCTGTATTGGGTTTATCATTCTCTTCATTCTTTTCCCAACTGGTAACTCATCTGACATGTGTGTACACTGACATAAGCATGTGCATATATATAAAAAAAAAACACAAGTTTGCACACCTTTGTTGGTATTATGTCTCGCTTACACACAACCCTTTGTGGGCAAGGCCGGTTGTAGATGCTCGGCTTGGCAGCCCCCTTGATTTTGGCCTATTCCCAAGCAGGATGACATGGCATGAGACCACACTGGCATTTTGGCAGGAGACAACTTGCTAATAAGGGGAAAATTTCTTCTGCAAGCTGCAGAGGTGCAGAGGTAAGGGCTGGGCAGCCAACTGCAACTTCCTTTCAAATCCACCCAGGACCGGCCTGCAGAACCAACCCTGCCCCCCACCTTCACTTGCTGCAAGGGTCCACAATACGTAGGTAGCTCAAAGTGACAGCTGCCTGTGGAGCTTTGACAATAAAGCTGCAGCTTGGGGCTGGTTTCTAAGGAAAGCTACAAAATACAGGAAATGACAAATTTTGGAGCAATATGGTGGATCCTTTCCTTCCAACTAAAGCCACCTGAATAGGCAGTCCCAGCTAAGGATACATTCTAGAACTGAGCTGAAAGGTGTGTGTGTGGCTTTTTAGTTGTTTTTTCAAGGACAGCAGCAAAAGTGCTCACGGATTGAAGACACCTTGCCCTGAATAGGGTTCACTTGCCTCCTGACTGGTGGTCATCCATTTTACACCCAGTCCAGCAGGCATTGCACTTAATCACCTTTGTTTGTCCAGGGTGACACAAGCCCATAGCCAAATCTTATAGACTACATAATTTCATGACATCACATTCTCTACGTGATCCCTGCTTAGTTAGGCTCACTCTAGGAAGTAGAAAGAAGCCCTATCCAGATAAAATAAAATGCAGCAACAGATTGGAGGAGCAATGCCAGCAAACAGGCATGAAAAAGATGAACATTATTAATAGGTGGATTTTCGGGGGCCCAAAAGCAATACTTTTCCCTCCACAGAGATAGAGATACACACACACACACACACAAAATGAAATGGGTGGAGACCTAGCACAGTACAAGTACCGGTAAGCTTCCCCAGCCCCATCTGCCAATAATAAAGGTTTTTGTCCTGTATATTCTGGGGAAGGGCAATTGAGAGTCCAACATGCTTTGCTCTATTTTTCATCACTCCCCTCCCCAGATTGGTTAAATCTGCTTGCTTCTTGATTCTGCACATGGGTAGAGAACCAGAAGGTAGGGCAGCCCACTTACATCCCCTCTCATCCCTGAATCTCCACTCTTCTTGGTGCCCCAGGGATACTTCCAGCTGAAAGGCCCAGAAAAGAAAAACAGAAGATAAAGATGGAAGCTGAAACAAGAGGAAATTTAGCACATTTAGCAACAGTTAGCAAAATGACCCTGGTGATCTGTGGCCTGCTGATGTCCATCTTGAAATGAGAACTAAAAAAAAAAAAAAAGATCTTTAGACATGTATTGTATTGTATTGTATTTTTTAAAAAAGAACACCATCTTAAAAAGGAAATTTGGAGAGACGGCACGAAGAGGAATTTGGTTTTGGCTGAGCGCTGCCTGCCTGTGCATTTTAAGTGCCTAATCGCCACGTTGCTTATGGAGTGGAGCGTCATCCCTCAGCCACATCGAAACACAAGACTCATAATAAGCACTTTCAATTTGACTGGTGGTTCCTTTCTGCACCTCACTCCTTTTCAGGCAGCCAGCCTTACAGACCTTCACAATAGCATTGCCTTGTAATTACTTCGCCACAGCATTCTACTCCTAACAGGTAGATTACAGTCCCAGAGATTCATTTTAAAAAAAAAATAATAGAAGAGGAGGAATGACAAAAGACACACCTAACGTACAACGAATTCCCATTAAAAACAGGGAGGAAGCAGCAGGGATGGGGACTCGGACTCCAGGACTCGACTCGTGAGTCGGACTGAGTCCCCCCTCTGACTCGACTCGGACTCGAGTCCCAATATTTTTAATGGGACTCGAGACTCGACTCGGGACTTGAGACCAAGGACTCTTCAACATCCCTGGGCTGTGCCAGAAGGAGTGGAGAGAAGTGCAATCACCGGGGACAGGGGGATTTACAAACCACCCCGGAACCCATAGCTTGCTCTAGGCTTGCGGGGTGGTTTGTAAACCACCCCCACCCTTGCCGGGTTCAGACGACATGACAAACCGTGCCTGGCAAAGGTAATTATGGAAATTCAGCGGAGTACAACCAGCATGCATGGGGTGGGAAAATAAGCTATGGTAGCTTATTTTCCTTCCCCGATAGTGCAAACCCGCCCATTATATACATATCTACTTCCTATGTAACTGAGGCTTTGTACTGTACTAATACTGAAATTCATATGTAGGATTTACTACTAGCAATGCCCTATCACTGCAGATTTAACTTGGGAACGAACCCATGTTAAAATCCAGTATACCGCGTGTTTTCTTTCCTATTTATTTTAAATCAGGAAGAGAGGATTTCTGAGCAGCAACTTCAATTTTCTAAGGAACAAATACTTGTGTACATGCAGTCAGAAAAAAAATGGCTAGAGGGCCATTTATTGCTGCCATTCCCTCTTCCTTGGCAAGAATTAGTTTTTACTCCTAGAATTTAATATCTACTAGAGCAGTGTTCTCCAACCTTACGTCCCCAGATGTTTTTGGCCTACAACTCCCAGCATGCCGCAGCCAGTTGTAGGCCAAAAACATCTGGGGACCCAAGGTTGGAGAACACTGTACTAGAGTACCTAAAGGTTTTATTAACAGTGTCAAAAAGGTTCAGTTCCTTGCAGATATCAGATTCCCAGAGAGGTTAATTGCTGTAAATTAAATGTGTCTCAAATTTCATCAAACACAACGATGCAAAAGTGTATGGAGTAGTCTCAACCATATTTCCTAGCATGAGGTGTTCGGGGGGGGGGGGGGAATATGGGAATAACTACATTGCCAAAAGAATAAGCATAAAGACAATACAAAAGTGAAATGGTTAACAAAATAAGGGCCAGTGTGTATGAAATACCCATCACTTGGAGACCACTTTAAAGGTCACCCCATTCCATGCGGTAAGCTGTGCATGAAATTTGCTATGGGGGCTAGAACATTATTTCTAGAACACTAAATTCTTAAAAAAAAAACAAAAAAAAAACATTGTGCTCAGTCTGACCTCATGACAAGCCACTACATTGGAATGATGCTCTGTGTAGAGGCAGCCACCACAGGAAGGAACACTTTTAGTGGCATCCCCATGGGTGCTATTTCATGTGCACCAGGCCATGCATGAAGATGGAAGGGGCATCCAATGTAGCTACTGAGATTTTAAAAGACTGGTACAAACGGAGCCAAAGATGTAAAGGCTTTACCAAGGAGTAGGGCTCATATCAAAGCTAATTATATTGGATCAACACCAGGGGCAGTAGTTTCATAATAAGGGTGGGGGGGCTGCGCCCTCCTGCATGCTAGAGCCTACATTTTCTCCTCTGTTCCCAGATGGCTTGACCACGAGCAAATCACTTGTGTTGCACTACAATCACTTCTGCAGTCTTCAACTTCAAGTCAACTCTCCCTTCTGTGACTTCCTACTGCTGCAAGTGCACATACATCTATCCTCTGGCTGTGGCTCACCTTGTCAGACATCCCCTGCGCACATGCCCAGGAGTGAGCAACAAAAAACATATAGAAGCCAATGAATCCAGGAAGAACGCTCTGCCTGATTCCCCCGGTTTCATCATGATGGGTTTCCCTAAACCAATGCTATTTTCTATTTACAAATAGAAAAGAAAATCCTGTGAACAAACCCTTTTAACAGTACAACTTTTGGCAGTAGAAATATTGCTGACAAAATGTTCAAACACTACCTATGAAAGCAAAAATTGCCAATGGAAATCAGCGTCGACATATACTTTTCAGACTGCAGTTTTATTTTTTCTAAAACTTACACCCTTCCTTCATGTCTGCATGTTCTAAGCCAAGGAAAAGTAAGAACTGTTTCATGCCATTTTTCTTTTGCAATGTTATAATTTTTCAGACCAATTCTGAGCCCCAAACTGCCATTTTGCCATGCAATGCATTTTCGAAAAATGTCTTTTTCACTTGAAAAACAATTATTTTATTTTGAAATTCCTGATACAAAAACAGACAATCGGAGAACTAGACATTTCTGAACCACATTTCCTGAAAACATTCAGACTTTGGGCTGGTTCATTCAGCCAATTTTTTCCATGTGATCTCAAATACATATACAGTCATGTGAACCAGGCTCTACCCATAGGAAATGAGCAGCCATTTTTGCTGGAAAATTGCAGCTGCAATCACGAAAATGGCTGCCAGCTCCCTATGTGTACAGCCCGGTCTGTGATCGCCTCTCTCCATGCCGTCATGTATCTACACGTGCATTGAGGAATCTGACAATGTGAACTGGGCCTTTGTTTGCATATAGTGCTACCCTAAACAGGAATTCTTAATGCAGAGTAATGTCAACTCAAAGAATAAACTATCATCTCAATCTCATTTAATGACAGCTATATATATACCACACTGTCAGGCACTACAGTTTCAACAGGTCCTATTATAAATCCAGCCAATTATATTATTCAGGGACATTAAAAGCTCTGTTTTTGTGACATCTCTGGAGACTGGGGATATAAATATGTGATGTGGCGGAGCATGATCAGAAAACATGTTGTCTCTGTTCACAGTTTTGGATGACTACATAGTAGTTGGGAGGGGGACCGATGGCCATAATCCCACTTCTTCCATCCATACATTCAGATCCCCATATTCAGATCCCCATGTTAACATGACTAGTGATTGCTGTCATTTTATGTTGTTAAATTTCATCGACAACATACAGTAATACCTTGGAATGCAAGTAAGTTGGTTTGAGAGCTTTTTGCAAGACAAGCAATTTTTTAAATATTTATTTAATATATTTTTTTAACTTGATATACAAGCGACGTCTTGCAATACAAGGACTGTAGTACGGCTTAAATTAAAAATCTCTGTACAAATTTTCTTTTGGGGATTTCGTTTTGATATAAGAGTGTTTTGGATTACAAGCACGTTTCCGGAACGAATTATGCTCTCAATCCAAGGCATGACTGTAGTTGTACTATGCTCCACTCAGTGCTACCAAGCTTCCTTTGGAATATACTGTTGTTCAGTTCTGCAAGCCACGTGCCAAAAAATATACTGATAACTTCAGAGAGTTATGAAGATGGGAAGAAACATAAGGAAAAGTTGAAGGATCTCCAGCCAACAGCAAAACCAGTGATGTGGGGTGGAAAATTTCCAAAACAGAAAATTTCCCAGTGCTTTTTTGTGTGGAAAAATTTCCATTTCATAAGTGCAATAGTAAAAATGAATTGATGCCAACTGCAAATACAATATTAGCAAGCATAGCAGCTTCAAAGTTGTAATTAATGTTTTTCCAGTGATTATTCCTAGCACACATATATGTCACTGAAATACATATGTATCTGAGGGAAATGGAATTAATAAATACTGACAGCAAAACCAAAGGTGCCCCAACAACCTGAGTGGAAGACAGTTGAACACTGCTGAAATAGATGAGTGATTGTCAGCATACCGTGCTCAGTTCTTTGGGTTGCTAAAATTAATTAGAGTGTCAACAGTTTTCAACTATTTTTTTTTTTTGCTTAAATGTAAACACTGTAAAAGAAGTACATGGTATTGTCTTTAAATCTGTATGACTATTCCCCCAAAAAATGTCTACATAATATAACATTTAAATCACATTAAGTGTTCTTTAATTTCCCCCACTCAGATATTTCAGGTCAAATACTTTTGGTGTATTGGGACAAAAATTAACATGAGATGCTTTTTTTTTTTACCTCTCTTGTTTACTAAAAACAAGTAAAATAAACATGCTAAATTAGATCTCCCTAGGGCACGGGTGGGCAACTTGTGGCCTTCCCCACGTTTTGGCCTTCAGCTCCCATTAGGTCTAGCCAGGATAGCCAATAGCGAGGGATGAAAGGAGTTGTAGGCCAAAGTATTGGAGGGCCACGAGTTGCCCATCCTTGCTCTAGGGCAGTGTTCTCCAACCTTGGGTCCCCAGATGTTTTTGGCCTACAACTCCCAGCATGCCCCAGCCAGCTTAGCTGGCTGGGGCATGCTGGGAGTTGTAGGCCAAAAACATCTGGGGACCCAAGGTTGGAGAACACTGCTCTAGGGCATCAGAACATTTTCTGATGTAAACTGAAATGTTCCCCTTTGGAAATTAACCTAATTTGCCTTGGGAAAAATTTTCTGGGAAATTTTCTAATTCAAATTTTTTTCCGGAAAACCCACATCACTGAAACGAAACAAAAACAAAAATGGTGAAAGAATATGCTGACACACTTCAATTACATAAAAAGATATCAGAAAAAAGGGAGGGGGGAATCATCTCTCCATGGAGGAGGGGATACCAAACCATGTGTTTACAGGAAAGTAGATTTAGGTTAGGGAAAACTTCTTAATTATAAGAGCTGTTCATCAAGAAAATCAGTTATTTTTGCCTCAGGAAGTTGCAATGTCCTTCCTTAGAGACAGTTGACATATTGCGCCACCGAGGCAAACCCTGATTGGCCACTGAGGGTACCCTCAAGAGGACTGCAGCCAATCTCAGCTCTCTATCATACACATATTTGTTACAATCATATTTACATTTTTAGATATGTAAATTAAAACTTCTTAAGTTTTGAAATGTGTGACACGCAGGGTCGGTGCAAGGCAGTTTGGTGCCCTAGGCAAGATCAGATATTTAGCGCCCCTCTCTTCCCACTTGAGCCCTCCCTCCCTCCCTCCAGCCCTATGCTCCTGGCGCCCCCTTTAGCCCGGCGCCCTAGGCAGCCGCCTAGTTGGCCTAATGGTAGCACCGGCCCTGGTGACACAGGGTCCTTAGTAGTGGGGAGGCATCTGTTGGGGATGCCATAGGCATAAGACATCATACATCAGGGCAGGGACTCAGGCTAGATATTTTGTGGGATCGCTTGTTGCCTAATATCCAGGAAATGGCTCTTGATTAGTCACTCCACACATTTCTAAAGCAGCTGTTCGGTAAATGAACAGCAAGAGCAAGTGAAATAAGATATGAATAACACTGTCCTATGTAGTGTGGTCTGGAGGAAGTTTATTGGGATAAATAACAAGACCCCAAAGTTGTGGGTGATCACGGTGAAAAATCACAACCCCTTAACGTTCTACAGGGCAGAAAGTAACACAGAGTGCCAGTCCTCCCTTTCAAGCTTCTCCGTACAGAGTTGTCACCTGCATGGGATTTGTTGTTTATTTATAGCCTTCCCCATCCCAAAGGCTTGGGGCAGGTAACAAAAAAGAAAAATCAGATCAAATGGCATAGCAGTAAAATATCACTGAAACTGCCACGCTCTTGATTATGTGTACTGTTACCATGCGTTCAAAGAAGCTGAGATGAAATACACAGATTTCTTCTGCTCACCACCCTGCTCCTTCAAATGCCTGCTGATTTTTGCTACAGTGAAGGCAGCAGAAAGCCTGAGCCTCCCTTCCTCACCCACTGCCTCCCATCCCGCAGCAGCCAGTCTGTTGTATGGTGTAGTGACTGGAGCCTCCAGGCTTCCCAGAGGAGCTCAGGTGGAGCCGTGCCCATCATATTACATAGCCACAGACAGCAGACAGTGCATCAGGTGTACACGGGGCAGCTGCTCACCTAAGAACTCTCCTGAGGCTCTGTTCTCGCCTCGCACCTCGACTGGCAGCCAACAAACCCTGAGAAAGGGAACTGCCATTAAAGAGCTGCAACGAACACCTGCTAACAGCCAGAAAGATCCTTGGGAGGGATGCAGTCACAGAAGGGCCCTTCAGTCACAGGGACGGAAAGCCTAATAATACCCAAGGCAGGCTGGAAACCTATGGGCCAAATTAGAAATTTCACACAGATATTTGCAAGATTACCCTGCCAGCCTTTTTGAAATAGTTGTGGGTGATCACCAGGGCTGGTGCTACCATTAGGCCAACTAGGCGGCTGCCTAGGGCGCTGGGCTAAAGGGGGCACCAGGAGCATAGGGCTGGAGGGAGGGAGGGCTCAAGTGGGAAGGGGGGGCGCTAAATATCTGATCTTGCCTAGGGCACCAAACTGCCTTGCACCGGCCCTGGTGATCACCCAAAGTTGTGGGTGATCACGGTGAAAAATCACAACCCCTTAATGTTCTACAGGGCAGAAAGTAACACTGAGTGCCAGTCCTCCCTTTCAAGCTTCTCCGTACAGAGTTGTCACCTGCATGGGATTTGTTGTTTATTTATAGCCTTCCCCATCCCAAAGGCTTGGGGCAGGTAACAAAAAAGAAAAATCAGATCAAATGGCATAGCAGTTCCCTTCCAGAGGGGTGGGTCAGGATTGGAGAAGTCGTGGAGGTGTGGAGTCCATGTGTCTTTCACTGCCATTCTAAATTGCAGCCTGATGGCTCCACTGCCCCACTGAGTTCCAAATTTCTGTTTGCAAGGGTAAACACACATTTGAAACCCCAGAGAGGGGAAAGCTGCCTGAGGGGGTTGATTTCAAGTATTCTTGGGTTGCTTTTCTACTCAAAAGTCTCCAAAAGTGATGTCCAGGCATAAAGAGCTCAAAATAATAATGGAAACATTAAGAAAATACATTTTCTTAAAATGAACCAACATGAATAAAACAGTTATAAACAGAAGTCCATGAAACCAGTAAAACCAGTAGAACAGCACAAACATATCAAAAGCCTTGTTGATAATGTATATGTTTAAAATATTATATAAATATTGTTAAGCAAGTTGTCATTACACTAGAGCAATGGTATAGCATAGTGGCTGACAGAGCACTTCTAGACATGTCTACGTAGAAGTAAGTCTGTATGTGCCGTCTGCATAGGTTCAAGTGAATTCAGGTAAAGGATTGCAGTCTGAGGGTGAAATCCAACTAGTGCCACTCTGCTACTGGAAGGCTTCTGTCAGCAGAATGGGGGTGGGATGGGGTGGGGTGACAACCCTCCCCCCTGAAGACCCCCACTTCCTTCTGGCACAGATTGGGAGGGGCTTCAGGGGGGCAGAGAAGAGAGGAAGGGAAAGTCATGCTTATGCAACATCAAATCTAACCCTTAGGCTACAATCCTATACACATTTATCTGGTAGTAAGCCCCACTGAACTCAGTTGGGCTTAGTTATGAGTAGAATCATAGAATCATAGATCATAGAAAAGTAGAGTTGGAAGGGGCCTACAAGGCCATCGAGTCCAACCCCCTGCTCAATGCAGGAATCCAGGTCAAAGCATCTCTGACAGATGTCTGTCCAGCCGCACCTTGAATGCCTCCAGACTGGGAGAGCCCACCACCTCCCTAGGTAGTTGATTCCATTGTCTTATTGCTCTGACAGTCAGGAAATTTTTCCTGATGTTTAGGTGGAATCTAGGTTCCTGTAACTTGAGCCCATTATTCCGTGTCCTGTAATCTGGGATGAACGAGAAGAGATCTTTGCCCTCCTCTGTGTGACATCCCTTCAAATACTGGAAGAGTGCGATCATATCTCCCCTCAGTCTCCTCTTCTGAAGGCTAAACATGCCCAGTTCTTTCAGTCTCTCCTCATAGGGCCTTGTTTCCAGTCCCTTTATCATCCTTGTTGCCCTCCTCTGAACCCTCTCCAGTTTGTCTATGTCCTTGTTAAAGTGAGGTGCCCAGAACTGGACGCAGTACTCAAGATGAGGCCTAACCAGTGCCGAGTAAAGGGGAATTATCACTTCCCGCGATTTGGAAGCTATACTTCTATTAATACAGCCCAAAATTGCATTTGCCTTCTTTGCAGCCACGTCGCATTGCTGGCTCATATTCAGTTTGTGATCTACCACAATTCCAAGATCCTTCTCACTTGTAGTATTGTTGAGCCAAGTGTCCCCCATTCTGTAACTCTGCATTTGGTTTCCTCTCCCTAGGTGCAGCACTTGGCATTTATCCCTGTTAAATTTCATTCTGTTGTTTTCGGCCCAGCGCTCCAGCCTATCGAGGTCACTTTGAATTTTGTTTCTGTCTTCCAGAGTATTAGCTGTTCCACCCAACTTTGTGTCATCTGCAAATTTGATAAGCATTCCCTGTACCTCCTCATCCAAGTCATTAATAAAAATGTTGAAGAGCACCGGGCCCAGGACCGAGCCCTGTGGTACCCCGCTCGTTACCTCTCCCCAGTTTGAGAAGGAACCATTGATAAGCACTCTTTGAGTCCGATTCTTTAGCCAATTGTGGATCCACCTGATAGTTGTTCCATCTAGCCCACTCTTAGCTAGCTTACTAATCAGGATATCATGAGGCACTTTGTCGAAAGCTTTGCTGAAGTCCAGGTATATAATGTCCACAGCATTCCCACAGTCCACAAGGGAGGTTACCCGATCAAAAAATGAGATCAGATTAGTCTGACAGGATTTGTTCTTGACAAATCCATGCTGGCTTCTAGTAATCACTGCATTGTTTTCAAGGTGCTTGCAGACTGACTTCTTTATAATCTGCTCAAAAATCTTCCCGGGGATTGATGTCAGACTGACTGGCCTATAGTTCCCAGGTTCCTCCTTCTTGCCCTTTTTGAAGATGGATGTAGAGGATCGTGCTGTAAGACTGCAATCCTATGCACACTTACATGGAGGTAAACCCCACTGCAATTCGAGGGCCATACTTCCGAGTAAATGTGTTTAGGATTGTATTGCTTGAGACTGAGCCTCAAATTAAGAAGTCACTAGTTCAACGTTTGCCTCTATCAAAAACTTACCACGTGGTCTTAGGCAAGCCACTCTCTCAGCTTCAGCACCCCATCTGCAATATGGGGCTAAGGTAAATACTGAACAACTTTACAGGATTGCTGTAGATTACAAGATAATTTGCATGGAGCACTTTAAATGCTAAAATGACACAAATGTTAAGCTCTATTATTACACACTGCAGAGAAATATCACAAATGGTTATAGAAATAACAACTGCTTTGTACACGTTTTGTGTTACAGAACACTTAGACTCTATGCCAGATCTAAAACCTTTATTTGTATTTTAAATTTGTTAATGTCAGATCTTTCACTATCAAAACAAAAATTTGCAACTGAATAATTCAATCTGCTCTAGAAGCAGTACAATATCAGTAAATTGGTAAAATAAATATGAATTAAAAGCACATTCAAATGAAAATAATTTGCATAGTTGACAAATATATTTTATAAGCCTACAAGTCATAGTTACTGGCCCTGATCCAGCTCTAAGCATGGGCAACTAGTCACGCCAAGTAACTAGCAGCCCCCAATGGGGATTGACATCATCTGGGTGAGAAACAAAGCCTCAAGTGTGGCTTTTAGACAAGCATTTGAAAGTGTTTCACTTGATGAAACAAATGAGAAGCGAGAGACATCAGAGGCTGTGCTTCTCAAAGGCCTTGCCACCACAATCCATGAGCAATATGCCTGGTGGACTCTAAGGTTGGACCAAATACCCGAAGATGCTCTGTACTCTGCAGCTTTTGAAAGTACTTTCCCCTAATCCTCTAACCATGAACACAATCTATCAGTCCAAAAATATTTATCAATAGACATGAATGTAGCCACCATTCGTAGAAAGCTTTTCACTGGGCCAAAGTACAGTAATACCTTGGATTGCAAGCATAATTTGTTCTGGAACTGTGCTTGTAATCCAAAACACTCTTATATCAAAGCGAGTCTCTGGCGGGCATGAGCGGGGCCGATTTCGGCCCGCTACGCCCGCTCGAGGCGAGCGGTTACATCCCTACGTATTGCAAGACTTCACTTGTTTATCAAGTCAAAATTTATATTAAAAAATTGCTTGTCTTGCAAAACGCTCTCAGACCAAGTTACTTGCAATCCAAGGTATTTCTGTATTGCATGAGCCATTGAGGCTGTAATTCCTGGGCACACTTACTAGGGAGTACATTCCATTGAAATGAGTGGGACTTCTCAGTAAACATCCTCACTGTTAGGATCAGGGCCGGTGCTACCATTAGGACAACTAGGCAGCTGCCTAGGGCGCAGGGCTAAAGGGGGCGCCAGAAATAGGGAGGGAGGGCTCAAGTGGGAAGGGGGTGCGCTAAATATCTGATCTTGCCTAGGGCACCAAACTGCCTTGCACCGTCCCTGGTTAGGATGCACCAGAGACACATCATAACTGAGGCATTACTGCTGCAGCACTGCATATCCACCATCACTACAATACAGTTTATGCAGCAACTCCACACAAGCCCCCATAGAAATGAATAGAAACTGTGTGTGCGTTAGTGGAAAATCGCCGGGTTAGACCTGAGCTCCTTATTTATATTTTAAATGTATATCCTGCTCTTTTGCCTGAAGCACATCTCAGGGTGACTCACACAAAATATTCCAGTAACGATTTTAAACCTTAAAAAATACAGTAATACCTTGGATTGAGAGCGTAATTCGTTCCGGAAACGTGCTTGTAATCCAAAACACTCTTATATCAAAGCGAGTCTCTGGCGGGCGTGAGCGGGGCCGATTTTGGCCCGCTACGCCCGCTTGAGGCAAGCGGTTACATCCCTACACTACTTGTCTTGCAAGACAAGTCAAAAATTTTTAATTTTTTTTGCTCGTCTTGCAAAATGCTCTCAGACCAAGTTACTTGCAATCCAAGGTATTACTGTACAAGCAATTAAAAACAACATTAAAATATATACAAGCTATGCATTATAGTAACGCGTGGCAAAGGCAGAATCCAAGTCTTCTGTGCTTCTCATTACTAGCATCACCTCAGTTGCTTTTTTAACATCTAAAACGGCCTGCTCAGAGAGCAAGAGCTAATCAGAAAAAACCACATAGCAATCTGCACCAGCTGTGGTGACAAGAGCCTTGGGTGAGTGGGAGCGGAAGCTATATAGCTCTTGCGTACCAGTTCCCTACTCCAGTGTTCTCCAACCTTGGGTCCCCAGATGTTTTTGGCCTGCAACTCCCAGCATGCCCCAGCCATGCTATGCTGGCTGGGGCATGCTGGGAGTTGTAGGCCAAAAACATCTGGGGACCCAAGGTTGGAGAACACTGCCCTACTCAGTTTGCCTCCAATTGTCTTTTCACAAGCCAAAAATTCCTCTTTCTGGCCAAGATCTGGCAAACTTTTACAAAAGACTGGATAAATTGGACCACATGGAACCTTTTCCAGTTCTATGAATTGCAATAATTATATGCTGTAAGCAGGGCTTTTTTTCTGGTGGAACTCACCGGAACTGAGTTCCAGCACCTTTTCTTCTATTAATTGCATTACAATTTAATTGCCATCTACTCCCGAGGAAATGTAATCCAAGAGTTCCGGTACCCTTTTCTCCAGAAAAAAAGCACTGGCTGTAAGACTATCATCTTATAAGAATGGAATTGATATATGCATACATCCATATGTCTATGGCCCAGCTCATACTGGTTTGGCCAATATGAACAAGCTCTGTGCTAATATGAGCCCTCTTCTCTCACACACTCCAATTCCCTCCCTCCTGGTTTGCACCAACTGCAGCTTCCTATGATGTCTGAATCAATTTCCAATTCTGATTAGGAGACAAACGATGGTTCACACAGACCAGAAAGTGAGGAAGGATATCTGAGTGCATGGAGGAGGAGAGCACAAGCAACAATGAAGCCTGCTCACACTGGCCAAACAACTATCATTATGTATACCGGGCTTATGTATAAAATTCAAGCATTCAAAAATCAGGTCTTCAACGTGAGTCTGCCCACAATTATTGGTACTTAGGGCCAACCTCCACTTACCTACACACAACTTTTAATGTAAAAGAACCCACCCTCAATTTATGGGGCAGACACATGGACAAACATGGCTGTCACCATCATGTCTGCTTTTTTATTTACAACATTTTGTATACCACTTTTCAATCATAATGGGTCTAGTTTGACCCTTACTTAAAGGGGAGATAATTTAATAAACAATCCATTATGTCCGTGTTAGCGTATTGAGGAATCATATTTTCTACAATGTGCCACAAATTTATAAAAACAATTTGGGTGTGTGTGTAATTTTTTTGGTGTACGTGTGTGTGTATAAAGATTAGGACAGTCATCCTAGACACGCTGACGTGGAAGTAGGCCTCACTGAAATCAACAGGCCTTACTTAGGTAATAGGAAAACATGGTTGGGATTGGGGTGTATGTCTACCATAAAATCAAAAGATTACAAGTTTTGAGAGGTCTTCCCTTTGGGGGTGGAAGTGTCATGGCATTTCCAATGCTGCTATCCTGGCCAATCCTAGTACCGTTGTACTAGGCAATGATGAACAATGTACTGGATGAACTGGTAGCTAAATAGATAAATCATACCAACCGCACACACACCCTCCATCACATTTCCTATCAGGGCCGGTGCTACCATTAGGCCAACTAGGCGGCTGCCTAGGGCGCAGGGCTAAAGGGGGCGCCAGGAGCATAGGGCAGGAGGGAGGGAGGGAGGGCTCAAGTGGGAAGAGGGGGGTGCTAAATATCTGATCTTGCCTAGGGCACCAAACTGCCTTGCACCGACCCTGTTTCCTATGATGTTCTGAGATATTTCTTTACTTCTTGTGCTTGCCTGGTGGCAAACATGTTGCTTTCTGAGGGCATGCACTTTATACACACACACTATAGGTTGGTACCAGGCCCAGTGACAGCACATTGAATCTTTGGGCAGCTGTTGTGGCCTCTGAATCGCAGCAAGGCTCACCACATTGATGCTTGCCTGCCTGCCTGCTTCCCCAACACCCAAGGGGACTGAGCTTCAGCTGCTGCAATCTGGCTGTTGGACCCAGTTTTGTTTTTTCCTACACTGCATCAGATGCTGCATTGCTCCAATACACTATGGGGAAAACAAAATGGCAGCTGCAGGGAAGCTCTGTCTCAGGAGCTCTTCCGCACACTTCTTACAATTAAAAAGAAAAGAAGCTAGCAAAGCAACTTTGCCTTGCTACAAGTTAGCGGCACTCCACAAACCTTTAGGGGCCCACCCACATAGGAGGGAGTCCAACAAAGGGAACTTTGCCAAAGACCTACTAAAATTTGGAGTGGCCCTGACTTGTACAAAAATTGGCAGTTTTGTTGTTGTCGTTGTCGTTGTGGGACCTTGAGTGGCTGCTATGAATTCCTCTAAAAATCCCTTTGCCTGCTGTAAGTCTCAAAAGGAGACAAATGGTGGAATCTTTCCTCCCAATGTTAACAGAGCGAGGGGAAAGAGTTAACACGCAGCCTTGTCATACAGTTGGCACGGAGACTATTATTTTTACTTTCAAGAGAAGGAAAACATAACCCCACCACCACCAAAAAGAAAAAGAAAAAAATCCAACAAAAAACGCCTCAATGCCAGCAGCAAAAAAGCAGCACCACAACACAGTAGAAAGCTGGCACATCATTCAATGCCACCACCACCCCCGACACGTCATCATCCCCATTGCTGAATTGAGCCTTGAGATTGATGAAGGAAATATTAGGCTGCATACCTCCCTTCGAGTGAAGAAATGGGAGCTCCGTTGTTTGGCATTTTGAATCCTAACAGCAGAGGAAAAGACGAGAAAAAAAAAACATAGGCACAACCCAGCCTCTAAGTGTAACACTTCAAAGAGAAGTCGCACGACCTCCCTGCTTCCCAGCACCCCAAAGAAACAGAGAGGATGGTTTTTTTCTTTGTTTTTTTCCAGAGTTATTTCATGTTTTTAAACTGAGTTTTCTTCGTTTTACAAATAAGTCCACCATTTATTTATTTTTTACTAGCCTGCTTGCCAGCACACATCTTTATGTTAGTCATTTATGGCACATAAACACCATCTTCCAATTTACAAAAACCTTCCCAGCCTGGAAACAAAGAAGCCATTCTCAGTGGCCACAGGCAACCAGCAGAATGCCTATTTAGAAGCCTGTGTCTCCTGGTCCAAAATACAAGGTGGGAAACAATTTTTTGGCTCTATTTGAGGGCAACCTGCGCCCCAGAAAGCTCCCTAGAGTAGAACCACAGGGCAGCTCTCAATCATTCATATAAGATATGAAGCTACCTTATACTAAGTCAGACCAATTGGCCCACCTAGTCCAGTATTGTCTATAGACTGGCAGCAGCTGCAGGGTCTCAGGCAGAGATCTTTCCTTTGAACCTTTTAACTGGTGATGTCATAGATTAAACCAGTGACTTTCTGTATGGAAAGTATATGTTCGACCAGGGAGATGTGCAGCCTTTGGTGACAGTCCTACTTTAGGAATCTTATGAAGCTGCTCTGAACTGGAGCTGCAGGGCAGTGGACGATATTTTCTCAGAAGCTTTGACTGTATGTTCTGTCTCTCTATAGCAGTGTTCTCCAACTTTGGCCCCCCCAGATGTTTTTGGCCTACAGCTACGCTGGCTGGGGCATGCTGGGAGTTGTAGGCCAAAAACATCTGGGGGGCCAAGGTTGGAGAACACTGCTCTATTGGTTCATTCCAAGCCCCGCCCGCTTGGAACGTATGAACAAGAAACCAAAAAAGGACAAATTGGGCAAACTGCAGCTCCTTTAGAATATGCACTGTATTCGTTTAACTTCCACATCAAAGGGACTCTTCCTTCTCTTCAAAATTCAAGAGGTAATAATATTAGGGCTGCCATGCACAATTATTCAAATATCTTGTGTTCGGCCTACAAAGACGGGAAAACCCCACAAGATTATATTTTAATCCATCAACATCACCAGGCCCTTCCATTTGCACCATCTTTCTCTGATCTCTAAGCCATGGTTTGAAATTTGCTTCTGCTCCTTGGAAGACAAGAAGTTTACAAGTTTCTTCAAAAAGTATATTATAAATTAAAAGGTTAAAACAAAATCTACACTGAATAACACAGAACATGCTGTCCCCTCCCAGATTTGGCTGTACTTCCTTCTTGTGCATTCACAGAATTGTATTCTGTGTATTATTTATTTACTAGAATTCATTAGAAACAGAGCAACACAAACATCCCCATTTCTCTCCCTCCATCTTTAGCTGTTCTTGTCATTCGCTACATGAACCTATCCATGCTCTCGACCCCGAGTCCTGGATGTACTTAAAACTTTCATCAATTCAGCACAGCTGTAGTTTTCTAAAGGAAACAAGGATACATTAAAGCAGTGTTCTCCAACCTTGGGTCCCCAGATGTTTTTGGCCTACAACTCCCAGCATGCCCCAGCCAGCTACGCTGGCTGGGGCATGCTGGGAAAAACATCTGGGGGCCCAAGGTTGGAGAACACTGCATTAAAGAATGGCTAAATGAAAGTTTATGGATGGAAAGAAAATCAGAACTTTATCAAAGCAGCTTTAATACAGCAATATTACTAGCCATCAATTTTCACAAGAGATGCTTAAATTGTGGGGTGTGGTTTTTTCATTTCCTGCATGTGAAATTTGAATGTAAACCTACATTCATAGGATGCACACTTTATTTAAAACAAACTCCAATTTGAAAATGATTCACAAGTGGCGCATTCCAGATAATCGTAACATCATAAATGTGTTAAGATCATTTATGATTATAAGTAGGCATTTATCCATTGTGACTATGTCTTAGACCAGGGCTCTCCAACCTTGGGGGTCCCCAGATGTTTTTGGCCTGGCTGGGGCATGCTGGGAGTTGTAGGCCAAAAACATCTGGGGACCCCCAAGGTTGGAGAGCCCTGTCTTAGACTACTCTATTTTTGGTATGAATAAGGAGTAACAGCAAGCTGGTAAAGACTTTTTTATATATTTGGTGGGATGCAGTGTGGACAAGCTCTACTAGCAGCAACAGCGACTGGTTTTTCAAGTAAATAGGATCTATGGAGGCCCCCCCAACAGGGACCATAGCATGGAGGAAGGGGGTCTTTCATATTTTGCCCCCTGCTGTGATCCCAAATCCAGATTAGCCCCCCTCGTGGTTGTTATTTGCATGGGAGGGGCAGGAGCTCTTTTTGTAGTCAACGGTCAAATTATTACCTCAGTTTCAGCTGTAAAAACCTGGAGCAACATTCTTTATTCACTCAATGCAGCACAAACAAGCACATATTATGACAATATCTAGGATTACAAATAAAAAAAGTCTGATAAGATCCTCTGCATCTCTTGAGCAAAAAAAGAAGTCGTGTTTACAACACTGATAACAGTTTTAAAACATGGTAATCTTGTCACTGAGCCCACTTGTGTGAAGGTGTAGTAGTAACATAACAACATGATTTTGCAAGAATGTAGATGCTATTTTGTGAAAGGCTTGATGAAAGGAAAAATGAATAGGAGCCACAATTGCGTATGAAATCTCAAAATGAGAGCCAGTGCGTGCAGGGGATGGAGAGTTGGGGTAGGGCTAGGAGGACTCAGCCTCAAATCCCCAACTCAGCCATAATTTATTTATTTATTTTATTTATTTATTATATTTATCAATCGCCCATCTGGCCGGTCACCCGGCCACCCTGGGCGATGTACAATTAAAATACAGTAAGACACAATAAAATATAATAATTAAAACAATATAAAAAATTCTCATTAAAAACCTAACCCACCCCATATTCCCGCCTGAACAGCCATGTTTTTAATGCACGGCGGAAGCTCATCACGGAGGGGGCATGGCGAAGGTCACCAGGGAGGGAGTTCCATAATGTGGGGGCCACCACAGAGAAGGCCCTCTTCCTAGTCCCCACCAGCCTGGCTGCTCTGGCTGATGGAATAAGGAGAAGGCCGTCCGTGGCAGACCTTGTTGAGCGGCCTACTTGATGTTGCTGGAGGCGCTCCTTGAGATAAGCCGGGCCGGAACCGTGTAGGGTTTTAAAGGTCAAAACCAACACCTTGAATTCGGCTCGGCAAGCAACTGGTAGCCAGTGCAACTCATTAAGCACTGGCGTGATGTGATCACGCCGGCGGCTGCCCTTAATCAGGCGAGCCGCCGCGTTCTGTACCAGCTGAAGCTTCCGGACCGTCTTCAAGGGTAACCCCACGTAGAGCGCATTACAGTAGTCTAGGCGAGAGGGCAATAAATCTCAATGGGCAATATTGGGCCAAGCATCATTGCACAGTCTAACTTCCCTCGGAGGCTTGTTGCAATGATATAAGAAGTAGGTGGGGAGACTACGTGTGCAGTCCTGTTTCCTTGGAGGAAGTGCAGGATAAATATGCAAATAGGCCTCCTTACTCTCCGAAACCAAATCGTAAATGCTGCACAGCCTCCATTCATTTCAGTGGGGATTATACAGGGTTTGGAGTCTGGTTCTGCTTTCCAAGCTAAATTAAAGACTAAATTCACTGTGCGTTTTTACTTTAGCACAATGAATGCACAGTTGTTCATTACCAATCTGTTGTGCACAATCTAGAAATTTCCCTTCAAGGTTGTACTTCTGTTGTGAAGATAATGTGTGTGAAACTGAGGTAATAATTTGACCATTGACTACAAAAAGAGCTCACATTTGGACACATTGTTTTTTGTACCTGGCAAAATGTGAATTTTCTACATAATGCATCCTTTGCCATTCTTATTTATATAGCTTATGTCTGATACATGAATGGTGCTAGACAACACAGCTCTCCCACTGTCATCACTTGCAACCATTTTGTGAACTTTGGTGGGGGTGGGGGAGGTGTTTCAGAAATTCTTTGTTAGTTTGGGGACTGGAGATCTCTTGTATCTCCCCAGTGTAAAAATGCACATCAAGCCTTTAAAAAAGAAAAAGAAAAAATCTCATCTCCAGCAGACATGATTCACCATTTCGTGAACCTTTTACTTTCATTTTAACATTGGTAGACTAAGTATTCCTTCCCCCAACACAGAAACATACATTTATCCTCACTATTTCCTTGGTTAACAGAAGTAGACAGTGATTTGCCATTCCCCACATGCACAGCCCTTGTCCATTACATCTGGATTCGATATGGTGCTATTTTTTTTAATGGGGCCTTCTGGGGCTATTGCAAAAAAGTGCTTAAATAAATTAGCATTCGCTCACTGACTACCTGGATAGGCCCTAAAATAAGGCGACTTTAAGGTAAGTATCAAGATTCAGAGATTTTTTTAAATTGGGATGGAAATACTGGGACTAACATGATTTCCAACACAGAGAATTTCTTTTTTAGTTTCTAGCATCACATCCAAAGCTTCAGGCTGAGCTAACACAACACAAATTCGTTAGAAACAATAGTTAACCTTGGTTTTAAAAGGCTGTATTATTCTCAACACTACCAATATTTCTCTCTTGCAGATCCAAAACAGCAAAATGGCTTTTAAGATATTTACCATTTTCAATATTGTTTGGTGGGGGACAACTGTTCCTAGGATTTAGAGGTGTTTATATCAACTGTACTTTTACCTAAAATTAAAGCCTTTAATCATTTTGATCTGCAATCTGAAGCTATGACAACCCTAAAATTAAAGAAGAAGAGGAGGAGGAGGAAGAGGAGGAGGAAGAGGAAGAGGAAGAAGAAGATAGTAGTAGTAGTAGTAGTAGTATCTCACCCTAGATCAGGGGTCCTCAAACTTTTCAAACAGGGGGCCAGTTCATTGTCCTTCAGATTGTTGGGGGGCCGGACTATAGTTTGAAAAAAATATGAACGAATGGATCAAGTAAAAAAAAAGGACCCGGGTCCTTTTTTTTTACTTGATAGGGGTGATTTTTCCCCCCTTAAATGGAAAGTTATTTTATTTATTTATTTAATTTATTTATTTCATTTTTTATACCGCCCAATAGCCAAAGCTCTCTGGGCGGTTTACAGCAATTAACAAGACAGTCCCTGCCCGCAGGCTTACCATCTAAAAAGACACGACACACAAGGAAAAAGGAATGGGGAGGGAAGAAGAGGGAATATTAATGAATACTCCTGGCAAGGCTGGTGGTATTTACATATATAGTTGCACAATTGTTTCCTGCCTAGCACGAATATACTTTTGTTTTTGCCATCATACAAATGAGCATACTCTGCTTCAATCCAAAGTAGCATTTTTGAAACATTAGAAATCTAACTTAGCTACATCAGCTCATACATAAGAGGTAAAACACCACCACTAATTTTTCCATATTATGGAAAAGAATTAAAAGAATCGGCGCTTGAAGCGAAAGAGTTAAAAAAAAAAAAGTCTGCTTCTGCCGATCGGCCGCTGGGCCGGATGAAAAGGCAAGGCGGGCCGGATGTGGCCCGCGGGCCTTAGTTTGAAGACCCCTGCCCTAGATGGTTGGGTTGAGAAAGAGCCTTCTTATAGTACTGTCAGCTGTATTATGGAAGGATCCAGTGCTCTCTCTAATAAGCAACAAGGTATGTATATGCTTGAATGAACTAAACCAGGGTTACAGAAAGTGCAGCCCACGGGCTGTATGCAAGCCACCAAGTGCTAGCAAGAGAAACCCTTCAGTTATCTCTGATCTCTCAGCACAGATTAGAGGGATTCAAGAAGGGTTTCCTTTGCTAGCACTAGCAAGTTAACCCCTTCCTTATCTCCCAAGCTTGTGTGTGCATGCACACCTGTGCAAGCATATGTGAGCATATGTGCACATGCATATGCAGCCCTCTCATACTGTCCAAAAAGGTTGTGCACCCCTGATCAAAATAATCACAGAACCATAGAACCGGAAGAATCACAGAGTCATCAGATCCAGAACCCCAAATTGGAGCATCCATTCTTCATTTCCCCACACTTAAGCCAGACCACATTGTCCTACAGATAGAAAGCAGGAGAGCGGCACGCTTCAGCCAATCAATGTGCCTGCAGAGCGGATAACTCCAGATTATGCAACCCCACTCTCCATGTCACTAGCCTGTTTGATGTAGAGAGAAATTCCTTCATGAACTAAGAAATATAGCAGTGTTCTCCAACCTTGGGTCCTCAGATGTTTTTGGCCTACAACTCCCAGCATAGCTGGCTGGGGCATGCTGGGAGTTGTAGGCCAAAAACATCTGGGGACCCAAGGTTGGAGAACACTGAAATATAGCCATCTGTTAGATTCTTCTGTGAAGGAAAACTCATCAAGCTTCAGCTATTGGGAGGTATAGAAATTAATAAATACATTAAAAAATAAAAATATTGATTTCTCACTTTCCACAGCAGCCAGGATACAAAAGTATTTGCTGCAGTAAACGTGCAAAGCGTGAAGGAGAGAGCAAGAAACATGCATCCCCAAAAACTCTACGACTTACAGCAAACACATATCTGGGAGCTCCTGATTCATGCCCACTGCATGCTAGTCTCCTAGGGTCACACTAGACATTACAGATGACACCCACAACATTACCCCAAGGGCCCTTTGTAAACAGGAAAAGCCTCTTTCGGAGGGGCAATCTGGATGGAGAAGTGGTATGTTTGGGGGTGCCTAACGCCTTCCCCACCCACTGTTTCCTCACTCCAAAGCTCTCCCCATGAGAAAGACCAACAAAACACATGCCACAGCCAGGGATGTTGAAGAGTCCTTGATCTCGAGTCACGAGTCGAGTCACGAGTCTTTGGACCCGAGTCTCGAGTCCGAGTCCAAGTCCTTGGTCCAAAATGGTGACTCACGAGTCACGAGTCATGAGTCACTCCCAAAGCTGACTCCACGAGTCCCTATTAAAATCAATGGGGGGGGTTTCCCAACAAAATAAGGCTATTTCAGATATGTGGCTTAAATAAATTCTAGGCACAAGTGTGCCTTTTTATTTCAAAACTCTGCAACTGATTTTGGCAAGAACACACCAGGCAGAAAAACCCAAAATAACCAGACAGGCAGAGACCTTTGTCTTGGACAATTCAAACTGTGGAACTGGTTAAGAAGAGACCAGGCAGGCAGAGGAGGAGGCAGGGAACCCCAAACAGGCAGGCAGAGGCAGCCAAACCCAAAATGCCTGAAAGGTTGCATTTTAGGAAAATGATTTTAAAAAATAAACTTTGCTGTACTTCCTAAAACCTATCCATGTTGCATTTGAGGAACACGATTTTGGAACACGAGTCTCGAGTCGAGTCCTTGGTCTCGAGTCCCGAGTCGAGTCTCGAGTCCCATTAAAAATATTGGGACTCGAGTCTGACTCGAGTCAGAGGGGGGACTCAGTCCGACTCACGAGTCGAGTCCCCGAGTCCGAGTCCCCATCCCTGGCCACAGCTTCTCCAATCCTGGTCACTACTCCAGAAGCAGCTTTTCCTGTTTAGAAAGGGATATCAGGAAATATTATACCGGTCTGCATGTAACATCTAGTTTGCCCCTCATCTTTCCATCACACTTGATATGTTCAGTGCATCAAACATCAGGAGACAACCCAAACTAGGGTTTTTTCCCGCATTACTGCAATGTCTATCTCACTCACATGGCACACGATGCCCTGGCCAACTTGCCATCTTCATGCTATTTCTGCCTCTATGTTGCGGTATTCTTCAGATGACTCTTACAACTTAAAAAAAATATATTGTGGTTTTCAAGAAGTATTGATCTAGGTGTTTACTAACCATGCAGTATTGTAACTCGTACTGGTGGGAGTGACTTCAAAACTGTACAAAGTGTTTTGCAAAACTTTCGCCCTCCTTCACCTTTGACCTTGAGTATGAGGACGTGATATGCAGGCCTAAAATCTGTGGCTGTCCTCCATGTCCTCTCCTTCAACGACAGGGGTGGATGGTCAGCCATTTTTTTGGATGCTAATTTTCAATGCGCATCTAGACAGTTGTGCAATTGTGAATAACCACACACACTTATGTTAAAACCTGGGGTGCTTCCAGAGGGAGGCCTCTTAGTGCTACTCATTAGAAGGCACTGTGCAGCTACTCCAACTTTTTCTCCTTAATGGATTTTCTGTGGTAAGAGAAAAGACAGAAGAAATCGATGGGAAAGGACAGGAGGGTTACAAGTTGAAGAGGACAACATCTGGACCCCCAGTAAACCTCCGTGAATGAAGCAGGGTGAAAGCACCGTAAAAGCCTCATCTGGAAGCACCCCTGCATTTCTGCACAGCTGCATATACATTTTCCAGATCCCCCCCCCCAAAAAAAAAGGAACTGAAACAGCAGCAGGAGGACCTCCCACGTCTCCCACGCTATACTGTGGCTTCTGGGCTCTGGCATGTGCTCATGCTATAAACACAGTGCTTTTTTTCTGGAGAAAAAGGTACCGGAACTCTTGGATTACATTTCCTCGGGAGTAGATGGCGATTAAATTGTAATGCAATTAATAGAAGAAAAGGTGCTGGAACTCAGTTCCGGTGAGCTCCACCAGAAAAAAAGCCCTGTATAAACATAAACACAAACACAAACTTTAAAGTACATGTGATCTTTCAAACTCCTCCTACTTATCTTGCAATTATACCCCTATGCACTGGTGTGCAGCACTTGATCTTGTGCAGATCCTGTGCTGTATTAGCATGTGATCACAGAGGCAACTGCATGTGGGGGGGAAAAAACGCTGGCACAGGCAAGGAAAGGAAAGGGGCTCGAATATAGACTCTACCTAGGATACCCTGCTGGTACATCTCTGGGGGAGCTTGTAAAGTGTTAGAAAGCCTGTAGTGTCTTCCATACAATGTTTTCCTTAGGGCACAATAGCCTCTTTCTACAAAGTCTCAAACCATTTTTGTAATCCTCGGGCTCTCTGTCTTCTCCAGGGGTGTGTGTGTGTGAAAAGCGCCCCTCATAACATAAGAAAGAAATGTGTAGGAAGAAAAAAAGAAGCACATTAGTGATGAAACAGGTAATGGAATAAAGGCACCTCTGGGTGCCTTCAGATGGAGGGCTCCTAGTCCTAGCACTAGCAACCAGCAGGCATTGTGCAATAATCCCGTCTTTTTTTCCCACAATGGATTTTTCTGCAGTAAGGAAAAAGATGGAAGAAGAGGTAGGGAAACATGGGAGAGATAGAAGTAAAAGATGAAGACATTGTCTGTGCCCCCCCCCACCTCCGTGAATGATGCAGGGTGATGGCACCATAATAGCCTCATCTGGCAACAGCACCCACCCACCCCCGCCCATCTTCCTGTTCTACACCACACTCCTCTCGAAAACTAAAAGTCCAAAATTCCCAGGTTTGTTTCGCCTAATCAGCTGATCCAGTTGCTTTCCCTCTTGCTTGAAGCTACCACAATTTTCCTCCTAGCACTAAAAAGGGTGCTAATATGAAGACCAGATTCTCATTGTACATTATGTTATGAACTGAAGGTACAGCTCTGATTTATCTATGAGGCATTCTTCACAAAAAGCACCACATCAAATAATAATTACTGATGCTATTGTCATTATCACCATAACGGAGAGCAGCAGTGGTTTCAATCCTAGGAAATCCCCCTTTCCTGCAGATGGAGCTGGGAGTAGAACAGGGCTTTTTTTTTTTTAATGGCATTATTTTAACACAAGCCTAAGAGGATTTCAATATTTTTTTTTCCAGGCTCTATGCAAAACAGCTGTCTAAAAGTGAGAAGCCAAGTCAAAACTTATTTTCCCCCTGTAACGGTGCCAAGATTTAAAGGGGGTGGGGGTGGAAGCGGGAGAGAGAACTCATGTATTTTGGAAGTCTTTTTGGGATTTGGATTCCAAAGACAAGTTTGTCGAAGCGATAATTCCACAGCAGTTGCTTTTCCGCAGGAATCACAAAATGGTGGCATTGGCTTTTCAAACTGCTGCTGGTTTTTCATTCAAGATGTCTGATGCCGTAGAGAGAGAGAGAGAGAGAAATGTTCAAAATGGCAGTGGTTAAATGTGAGAGCCTCCTACTCATTCTATCCACCCAAATATCAAATCCTAAGATTCTGTTCCTCTTCAATCGACCTCAATGTGGGGGGGGGGGGAGAGAGAGGAAATTTCACATAATTCTTATATTAAATTGGTCTATTTTAAGTTTAATGTAAAGAATGCAAGCCACCAAGCTTTGCTGCTCCACAGCATCTTTTCACTTCAATAGCACCGAAACAGAAGACTGGCACAAGCCCCGCTCACGTTTTGACAAGTATATAGGGACTTCGGTGGCATATTTGTAAAGATCTATGACAGCAGAAAATTTCCACACTTTCATCAACCACATGCTACTTTTAAGTAGGGGGTCAAAAGTATTTAAAGACCTTTTCTACACGAGGCTGTTAATTGGCTGTTAACCCACTGTATCTACTTTTGGTTTCATCTCAGAACTGAGATCTGAGCACCACACAGGGAGCGTTTCTTTTTCTGCTTTTCCACTACATAACCTCTAGGTGGTACTGTGGTATAGTGGCACAGTGCAAATGCACAAGAGGAAAGCGTGCTTGCTTTCGCTTTCACAATTAAATGCCGCATTTTCCCGGCTCTAAAAAACTTGCCAGAAGTGCTGGTTAGACACAGAAGTGAAACTGAAGGGACACAATGTTGTCTAAAGAACCTGTAAACAACCATGAGTAGGGAATGGCAATAAATGCCTCGCACACAATAAACGCCTCATATAGAAAAGCCCCAAATATCTATCAATTATTTTCCCCTTGAAAGACTCCAGACCAATTTCTGATCTCCTCTCCCACAAAAATAACACTGACTTTCAGTAATGCTTCATATTATAGATCTTAAACACACCTTCTAGTTATTGAAAGACAAAATTCTAGGGGCAAGCCTTTTTTCTTCCAGTTCAAGTGAATTTTGTGTAGCCACCACGTAAGCAGCATTTCATTTTGGACATGAATTTTTTTCTGGGAAATTATCAAGGCACAGAAATATTTTACAAGAGCCAAGCATGTACACCTCAGTTTTCAGTTCAGTTACACTTCCATTCTAATGCAGCAAAGGCCTGATAGGGTTCCCTGCATCCTGTATCTTCACACACAAAACATGCTAGTCTTTCCTCAAGAATTAAGAGGAATGTCTTGAACCCATTTTTTCTTTTTGGTAGACAACCTGTGGGAGAGACCTTGCAATGGTCTACATACAAATGTCTATCCCCTGGACTAAGCAACTTTCATTCAAAATGGGTGCAGCTAGTGGTCTGAGCAGGCATTAAGTCCAAAAAATTCCTGCGTATGCTCATTTCAACTTGAATGGCTACGATGCATTTTACCTGGGTCCAATTTGAGGACTCATTCATTTGTTCAAGCAAACTGCGTACACCATACATGTACAACTAGCCTGGAGTTACCAGTTCACGCATGATTACTATTCCTAATGTAAGACAACAGCACAGGATATCAGAAGAATACTCCAGTCCAGTCCAACCACTATCAAACATTTCCCAAGCCAACAAGTTTGTTTAGCTAGTTTGCTGTTTGCGTGGTTCATATGTGGTTGTCTCATATTGCGGTGGGGGGGGGGAGAAAAAGTTTTGAACTTCAACTCCCAGCATTTCTGACCACTGGCAAGGCTGGCAGGGGTTTATTGGAGTTGCAGTTCAAAACATCTGGTGATCTAACTTCTGCCCACCACTGTCACATTGAGCGAGACCATCTAGCCCAACAACTGTCTACTCTTGACTAGCAGTGACAGCCTTCCCAACCTGGTTCTCTCCAGATGGGTTGCACTACAAATCCCATCATTCCCCCACCAACACAGACGTGGGGAAGGCTGTTGTATGATCTCAGGTTCAGGTCTTTCCCAACCCTGCTACCTGAAAGCCTTTAGGAACTGGAAGTACCAGGGACTGATCCTGAGAGTTTGTGTGTACAAAACAGGTGCTCTACTGCTGAGCTATGACCCCCTCCCTCATTTGGTGGGGGTCCCCTCGCAGGCGCCCGTCTCCTCCCTCACTCCGGCCCCGTCGGGGTGGGAGAGTCGGCGGGGCCTTCATGTAGCATAGCGGTGAGAGTGTTGGACTGGGACTCGGGAGATCTGGGTTCTAGTTCCCACTCGGCCATGAAACTCACTGGGTGACTTTGGGCCAGTCACTGACTCTCAGCCTAACCTACCTCACAAGGTTGTTGTGAGGATACAATGGAGAGGAGGAGGAGAATTATGTAAGCCGCCTTGGGTTCCTTGCAGGAAGAAAGGCGGGGTATAAATATAATAAATAAAAATAAATACCGGTAAATAAATAAATTTGTAAGGCTCTGGAAACTCACAACTAACACTGAAGTCTTGTGGAAGGATAGATGGTTCATAAGGGCCAACCAGACATGACAGTGCCATCATTCATGGGTATGCCCCATTCACAAATAAAGCAGGGCGGGGGCAGGTGAATTTCACTTTAATAGTCAAAGGACTGCATGCTGGAGGTAAGGGTCACTGAGCTGGAGGTAAGGGTCACCCCCCCCCCTTCCTGCATCTTACCTCCTCGCTCAATTTGCTCCGGACATTCTTCTCTACTCCTGTCTCCAATATCAGAAGTGAGCCAGGAATGGGAAAAGCAGCTGGAGCAATGTGGTGATGGGATGTAAGGCACAGGACTGGGGAGGGTTCAGTGCCCTGTTTCCACATGCTCTTTTTATTGTTAAAGTGAGACCCCACCACCAATTTATATGTGAATGGAGTGGACACAGGAAAGGAAACTGCCAGTGCCATGTCTGCCATTGTCACAATTACTTCGGTCCTCGGGCTTCAATCTTGGCTAATCTGAAATCATGGGGCTGACAGACGCTTGTGTCACTGTAGCCCAGTGTTTCTCAACTTTGGGTCCCCAGATGTTTTTGGCCTACAACTCCCAGCATGCCCCAGCCAGCATAGCTGGCTGGGGCATGCTGGGAGTTGTAGGCCAAAAACATCTGGGGACCCAAGGTTGAGAAACACTGCTGTAGCCAATGTACCTACTTCATAGCTCAAATCTTGGTGTTTCCAAGAGGTTGCTCCAACTGAAAAGCCGTGTCCCCAACTCTGAATAGGTGACAAACCCCAGTCTGCAGCAATTAAGGGCTATTATTGCAAATGACAATACACCAGGATTGTTTTCAGTTTAGCAAAGCAAACATCAATTACATCCCAGCATCTCCAACCAGCTGTGTGTCTAGCCCCGTAGTATGTCCCACATTTGCCTGGTGAAAATGTTGTCATGCCACAGTTGCCCAATGTGCCTCGGCAGTTTGCACCACAATTTTTTTGTATTTGTAATTTGTCAAGATTGCTGTGTTGTGTACACTTTCAACTACAATGCAATCATCAGTCGTTCAGACATGCATCTTTCACATTATCCTGAATATCCAGGTTTACTACAAAAATTACTATCTTAACATAATGCAGTGTTTCTCAACCTTGGGTGCCCAGATGTTTTTGGCCTACAACTCCCAGCATGCCCCAGCCAGCTATGCTGGCTGGGGCATGCTGGGAGTTGTAGGCCAAAAACATCTGGGGACCCAAGGTTGAGAAACAATGACATAATGAGATAGAAGGTAACCACTGGAGCCAGTGGATAATCTTGATAAGAATCCGATATGTTATTATTTAAAATCTAAAGAGTTCATCCCAGAGTTGGACCAGTACCATGACATGTCCTCAATTCCCATGGATTTCAAAAGGACTTAAGCAAGCCTGACTGTATACTCTAAGATTTCAGATTCTCCGGGAGGATTAAGCTGTTGACTACTCAGGTCCTTTAGGATAAATTAAGCTAGACAGATAAGTAAATGAGAAAAATAAATGATAACAATTGTGGCTTTAAGACAAACAGAAGAATAAAGGGACTAATTAATTAGCTTCTTTTGCAGGATCATATTGTTAGCTTAGCTGTCAGTTGTGTTTGAGACCCCGCCCTTTCTCGCTAGCCCCAAATCCCAGATTTCAGACAGATATATTCTAGCAGGATATTGGAGGGGTGGAGCAACAAAACAGTTGCTGCCACGCTCACACCTCCAAACCATACAGCCCACAAAGGCAGCAAGAGCCGCTGCCTTTCCTGAAGCCATTCTCCTCTTCCCCTTGACCTGCCTGCCAGACCACTGAAAGAGAGAGGCCATGAGACACAGCCTGTATGGATGTTTTTAAGTCATTCTGGTGCTGACCCTGGATGGGGCCAGCTGAAGCTGGGAGGAAGCAGGCAGGGAAGAGACAGTCGCTCCCTGACCCCCACATCCCCTCCCTCTCCGCTCCCACCCCAAAAGGGCAAGATTCTACCCTATGAGGAGGGAGACAGCCATGTCCCTAACTGGGAGGCCCCATCATTTCCTCTCTCACTCTACGGGCTCTGCCAGTGTGTAGGCAGCCTCCTCCTGCCCTGGAAAATGAAAGCAAACAAGAGCTAAAATAAGCCCTTTGTGGGCGTTGTGTTGACACTGCTGGGTCCAGTGAAAAGACCTTTCAAACTGGACACCTAAGTGGAGAAACAAGTCAAAACTCACTGGGCGGCAGGCTCCGAGTGCTTCTGCAGCAGATGCCATGCATGGACCTTCCCCACCCCCACCTCAGATCTGACCCCGCCTGGTGCAGCAAATCCCAAGTGGCTACTAAATCCAAGCAGAATTCAGTGGAAACATGGAAGAGACTCCGTCCATCGTGGAATGTGCTGCACGTCCTACCATGCGTCAGAAATATAAATTACCTCCAGGACATGATATGATCTGCTCTTAAGATAAGAGACTAAGTCCCTACCCCAAGATGTCCCAGCTTGCTGAAATCTCTGCGGGTTTGGAATACATAAAGGAGATGCAGGATAATAAGCAGGTCATTAAGACAAGCACATTGGCAGAGGAAAATATTATTTGTGAGAAGGGGGGGCTACAGTTCATTTAATATGCAGCAGGGGTGAGGAACTTGTAACCCTCTAGATGTAGTTAGACTACAGCTCCCACCATCCCTGCCCATTGGCCTTGCTGGTTGGGGCTGATGGGAGCCGGAGTCCAACAACATCTGGAGAAGCACAGGTTCCTCACCCCTGATGGAGTGTCTGGAGAAGCAACTTGGTGTGCTTATTCCAGGGGAAGACTCACTTCACATGTGTCACTTAAAGCACGTTTGAGCCTCTCTGTTGCTGTCGGTATGCATCCATGAAAAGACAAAAAGGCTGTTTTAAAGGCACTTGAGTTTGATGGTCATGTAGGAAGGTGGCTTTACAATCAGACTTCAACCTTCCTTTCATTTTTGTTTCTCCTTTGGACAGAAGTGTTCTACCCAAAGTGCATTTTGGGTCCTCCGTCTACCATTTTTTAGTGCATTGGCTTCAGTCAATCAGATCTGACAGACCTGGGAGTTCAGAAGAGCTATTAATTCTTTTCCAAGATCAACTACTCTGCAAACTGTTTACATACCAACTGCAGGAAAGAAAAGCCTTCAGTGCAAGAGGGGATGAAAACCTGAACAACCAGGAGAGTTCCTGATCTCCTTAGCACCCCTGTAGGGTATACAGATCATCACTGGCGACATCTTGCGCCCGATGCCAGTCACAGCTAACAGAATGGAAGCTGGCAAGTCTCAACCTGGTGCAAAGCAAGATCCCTGGGAGGAGGCATACCAGCTGCAGCATTTCCAGGAACTGACACCTAAGAGAGTAGGTGAGGCAGAGAAAAATGTGCCCAGAGCACGAGAGAAGGGAAAGTTGCCTAGATAATCTAGCTGATATTTCTTCCTCCGCCTGCTGTAGGAATGGAAAGCAACTTGTTGTACCCGCGGGAATGACAATTCATTTTTATCATGGGCAGAAATTTTTAGAAGAGGCAAGTACACTAAGAGTGTACGTTCTCTTGGACTCTAATTCTATCTAACACATTGTCCAATGGTTTCAAAAGGAACCGGGGAGACCCATGGTCAGCAGGCCGTTTTATGGGGTTGGGAAAAGAGCCAGCATCATGGGTAGAAATTGAGAATCCCAGCACTCTAATTTGGCTATTCTCAACTGATGCTGGTAAAAAAAAAAGTTTGTCTTAACCTCATCTTCTCAATTAGGCACCATTCCCTTCAGCGGACCTTATTCTACACTCATATTCCTCCTCTCGCTCAGTAACCCCACTTCCCTCCCAGAACTTAATCCAGGATCTTTTCAGAAAGGTGGTGGTAGTATTGTGGAGCTGTCATTTTCCACGGTATACAAGTTTATTTTTTTCCACCTCATAATGGTTTCCAGGCAAATTGGTTTTGCAAACTTCAGAGCAATACCTGGTTAAAGCCAAAATAAATTCCCCCCTGCAGAGCAAGCTGCACTACTGCAACTAATGTGTGCATTATGGCATGACTCCTGCAGGTGCCTATTGGACAATGCCTATGGTGAATTGCACACCACATGACCAGAGCACTTTTGGAAATGTTAAATATTAAAACACGAAAGAACAAATGCCTGTCCATATATCTGCACGTGGCCCTTGAAAAAGAACAGCATATGACTACATCCACCTCTCAGCAATGCCCCACCATTCAAGAACATTTCCTTCCTTCCTTTCTTCCAGAGTGGCTAGACCAGAATTTGCTTGCAATCCAGTCAGGAGGCTCCCCTGATCCCCAATTATATTTTTACAGCTTTTAAGGTATTGATGCTGGCTCAGGGCCAGAAGGTAGGAGGAAGGTCACTCCCATTGCTGTTCAGAAATTTATATTTATACACTTCAGTGCAAACCACATAATGCCAGCTTCTTATACCACGGTAGAAAGTTTCCCCACTCATCAAAGTTGAAAAGGGATAAGTTCTCTCAAGTGGCGGGAGAGTAAATCGGGCCCTCCAGTACACCTTCGGGAGATCCAATCCCCCCAATCTGACATGAAAGTAGATACTAATTATACGGTACTGTACAGAGCAGCACCTGGGCCAAATGTGGGGGTCTGGCATGATTTAATTGTATTTGATAGTTTCACTGTCCACCTAGTTCCATGCTCTGGGGCTCTTTTAAAATGCCCTGCAATCCTCCTTAGGGTGGCTGTTTTCTTTTTTTACAAGGGACAGGAACACTGGCCAGTATCCTAGCCAGAGGAAGAAAATACAGGGCCTTTCCAGATGAAGAATTCATAGTAAAACAAACATGAAGTCCTTGCTAAATTTTTTTGCAAAAGATCTATACGTCTTCCCTCAAGGAAGTGTCTGTTGCAGGGGTATTTCACTTTCTAGCACTCAAGCTGTAATGTATTGTTATTAGACAATATTATTCTTACCTCAGCTGGAGAGGGCATTATGACTGGAACTGCTAATTGAATGTGTGCATGAAGGTGTCACAGGCACCCATGCTATTTTGTGTATCTTAACAAGTGCTCAGTACCCAGCTTTGAGAGTAGTCAAGCTTCAACTGGTCCCCTCTTTCCAGGGCAAAGGCTCCCCTTCTTTTTTAAACAGACTGAAGGACAACAACCTGGCTACACCTTGCATAGCAAGGCTTCACTATCCAACCCCCAAATCCATTACATGAAAAGTGAATAGCCAGTGTGAATAGCCAGTGTGGCGCAGTGGTGAGAGTGTTGGACTGGGACTCGGGAGATCCGGGTTCGAGTCCCCACTCAGCCATGAAACTCACTGGGTGACTTTGGGCCAGTCACTGACTCTCAGCCTAACCTACCTCACAGGGTTGTTGTGAGGATAAAATGGAGAGGAGGAGGAGGAGGATTATGTAAGCTGCCTTGGGTTCCTTGCAGGGAAAAAGGCGGGGTATAAATATAATAAATAAATAAATAAATACACTATTGACTTGGTTCAAAATTTTCAGGACTGTGTTGCAAAAGTTAAAATGTAGTAGTAGCCCCTTTTAAACTGATAAGACCTTAAGTAGTCTGCCTATCTTAAGAAGCTGACTACTGAGAGCGGACATCAGACAACTGGTGCAGTATAGTCTGTAGTATATATCCTACGACACATTAGCTGGAAAGGTGGAGGATCATATTGGGCCGAATTATGAATAATAAACTTAACAAGTCATTTATAGAATCTCAGCACTGCAAGACATATATAAATCCTTCCTAAAGTATGACACGGTAACTAGATGTATTGTTCTATTGAATTCATAAACCAACTTGGGTCCATGATATGGGAGAAAGGCATGGCAGAAATAAAATAAATTAATAATGAATTCATAAATTCACTCCTCATACTAGATACTGGAAGGGAGTTAACTTTGTATTTTGCATCCAAGAATCGCCACCTAATCTGAATCTGTGTGACATGAAAGAGATGGGGGCTTCTACTGACCAGGAAAAAACCTGTCATTTTCATGGACAGCCATTTATCATAAGACAAGAAAAGAACAGAGAATATGTGAACGCACCAATATGGCAGGAACAATGGATTACATGGCTGATGTTAACGGAGAGAGTTGCCAGGCTCTGGATCCAGACAGGGCCACCTGCCTCCTTGCAAAACATGCCTCTACTAATGGAGGACTCTAGTTGTTTTACAATCATAGACATCCAGTAACTAGACAATAAGGAATGCTCCTAAGGTAGTAATGCAACACAGACCCTTAGCAATTAAAAAATCATCAGCCAAACCCCTTTGCCTCCATTCCCCAAAGAAAATAATGATAGGAGCAAAACAAAAACAAACAAACGAACCACGTACACAACATACACCATCAAGACCCATTAAATTACTGTTTTTAAACACCATGAATCCACAGTTCATGTCATTTGCCTTATGACACAGCCTTTAAGGTTGTGTACAGAAGGTAACTTTTCCGAGAGTTATAAATCTGTCATTCACTGCAGTACATGTTTGTGTGGGGGGCTCTGGTCAAACTGATTTTGCAGGTTTTCGTAGCAGTTCAAGCAGTGCCCCCAGAAAAGCCAAAACACAGCTCCCACAAGCCTGACTGGCAGTGTTGCAACAGATGAGTGAACCTACCGGTGCAATTGTCCTGGGCATCTACAGAATCACTTCTGTGCTAAGTAATACATTTGGAACAATTTAAAGGGTTGTTTTAGTATATGGAGGGGGATCATATGTATTTACATGAAGCTCTTTTTTAAGAAGTGCAAAGTTTCCCTCAGAAGTGAAATTAACTTAGCATCCGGAAATTGAGTGAACAGGCTTCACACACACACACACACACACACACACACACACACCATAGGAACTCTTTCCCCGCTCCCTGCCCCAATACTCCATTCTGTTTCCACAGTTATCAAGCCACCAATGCAGGCTCAAGGCTAGTGCACAAGTAAAATAGGGGGCACTCACTCCCATTGCTTCACAGGAATAATCATCTGCACACAGCCTAGTGGCCAAATTAGATGTGATACAGAACACCGATGATCAGGATCTCCCATGGATTCTTTAAAACTGAATAGGAGCTGTGGGAGGGCCCCAAATTGAATTGAGACCACAGCACTGGGGGGGGGTAACACTTTCCCCCTATAAAGATCACCCCTCACCCTCACTGCCATTTGACTTATGGGAGGAAATGTATAGGTACTAAGAGATTTGCATAAAGGCTTTTTTCCAACCCCCGCAAGAGCTAGAAACTTGCATCGTTTTTACAGCTGAGACGAGACACACCAACGACTTGTGATGAAGTTATGACAGTTGGCATTTCTGCCAGGCTGTTCTCTACATATTATTCTTCTCAAAAAATCTCACTACAGTTCTCAGTACCACTGAAGCTGCTGCTTAGATTGGGAGCCTATTAAGGCAGAAACTGTCATTTTTAAAATGTTTCTAACCACAGCTAGATAGATACTGCTACCTTTTAGAGTTGAACCTCACGCCATCTTGGCAAACACATGTTCACAAATCCATGTTTGCTGAGATGAGTGTGGCTCATTCACAGAAAAGAATCAGGAGGGAGGGAGAGGTGTTTAACCCATCCTGCACCCACTGATTTTCCCATGACTATGTCTCAAGGTTGTTCCCCACTTCCCCCCAGCAGGAATTACTTGTGGTTTTGCAGTTTGGTTGCAAAAAAGTAATGATTAAAAGAGGGGTGGGTGGGCCTGGGGAGAATCAGCAGACAGCTTAGGCAACCCGCACACTGGTCTCTCTCTATAACTACTGCCCTCATTGCTCCCACATTTGCTTATGAACCTCCTGGGTATCTTTTTTTTTTTTTTTTTTTTTTAATAGAAAGGCAAGATATAAATATTTAAATGAATGAATGAAAACTCAGGGCTAGGAATACTGTTTTCCTCTTTGCATATAATGCTGCCCTTAAAAGCAATGATCTAATTTTTTTTTTTTAATGATCCATAGTATCCATTGCTGACATCTCCTAAGGGCTATGGCAGGAGTCCGTAGAGAATGAAAGCCAGGATCAACAGAGCAAGTGCCATTCAGTATTTATTTAATCTGGGCTTTATTTACTAGGCCCAAGTTCAGGATGGACTTTCAAACGTGGGTAGATTGCAAAACAAAAGATTCCCCTAGCCATGTAATTGGTTTTGGCAGAAGCTTCCGTTCCCATCCTCCCCCAAAGAGAAGGTTTGGTTTTCCATCCTGCCACACCTTCATTAGTTTTACTCCTAGATCCGGAATTGATTAGGGAATCCAAGATGTTTCCATTAAAACTCATTGGGAAGAGAATTGCAATGGTGTGACCTATTATGAAGCATCTTGGCCTACAAAAATAAGCTCATGCACATTGTGCATACCACCTCCAAAGTACAACTAGCCACCACACTTCTTGACATTGTTTTTTGATTTCATAGCACAGAAATTAAAAAGAGGCCTTACAAATGAAGTGGTATTTCCTGAATAGGATGCACCTGTTAAAGGAAATAAAATGGGACTGGCCTGATGTTCCACAATGACGACAAGCTGCTATCCATTATAAACCACCCCCACCCCCAATCCTCTGTGAAGTGCTTTTTTATTATCTTTCTCCATCTTATAAGTGTGGATTTGGTTCTTCTCTCCTATGTGTCTGCGCTGTCTTTCTTCCTTGCTATTTCTCTACTGTGACAACAAATCTATTGTTAAATCCCTGAATGTTCAAAAGAAGTTCATCAACTCCTGATCCTGCAGCATTCTGAAGAAGGAATCCTACACAGATAACACTATCCCTAAAAGTAGCTTTAAGTCTAGATAGCTTCCCTGAAGTTTACACTGTGGGGAGTAAGGGAGAGATACAGTCTGTACAGTCCCACTGTGTGCATGTGAGTACACATGCATGAGAACATAAGCATAAAAATGAATACGATGGACAATTCAGAGAGCAAATTACACATTTTAACTACTTAGTTGGTTTGCTTGTCAGCAACAGGGAAAAACCTGCCTTAGCCACCACAATGTAAATGCCAGAAGTATTCCAGCTTTCCACCTCACAAGTTTACCTAGTACCTGCATGCTCAATTTGGGGTTTGGGATGTAATGTTTCAGGTCTGTCTTAACATTGTAAAACATTTGGATATTTAAAAAAAAAAAAAATAGGCCATTTTTTTAATGCTTTTGTAAGCTGCCTTGTGGGCTCTGTTACGAACTGACAGGGTAAAAATCTAAAAAAGTAGATAATAAACAAATAGGCATACTTTGTTTTACACATACATGCCTGTATGTATGAAAATGTAATATGTGTGGTATGTATTGGTGTGAACACAGGCTGGAATTTTTATGCACCCGTGCTCAGATTTTGCATGTTTGTACATGCGATAAGATTCTGTGCCAGGCAGAAAGAAGGGAGGGGATGCCTCTGTGATAAGAATGGGTATATGTAAAATTGGTGGGGAAGGCGATGGGGGCCTTCTAGCTTTGTCTTTACTTTAATAAGAGGGGAGAAAGGAAAAGAACTTGTAGGAAAGGAACAGAGGAACACTGTTTGTTACTTGCCAAGCCTGGAAGTGCCCTGAGCTGTGCAGAATAGATGATATGAGTGTGCCAGTAATGCCATCCGCAGGCGCTGAGATGAACCTCCTGACATTGTCCAGAGGCTGCTGTACACACACTGGGTGGGCATATTCTAAAAAAGGAGAAAAGACTCCTGACAATATTATTAGACTGAAACTAAAGAAACACAAACTGCACTGGGATACATGAGATGACAAGATAAGACTACCGGATTTAACACAGCAGAGATTTGCAGTTATTAAAGAAAAAGTGCAACAAGGAAAGAAGTGGCAACTAGGAAAACGAGCCCAATTATCGTGCCTTTCACTACTTAAAAGAATAGAAAAAGAAAAAGAAGTGAGAAATAGGAGAGTAACAACAGGAGGAGGAAAGAGGGAAATTCGGGTAGATCCCTTTCATTACAACTTGGTGCAGCAAAAGGTAAACACGAAATCACCCCACTGCCAGCCCATTTGGATTTCAAAGTCTGCAGCAAATTAGGTGTATCTGGGCAAAGGCTAAAAATTAACCAGGCGTTTTCTGTTTCAACTGGAAAGAAAATTAAACAAAAAGAGAGCAGAAAGAGATATAAAAACAAAACAAAATTAAGTAAGGGCAAGCGTGCATGTGCACACACACACACACCACACACACACAGACAGTAAGGTTCGGTGTGAAAAAAGAGGCCATGGAAACAAAGAAAGAGGTTCAAAACCATCTCGGCCATGCTCCCTCTCCCTTGAGAAACTTGTTCCTATGTGGGACAGCAGACACTGAACATTCAGTTTTATTGCTCTAATGCTGCCGTACACTGGATAAAATATTCAGCATTGCCTGTATGTATGTTTGTGGTTTGAAAGCCCTGGGCAGATCAATATGTTAAAATCAAGCCCACAAAAGGAACTAGGAGAGAGAGAAAAATTCAAGCAAAGAAAGCAAAAACCTCACCTCAAGATAAATGTTTCTTAATTCCAAACTCTAATAAAATCAAAGTCCTTTTCTCTTTAGTAAACTGACATTTACATAAATATTCTTATTTTGTACCACTCAGCTTGCAGAAAAGGGGATTTTCTTCACCATGGGAAGTCACAGGCATCACAGGTAGGTGAGAAAACAGGAAGTCAAGAAAGGCCACTTGCCACAGTGGCTTTTTTCATACGGAGTATGATGGGGTCATCCTAGTGCATTTCTGAAGTTAGCAATTTGTTAATTATGGATGAAAAGAAACACACGGAGAGAAAACAAATACTTTGGAGAAAAGCAACCGCCTTTAAAATTAAACACAAAGAACAAAAACAGTGAGCGGTGGTGTTTGTATGACCTACCAGGAGTGTGAACAAAATACGCCAAGTAAAGATCCAGTTCTTTAATTGTGACTCCAATGTGGTGTGGCTGGACGCAAAGGCCCGGGTTTTGAGCACTGCGGCGACTTGTATAGCCGCTCCCCGTCAGTACTTTCAAGAGGGATCCCTTTGAACAAGATGACCATAACTAGGTCCAGCCTCCAAACCTTGTCAGCCTGCCTCAGGCAGTCAATCCTGCGGATTTTGCCCTTCTGATCTGGGTTGGAGAGGACGCAACACGGTGCTTTCTTGCCCGTGATGGTCAAGACGAAGTCCTCGCGAAACTCCGGGCGGATGTCCTTGCGTAGCTTGGCCAGCAGCCGGGATGCCCATTTTTGCTTGATCTCAGGCTTTTCACCAAGTAATTCATCCTTCACAGCGCGCTCCTCATCCTTTGACATCCGCTTCTCATGCTTCTTGAAGTACTTTCGTTTCCGAGCTTGCAGGTTGAACATGTGTAGGAAAAGGCACGGACATGAGGAAGGAGAGCTTCAATGAAGGGGTGGAATTCATCCTGGGGAGAACAGGGCGAGAAGAAAGGGTGCAAAACAAAAGAAGGGGGGGGGAACATTAGAATAAGAAAATGTGGAGTTGGAAAGAATCACTGTAACACTGAAATTTATATGGTGCCGAAAAAATTACAAACGGGAAAAAATTAAGGCAAGCTAAGAATGTGATCAACCCATCCACAAGATAAAACAACATTAGAAGTGGGGTGCCAAGCAGGAATGTTGGAGTTGGGGGGGGGGGAATAACATTGTTTCCATAATGCCACTACAACAGAATTTAAAAAATAAAATAAAATCAACATAAGGTAAAGGAAGTAAAATTTGGCTACCTTTAAAAATAATAGCAAAGTAATAAAGTTTGTTTGGCAACATTGGGATAAGGACAAAATTGGATATGATCCCCCTTGCTGAACACAATGCTCTGGATAATTTCTATATAATCAGGTATTTTAGGCGGCCTTCTGACTTTACTTTTAAAAAATAAAGGTTTCCCTAAAGCTAAAAGCATCCAGGAAGAAAAAAAAAAGTCAGAAATTGAAATAATTACCATTGCTCTGGCTCATCCCGGCGAAGCTAAGCCCCCGATTCACAATTCTGGGCTCAGAATTGCAGAGTGTGGAGGGGGGAGGTATTGGGGGCTGTGAGGTGTTAGAGGGAGGAGGGCAGAACAGAAGGAAAGTAAAAATGTAAGAAGGAGTGCACAGAAGAGTGCAGGATGTTTCCTAAATGAGGTGGAAAGCGATTGTTGGCTGCATCCTTCACTGCAAACCGTTAACCAAATTGTTCAAGTCTTATTTAATTTAAAAAAAAAAGAGAGAGAGTGGGGGAGCAACAACAACAAAAAAAAAAGGATTAAAAATTGAAAAAAAAGAGAAAGCTGGTTAGGAATGGGAAACGTGAGGAAAGAACAGAAATAAATCAACATCACCCCCCCCCGCCTGCGCCACGCACATAAAATAGGTGTAAGAATGCCAAATGACTCTTAAAGAAAAAGAATAATGACGACACATCAACAATAATAATAATAATAATATATAGAAGAATGAGGGGGAGGGGGGAAACAGGAAGAACAGCAGCAACTAATCAGGAGAGGGAGTTGAGAGAGGAGGGGGAAGAAGAAGCTCTTTCAGCGTTGGCAAAAACGCAAAGATGCAACTTAGATGCGGCTCCCTCCGCCTGAGATTATAGGGGGTGATCGCAGGTCTAGGGAAAAGGGACACAGACTCCGCTCTGGAATCAGCTGTGACCGGCCGCTGGCAAAACCCAACTGCTGGGGTATGGGGGGATTTGTTGTTGTTGTTGTTGTTGTTGTTGTTGTTTCCCCCTCCCTCTTTTTTTTTTCCTCCTTTCCCTTTTTCCTCTTAAACTCTCTTGCTCGCTTGCTTTCTCTCCTTTCATGCTCAGTCCCCAACCATTTGCCTGTGCCAATGCCAGCAGGAAAAAAAAGAAAGAGAGAGAGAGAGAGAGAGAGAGAGAAGAAGGATCCACCTATTTGGCAAGGAGACACATCGTGGAGCAGCCAATGGCTGCATCAAAGGGAAAGGGAGGTGGAGGGGGGAGGTTGGCTGAGAAGGATTCAAGGAGGGGGGTGGCAGAGAAAGAGAGAGAGAGAGAGAGACTGTGCAGTTAAGAGATTGAAAACAATTTGCCAATCGACAAGTTCATATATCTAATGAATAAGCAAAGTCCAGCCGCAATGAAATTTTTATTGGCCAGCAGATTTTGGCAAGGAGGCGACTGGCAAAATATTTTAAATAAATAAATATCCTAGCATCCACCCACCTCCCCAAAAGACAGTCCCAAAAGACAGTCAGAAAAAGCAGCTGTTCTGTCTTTCCCTCTCCATCTCATTCTCTTTCCGTAGTCTCTCCCCCCCCCTCAACTATTTGTATAAAAAGAAAAGACAAGAAAAAATATTTCCTTCTAATTATAACTCCCTCCCCTTCAACGTACAAGCAGTTAAGATTTAGCCATTACACTTTCTTCTCATTCAGGTAGCATTTATTTAAAGTCTGAAATGCATATGTATATTATTTATTTGAAAGTTCCTGGTATTGTCTATTATAGACCTCAAGAAGTATATTTCTCTTACCCAGCAGGGATTTTGGTCAACCTTATGTTACCTCTGTGCGTTCTCCCTATTTTCTGCCATTTTCATCTTAATATTCACCATTGCTTCAATTGTAACAATACAACTTGCAGATTAGAGTAAGTGGACCAGCATTCAACATGGTGTTATTTACCCAAATCCTTAAACCCCCAAACTCAAATGTATAATTGCAAAAATATTGTGAAAGTTTCTCAGTGCAGAGCAGCTATTTTAAGATCTCTAACCCCGATGCTCTCTCTTTTCATTGCCTGATTATTATTGTTTATGCCCATGCTTAACCAAAGGGAATCAGAAACTTGACTCTTGGAGTAAAATAGAGTCATGAATTTTTGAGAATAAACGTATAAAGGAAGAAAGGGGGGAGGGAGTATGAGGACAGTAGAAGAAAAGAAGCAAACCAAGATGGATAGCAAAAACAAGGTAGAGAAAGGAATGGAAGAGAAAAGCAAATGGTAAAATGGAGAGGGTAATAAAAAAAGAAGAAAAGGAATGAAAACATGGGAGAATAATAAAGCCTAGAATTAGGGGGGGAATAAAAGGGTGTGGTCCTGGGGTACACTTTTTGAACTGCCATCCTCAAGTATTCCCGGCATTTGAGCGAAGGCAGTGAAGGCAACAATAGCTGAACTCGCAGTTGCTTTATTAGAAAAGAGCTCCACTTGCTTGCTTGCTTGCTTGCTTTCTCTAATTCAGTCCATCCCACCACACTATGGCTTACTACCCCAGCCTCCAAATATCATAGGGCAGAGAAACAAGAGAGGTTTTCATCAAAGAGGGTGAATTTTACAAACAAATCAGGGCTCTAGTCCCTCCAAACCAGAAAGAGGCTAGCTAGGCTATATATCTTCCTCCTGTGCCACCGTAGCCTCTGAGTACTTCTAACCTTGACTACGCTTGCATGGCTGCAGCCCGTAATACCTAAGCCAAATGCTCCAGTGAGGGGTAGTATGTGGAGTGGAGATGGCATAAAAGGCAGACCTATGCTGAGCCTTTTCCTATTGCCCACTGCCAATTGCAGGCCTTGCTGCCAGCTTTCTAGCAACTAAGCAGGCAGCTAAATCAGAGCTCTCAGATTTACACTCGCAAATCGCAGGGTGGAGGCTTCCCCACACCATCGCTCACTTGGCTAGAAATGGGGGGGGGGAGGTGGCTGTTTTCCTCTTTCCCCCCCACCCACCCACCCCCCTCCACAAATCTGGCACTAGTCAGCCTGAGCGACATTAAAAGCAGGATACAGGGCCCTCCTCAGACCTCTTGCCGCTCATAAATATGTAGCCTGCATGGGGGAAAAACGCAGGCCTCCCTGACCTTTAGCGACAAACCCTCAGAAACTGTAGACAAAGGTGATCTGTCCACAGCAGTGTTAGGCAATACCTGAGCCTGCCCCTTCCCTTCCATCAGGCAGATTAAAGGTAGGTGTGCAGGCAAGCAGTTGAGGTGGAAGAGTTCCATCCAGACACAAAAGCTTGGAGATTATTTTTCTATATCTGTGTCAAAGGGGGGAAGGGGAGCTATGTAAGTTGAAGCACAAGAAAGTAGAATAAATAAAAGAAAAATGAACTCCTGCCCCTCTCCCCATCTCACCCCCACCCCCCAAAAAACATTTTCAAAGTCTGCCATTGAAATTTAAACCTCATTTGAAACTCTCACTTCTTTGTTACCTGGGAATGTACAGATTCCCAGGTTTTTTAAGGTATAGGATCCTTCCTTTAAAATATTGTAGTTCATTTAAAGCAACTAATATAATTTATCTTGCGGGGGGGGGGGACCCGCAGAGCCTAAGATTTGATGTGGAACTAAAATATTGTCTTCAAACAGTGTCTTCAAACTCCTGAAAAGTTTCCAATGAAAAAGGCATTGAAACAAATTAAATTTAATTTAATTAACACTAACTTTTGACATGCACATGAAGAACTGCAAAGACTAGATGATGAAGAATATTGAAGAATTAAGAAAATGGAATGAAGAACAAAACAAAGAAAAATTAACAACTTCTTTCACGAACCTCACCATCCCTTTCTTATTATTTGAACTGCTCAGATTAGAAGCTCATCAGAGCACAAAAAAGATATACAAAACTAGAATCTCTTGGTGCTTGGTACCTAGATGGCACGCAATGAATGCCAAAGCCAGAAAATAATAATAATAATAATAATAATAATAATAATGAATAATTTATTGTTATTTTAATAATCATAATCATCATCTAACATGCTGGTTATAATAATCCATCATACCCAGCCTTGGTAGGGTTTTTTTTTTTCTTAGAACATAGTAGCAAAAGTAGTAATACCAACATTTTATACACGTTCAGGGCTGCCCAGGCAGCTACACCGTACAATCTGGTTTGTACCCCAGCATCTTCTGTGACAATGCAAGGGTTCCTAGGGCACAGCTCTTGGACTGCACACTGCTGCCCCTGAAAATATTGGCAACCTAAGCAACTGCTCGGGCTGCTTTTGAACTTAGGCCGGTCCTGACAGCATCAGTCTATAATACAATGATACTCAATCACAATAGAAAAGCCGGGCTTGTTCTTTTTACATTCTTGACATACATTAAATTAAATATAATGCAACCTGTATATTATGTTAGCGTCACAATCTATGGAATTATCACAGATAAGACAGCACATGGAATTTCACCGTGGACAGGGAAGCCATAGAACAGCTTTTAATTCTTTTTTCCCCCGTTTCCTTTTTTTAATACAAGCTCATATAAAAGTGACAACATGCTAGTTCTCCTACAGTACGTAGGGGTTCATGGGAATACTGCTGGAGGTACTTGCCATTTAATAAGAATAGTAACACACAGGTACTGCAATAGAAACAATGGAACGATCATCAAGCATCCACACCCACTGTTGGTGATTACAATGAAAGCTGCTGAATGTTGAATACTGGGAAACACTGACTCCTATTTAGGAGCTTTTATGACATCTTTGAGAATATGTACCTTGGGGCAGCCATACTAGGGAAATCCATGTTGTCACAAAAGTATAGTAGATAATTAAAAGAATAACTGGAGTGAATGTAAGTCAAAAAGATATGGAGACCTTTGGAGATTTAAACTATAAAGGGAAAGAAGGGCATGAAAAAAAGCAAAGAAATGTGGAAAAATAGATACTATACAAGAAGTCAGTGAAAGAAATAGGAAAAGTCAAGGAAGGAAGACTCAACCCTAACAGATTGAAATAACAAGAAATTCCAAAGCCAGAAATGGTTCTCTCTCTGCCTTACTTCAGTGTGGGTTCAAACACCAAAAAACAACAACATCCTACTCTTTTCTTTGTCCTCACCATTTAAGGCACCATTTCGCTCTTCATCAATTCCAGACGCAATAACTAGGAGTGGATAAGTTCTTAAGAACATCAGCTGAGAAACAGCTTCTCTCCATCTCTCCTTTCACAGCACAAATCCAAGGGCTTCGGGCCGGGTAGAAGCTATCAGGGACTTTATGAGTTTTATAGTGCAATCCTAGGACGTGTCTACTCAGAAGCTCAACGGGGGCTACCTCTCAGGTAAGTGGGTACAGGACTGCAGTCCAATTTCTTCAAGTCTAAACTTTCCAACTCTTTGCTATTTATTTATTTAAAATATTTTCATTTCGGGAGTCTCTCCTCCTCACTTTCACTCTTCCAGCAACAGGAGCACGTGTAAAGCTTTCTTGGGGTTGTCATAGAAACTGTCAGTAGCACCCTGGCAAACTACTTTCCCTCCTGAATGAATAGCACATAAATTTCCACTCTCCACAGGGCTAGCAAGACCTACAACATATTAGCCTGTGGCTTGCCCCTTCCATCTCCCCCCCCCC